>NQII01001392.1:309280-375885 GCA_002778355.1 Clitarchus hookeri
ATAATCTCGGAAACAGTAGTGGTACAAGAGTGAAACCCTGTGGAACATTGTTCAATCAAGCCATACTTGGAAAAATGACAGAAGTTATTTTGTGTGATACTAGCTCTCTAGTAGAGGTACACCAGTGTTAATGTTTTCTCATGTATTAAGCTACAAACATATAGATTAACTGTTAGTTAGTATTGAAATAACAATACATGGGTAGGTATGGATTATAAAATCAGTAGTAGTTAAAGTTTTGAAGAAAATGAGTCATTCACCAATTGGCTATCTTGTTCAAATAAATGGTGCAGTGGAGTATAATATGTAGTTTGTATGTGTGTGGTTTTTTGAATTAATTAATTAATTTATAAAATATATTACTGTGTGTTAATTTTAGATGAGCTACGAAGTCATGTGGCGAGGACACTGGCCTCCCACTGAGGTGATCTGGGTTCAATTCCCAATGAGATCACATCCAATTTCACATTTGGGAAATATGGCAGATGTTTCCTTTGGCTGGTGAATTTTCTTAGGGTACTCCTGTGCTCTCTGCTCTTGCATTCTGCTGCAAGTTGGTTTGTGAGTATGCTTTGTAATAAAATTTCTTAACCATTTCGATTTTGTGTGTGTGTGTGTTTCTGTGAATATATAGACACACAAACACACATGCACAGCTGTAATTTTGTGTAGAGATTTGTAGGGTTAGAGTGAGGCAGGCATGTGATTTATGACAGCTACAATTTTAAATTTTTGCGTGTGCAGGTATGTCGCCTGGGTAGGCATAGTCCCATAACAAAGGTGCTGCGGGAGGGTATCCTGCGTGTTGGCAAGTCAGCAGCCAGCAAGCTGGCAAAGGAGCCAGTTGATGACTGGTTCAACATGTTGGGGGACAACCCCACCACAAATATGCTCAAGCTGTACGCTCAGGTGAGTGGCTGTCTGCAGCCAAGCATGGTACATGGCTATTTTGTGTAATATAGATACTCTCGATGTCAGGTGTTGTGTGCAGGTGTGCTGCCACCACTTGGCCCCGCATCTTTCCCAGATGCCAATGGACCGCTCGCTTCTGGATCCTTTGGAGGGAAGTCAGAGCTCTCGTTCTTCCCTGGACCGCTCTTTGCCCTCACCCATGCCACCTCCGTCGACACCAGAGAGCCAGGGATCTGACAAGGCTCCTTCCACTCCCAAGTCTGATAATGGNTGGACCGTTCTTTGCCCTCACCCATGCCACCTCCGTCGACACCAGAGAGCCAGGGATCTGACAAGGCTCCTTCCACTCCCAAGTCTGATAATGGTATGTGTATCATCCCACATATAACTAAAGACTGTTCACGGTGTAGTGAGCACTTTTGAAAGCTCTGCTGAGTTCGTACTTTCATCCCGTTGTTTTGTATCTTTCCGTGCACCTATCAAAATAAACACTGCCGTGCGACTTTCAGCTGGTGTTTACATCGGCTGGCTCGTATGTCCACTGCACCTTCATTAAATAAACAATGAAAAGTAACATATTCTGTAATCACTACTATAAGCACATACACAGTAAATAATATTGGTTTGTGAATATTTACTTAGTCACAATTCTTTTTCATTTTTAAATATGATGCCTTTAACTGTAATCAGCATTTCCGAGGTCATAAGGAAATTTGTTTGGTTTTCAGCAGAATAGCAGAACATTATCCTTTTTCCCCGTCATAAAAACAATGCAAAGAAGTTTGGAACTTTTGCTTTAAAAAGTGTGAAAAGATGAAATGCTTGTCTCATACATATGTGCCATATGAAAGGGTATCTTTAACAATCGTTAAATGACCTAAAGAATTATGTTTAACAATTTTTACGAATAGAATTACAATGCATAAATACCTCACAAATCAATATTTTATTACAAAACTACGCACAAGCAAATGGTAGGTGTTGCTGTTACTTTGCGAGTAATGAAAACAATAGTCTAAATTTTAATGAGCGTCACTCAACTTTTAACAAGTATGAAACCATTCTCAATGACATTTTGTGCAAAATTCCGAAGATTTATTAATTAATTACAAATTTATTTCAGTAAGCAGGAGTCTTCCAGATAGAAGTATATCCCACACGGCCATATGCCACCTTTTATCGCCACAAAAACGTAAATATTGTGGCACTATGGATGTATTTTTGTCAGGATACAATTTTAGCCAGTGTGAAGACCAGCTTTCTCACTGAAATAAAATAAATAAATAAACGAACACTTGTTTTTACACTGCACCATGATCGTGCCTTCATTTATCAAACACACTGACGTCCCATAGCGGCACACATGAAGTCGACCAACACGCATGCGCACAGCTGGTGTGAAGGCAGTGGCCTACTTTTCACAGGCAACTGTGAAATGTGCAGAAGAGAAGTTAGGTGGGTTCCAGCGGAAACGGGCAGTGCTGGTGCACCGTTATTATTGACGAAATACGTTGCATAGGTTTATATGTAATGCTTGTTTCCACTCATTTTAAAATTTAAATCCAAAGTCAAACTAGAAAAATGTAAACAAATTGTCAATTAAAAACCACAAAACGCAAATCCAAAACCGTAAACAAAATTGTGTTCCAATTGCAATAAAAATCCAAGAAGAATAGCCAAAAATCAATGATTGGAAGGTAACTATGCGCTCAGAGGATAGTGACAGGTTTATGGGTACCCATTGAGAAATAACCTACATATATATTACTGCATTGGCCCAGTGAATTTATTTTTAATATGTTTCTATTTCATTGTAATAATTCCATTTTAGCAAGGATATTTTATTCTTCTCGTAAATTTTTGGGATTTTTTGACGGTTCTGGGAAACCTTCACTTAAAAGATAGCCGTTTTCGTTATTTACATGTGCATTATTTCATGGCCTGGAATACAACCAGCGTCTTCCTGAAAGCAAGACCAGTGCTGTACCACTGCACCACCTCACTCGACCACACTGACTCTTCGCTCGGAAGATAAAATTCATGAATGTTCTATTAAAGTGAAGGAAATAAAAAAACTTCAATCTCAGGAAAACAGAAGGATGACACTGGCATATGATATATATATATACCGGTGTATTAAGATTTGATTTAAATTTAACTCATATCACTACAACGTATTAACTAGCTCAATGTTTGGTAACTTATCTTAAGTAGCCATTTTGATAACAGTGGTCAGGCAAAATCTGGGAAGCAGGTGCTCTGTTCACAGAGATCTTTGTTAGGTAGGGCGATACTTGGCCAAGAGATGTGTCCTAGTCAGGATCTCAATCACTTGCTGGTCTGTCCTAGGCAGAGCTAGCTTCAATGTCTGCTTGGCATGTGCTCGATGGTGCAGTCTCTTGTCTTGTTGGCTGTTTCTTCCCTGAACAGCTTGTCTTCCTACTGGTTTTATACAGCTTTCAATTACAACTTTAGCTCTGTTGAGTGAGGTCTCCCATAAAAAGCCCACAAATTGGAAGATGTGCCTCTACAAACCAGACCTAAGTACTGAACACAGTCCTCTTGTTATGAATCTCAATTGCCTAGCAGAGTTGGGAAGTGCCCGCACTGTGTGGTCAGCACCGTAACTCTGGACAATAACAGACTTTGTAGATCATGTTTTGCATGATTTTGGATAGCAACAAGGGTAACAGATGGGAGATGGTTTACCGTCACCAAAGTTGCTGTATTATTCTTTAGGAGACTTCCACGTGCACTAAAATGAAGTAATGAGTGATGTCTAGCCTGGCATGATGAGCAGTTGATAGAGTCGGAGCTTCAGACTCCTGACAACATGATAGTGCTACATTGCTGGGTAGTCAAAAAAACTGTGGACACTTGTACAGCTTATGATCACTGCTACACAGATTACACTAACAACTTGAATGAGCAGAACTTCCATCAAATAATGAGGTGTCACGAGCCTGATGGGGCTTAGCCAGAGTCTGCGGAATCTTGGTTGGAGACTCCAGCTTCGAGGCAGCAGGTACGCACATGGATTCTGAATCTCGATGATCTATCCTCCAAGAACGATAACTGATTGAATTTAGGTAACTTATACGCCTCACCATTAATATGTAACTCCCACTGTTGTCGCAAATGGCTATCCAACTTTTTTTCCAAAATGTGTAATAATAATGTGTCCCACGAATCAGTTCTTAGATTCAATGACTACAGTGCTACCACATGCTCAGTAATGATGTGAAAGTAGTGTCTGTGGCTGGGCTTGACAGAGGAGGTTTGTAAAATTGCATTTAATGATGGGGACAATATGAGTCTTCTGTTTTTGAATCTCTTGCCAGGTATCTGCCAAGCTGCAACAAAGTTATCTGCTGTCAATGGCTGGACTTGGTTAAGCAACAATTCAGATGAAGTTGTATGTTTCAAGTATGACAGTTTTCAGTATTGCTTAACTGTTCATTTTGTAGAACTAATGTATTAGCAAAATCATTGTTCCATTCAGTTGGCTCTCCTGAAAATGATGTGAGATGGGCTGTAGGAAGAGAAACACAAGATTTTTTGGGAGGTGGAGTGATGGCCACATTTTAACTTTTCTTGGGCTGTTCCTGGACAGTTGCTAGAACAGACATAACGTTATAATAGACATCATCAAAATTGTGTTGTGGTTGCCTTTATCAAAACTTTCCTCATTTTTCATACGCAAGTTTTAAAGATAAATGGTGTATCAATTGTTAGGACACATTTGATATATAGATCACAACCGTATGAACCAAACATTATCGCTGCAGTAAAAGTTATGGGATCACACTTTAAATCACTTAGCTGAGAAGCCGTTTTCAGTCGAGCAGCTGCAAAATAGATTTAGGGTGGTGATGCACCTTTTGAAATGTCAAAACTTTTTTTTGCTTGAGTCGTGCACAAGAAAACTTTCTTATATCTTTGTTTTAACTAATTAATTAATATATGTTTGTTATTTCGATTAAATGTTTATGGGTTCTTGATGTCTACCTGGCTACAAAATTTAGAATAAATTTGTATGCAGCGTATCATGACCTGATGTCAACATCCCAGCAATGTGATATCTACTGAACGTTTATTATGGTTAGGTTAAATAATGTGAAATAAAAATGTTAGCCTATGCCAGTCATGGCAAAGTGAGCACCTGTGAAAGCACTGCTTAATTTCTATTTTCAGCCAATTTGTATTTTTCAACCACATATCATTATAATAATTGCCACATGCTTACTTTTTCAAATAGTGTTTACATTTCACTTCTTGAAAAATCATAACCTAGTCTATTTACCAAATAAATACAGGAGTTTATTTACTGAATAAATGCAGAGGTAATAAATGTGATTAAGAATATTATAAATACCTACATATTAATATCTTTATGATACACAGTTCCTCTGTGTTGTACACTCCTGGGACCCCCAAAAATACCTATTTTCTCATTGTTATCAGTTGAAATAGTTACAGCCTTGTAATTACTGTCAGGGTGAGAATTTTCTCTCGTAAGCGCATATCACCGGAAAGTCTTGAGTGTGGGTTCCTTTTCTTCTCTAGGCATGAGATGTTTGCATGTAAAATATTGGATTATTTCATTATTTGGCTCTTAAAAAAAGTATACATTGTGCTGTAGCAGCAGTGAAGTAATGGAAAATGTCTTGGAAACATTTGCAATTAACGTCCAAGCAAATGTTTTACGTGTGAAATGCTTTCAAAGCTATACGAATTGCTAACTACAGTATAAATACACTTCCTCATATCATGTAATTTACAAGCGACTGAAAAAAAAAAAAAAAACATTCAGGAAACTATAGTTGTGTGTTAATTTGACTTGTGCTTATTTTGTATAATGTTAGACATACTTAACTGTTTCTTGTAGTATTTTCTTCCAAAATTAGTTGTGTACAGGGTTGATTGTTTGTTGGAAGTACATTATTAACTTTGCTGTCACTAGAGTGTAATTTGAAATTCAAAGACATAACAGCTCACTGAGAAAAATTACGTTGTAACAATTTAAGGTCCTTATGCTATGGCTTTTCAGAATCAATTTTTATAGCTTTGTGCATATGTTAAACTTATATTTGCTGAACAGCGAGCGAGTGTTTGCTCTGAAGTGGATAGCCAATGCCATCTATGAGTGGAGAGTTGAACTTTTAGCACGTTCCATAGCACTGCAAGTGCCATCTACTATTTGAAATTATTAAAAACCTTCTTAAGATGCAAAAAAAAAATTGCTGTTAATTTATACATTCCTTGAATACAATGTCAAAACACTTAGTGCCCTTTCTTATTTTGCTGCAAACTTAACAGATAGTGACGACACTGGTAATGTTAATGCTGAAATACACAGGCAGTGATTTTGCTTTAAGTTTGACTTCTAAACAGCTTTATTTATCATGAATAGCATATAACCATAGAACATGTACTCATAATTGAAGCATGGTCTATGGTAGTGCATAAACGGCAATATGTTATAGATGGGGAGGGCAGCGGCGGGCGTGACATGCTCTTGTGTGGAGATGGCAGCCATGAGGATGACAGTCAAGAGCCACCAGCGGTTGTGGTGTACTTGGTCGACCCCTTCACCATTGGTAGCGACAGCACGGACCTGCAACGCTTGGCATGTCTGGGACTGCTTCGCTGTTTTTCTACTGTGCTGGCTGGTCTCCCCGAGCACGTGCGTGCTAACGTCTGTGTCCAGGTAAAGCCTACTTTTCTTCAATGTATATCTGATTTTACACCACTTTATGTAGAATTTAGCAAGGCCGCAGTATGTTGCATATTCCTCCCAATAACCATCGTCATCACGCGATCACAGCACAAAGTATGAAGATAGAAGAAATACAAAATGCCCTCCCATAACATCATATTGGTTCTTGCATGGGCGTACAGAAAATTAGTAGAAAATTCATTGTCCCATAGTATTTTTTTTGTAAAAGCCGACAATTCCTATTTTTACTTTTTATTTTACAGTTAGTGAACAAGTATTCTGCCAGTATATATATTACCCAGGACTTGTGCAGTAGTCAATTTTGTGATACGACAGAACCTATGGAGCAGCTTTAAGCAGTACAAAAGCTTGAACACACATGCAAGTCCATACTTAGCACACATATGCAGTTATATGTAGTGAAATATTAAATTGTTGTGTACATCAAAATATTATTTAATTTGGTACATAATATTGCATTTTTTGAGATGCCCCAGAAAACCTAACACATTTCCTTCAGTGAATTATGTATGCAAAGTATTCAAAATTATTGGCTGCCCTCCTGTTGATTTTACTATACAGATGTTTGCTGAAGGTCGTTCACTATAACGTGTCCACTTTTGAAATCAACCTATGAAAAAAATAATTGCCCATAACTGCATATATTTTATCATAAGCAATGACTGCAATATTCGGAGTTAAGTTACTGCGTACTACAAGTAGTTCCATGTTTTTAATGTCTTACTAGTCATAAAGTTAAAAATTCAGTTTCTCTTTGTTTTCTGCAAATAAGAATAAAATTTGACGTGATTGAAACAGATTTATTTTTCTATCACACGATCATCTGGCTGATGCAACGTTCCAAGCTAGCTGGTTCAGTGGGGTTGTTGGTGTGTATGTTATCTATAGTCGGTTCACGACTGGAAGAGACTTTCTTGAAGCCCTGCTAAAGATCTACTTTCAAGCCCATTTTGTATCCTTCCGCCAAAGGTGAACAAACATTGTCATGTGGCAGTCACATGGAAATGTTTACATTCCACTGTGTGTGTGTACATGTGTTTGTGCATGCACTTACCCATTATAAAAGTCATGTATATATTATTAATGGATATTCCACAAGCGTAAAGTTTTTAATCTTGAGAATTTCACACAAAAGAATATGCGATGCCAGCGAAAAACATTTCATTCTATAAACCCAAAATGTGAGTATTTTATTGAATCAATAGTTGTTGTCTATTTACAATCGATTGTTAGTGACTTTCGATAAATTCCTGTACATGGAAGGCAAGATCATCAGTATTGATCAAAATTACTACAGACGTTAAAATGGCGTGGTGGTTGAGTCGGATGATTCGCGCAATTGTAAAACGTTATTTAAAAATGGTTGTGACTGTTTTCGACAGGACGGCAAAGTTTGCGAGTGAAGGATTCTACGTCTTCGATAATGTGAAAACAATTCTTATGTGCAAGTACTGCAACGTTAGAAAAGAGTGGCAAAGGAAAGACACGTGCACGAAACACATAAAAACAAAAGAAATTAGAACTGAAAGTGAGCACAAATTAAAATCATACATTATTAAAAACCAAATAATAAAGAGTGGATATTAGTAAAACAAGACAAATAAATGAATTATTATAGGTTAAATGAGATAATCGCACAAATTCTCTGGCACGTGTGTCAACATCACAAGGACTACGAAGGTTAGTAAACAAATGGCCTTGTTACTTTCACCTTGAGCGTGATCATGTGAGTATGCAAGAAACGTTGAAATCTAAATACGTGAACATCACGTCATTAATAATTGGCATAATAAGATACAACTCTTTTCGACACCCATTTGTAAGCGATAAATTAACAATTACGTTAAAACTTTGGAACTATTTCCTCTCTTTGTGCTGGAAACCTAACGGCATAACTGTATCCGCGCTCGCCGCTGTTTGTAATGTTATATGCATGTCGCTAACGGATAGGGTATTTTTTCAAAGGTTGATTTTCAAAAGTTTCTTCCAGTCTTGAACCAACTGTATATATTTATGTATGTGTGTATATATATTCCCCCCCTTCCCCTTTTTTTTTTCTCCTGCTCCCCCCTGTCTTGTATTTCTGTTTCAAAAATAGCAGTTCATGTCAGTTTGTAGCTCTTTAAATAAAGTATTCATTAACATAATAAATAAAACATTTTTATACATGTTATGCGTGTGTTATCTAGGTAGTATTTATGCAATTCCGCGTTTACGAGTTATACTGCTGCACGTTAGTCACTTATTTTGAAATAACAAACACTATGAAAACATTGTATACTGCACATGAAACATTCCTCTAGTGTTAGTAGTATGTTAAAACAGTATCTTAATGTTTGTCCAAACTTTTTAATGTGGATGAATTGGTGCATCAAGCAGTAAATACCTACTAGCTTTCACGACTAACTTTCAAGGTGAGTAATTTGGTTAGATCTCTATATCACTTGTCATATTACAAATGATAAATTTGAATGTTGTTGACTGGCTGGCAGATGTTAGTCTGAAAGAAGAATTGTTTTGGCTATCCTCACAGTTTCAAATGACCATAAAAAGGAAAAGTCAGCAGAGGAAATAAACTCATATTTTAAGAAACTTGTGCTCTCGTCTGATAGAGATATATATATATATATA
Source organism: Clitarchus hookeri (assembly GCA_002778355.1). Classification (NCBI taxonomy): domain Eukaryota; kingdom Metazoa; phylum Arthropoda; class Insecta; order Phasmatodea; family Phasmatidae; genus Clitarchus; species Clitarchus hookeri. Next base: position 318,564 of record NQII01001392.1, read on the forward strand.
TATATATATATATATATATATATATATATATATATTTATTTATTTATTTATTTATTTATTTTAGAAGGCAGAAAACCAAATACTGTACCATAAGGTGTAGAAATTTGCCATGAAATGATGTATATGGCTACTACTGCAACAAGTTTTTTTCAAAAGCTTATGATTCATAGTTGACGAGCAAAATGCTTAAATCTAGTAACATATGCTCATCTACTGAAAGAAAACTATGTAGTAATTTGGTTTTTATGATAATATATATGTTATTATTTTAGTTTTCCTTTATTTCAAATTGGTATAGACCATGTGTGGATAAAATGTATATAAGTTGGCCAACTAGTTATTCTCTTGTCATACTTTGCCATTTTTTCTACATACCAGTGACCACACACATGTTCAGCATGCTAGGTACTATTGTTTGTTTGGGTGCTTGTGGCTGATAACATTTTGGTTCTTGGCAGATAATTTCTCTGGAGAGCATCATTGAGCTGGGAATGCTGCGAGACCTGCACAGATACAATGACCACATACGGGTGCAGGCCTTCTCCGTGTTCTCGCAGTGTCGCCGCATGCTTGCCCACACTTCCAACATCAAATCCCTCACTGGCTTTGGCACTGCAGCCATGACTGACCTTTTCCTCAAGACCAAAGATGTGAGTATTATTATTGGTGTGCAGGAAGTAGCGTCCTTTCTGGCAAACTCCTTTTAAAAATTGTGTGTACCATTAAATTTTGTGTTATCAGAAGTCGTAAAGTCATAATTAGATAGAAGACGTTGTTTTTGGCTTGATTGCGATATGAAACATAGCTTCTGTGAAATATGATTCTCCAAATACAGTTGCTCAGTATACAAATACTTTGGTTGGGCAGCATCCCTTAGACTTTACCATATTTCATACATGTAAGTAGAGATAAGATGGTTGAACCCTAGGTTCATAGAATCTCTGAAAGGCAAGAAATTTTCAATTTGAGTATTTGAGTAAATGATAAAACATTCGCCAAAATATATGTTAGTTTTCCGTAGCTGCACATTTTGATTACTCTTTTGTGACAGGATCACAAGTGTGACATACAAACAAAGGTATAAAAACAGTTTCAATGACATTTAATTAACAAATTGTTTCTTTTATAAAATTCCATAATGGTACAATCAAAACCATTGTAATTGAAATAACAAAAGTATTCATAAAACATATCTTAAAATGACAATTAAAAGAAATTACTAAAATACATTTACAGGTTGCATTGTGCTCTCTCGCAGTGCCAAAGAAAGATACCTAGCCTCACATTAATACAAATGACAGATTTAAAATATGTACAATAAAAATATCACCATAAACCATGGGGGTACTCAGAAGGAGCCAATCAAAACCCCACAGCTATAAAATTATGACAAAACACACACGTTAAAACAATTCATTAAAACAACGGGCTCTAAGCAAAATGTACGAAAAATGCTAAGCGTATTTAAAATTTCCTGCCGGTGGGTCATCAAAAAATTTTTATAACCAGAAACACGTAAGTGCAGTCCCAATAACCTGTGCGGACTGGCTATTTAACATTAACACACACACAGCCAGCTACAGTAGAAAAACCATTACATTCAAAAGGCAAAAAACACATACAATACAAAGCATTACCGGGATAGACACTGCAACCATGCAAGTTAACCAATACGTGAATATCTAATGTGCAACCAAAAGGGAATTTTGAACGTAACAGATGCAGTGCTACCCCCAACTACCATACACTAGCCCTACGAAAAACATTAAAAAACCAAACACACTAAAAACCTTTCAGACAATGACCCACCTGTGCTTTGCGCAAGGGCCATAGCATCTCTAAATTAACATATTAACCACAAAGATAGTTATGGACGAGTTTGATTTTTACAGCTTCGGGTCGAGTCAAGTCAAGGTGTATGAAAATTAAGTCGAGTCAAGTCAAATCGAGTTCAGCATAAAATGTTTTAGTTAAAATCGAGATTGCACCATAAATGTACACGTGTACCTAGGTACATGGGGTATAACGCCTGCCCCTTATAACTTGCTTACCCTCTTATTCTCACAGTTTACCAAGAAAAAATTTTGGGACTAGTTTTCTACTAATAAAAATAATTCTTTGCCAGGGTGCGTAATTCACAACACTACTTTTTCGCTCTCGCGATGAGTGAATTTACTGTGGTAGGAATGGAACCCTTGTGATGCTGGTAGAAAAATAAAGATAACTGTAGAGGGGTGGAGTGGGAGGGTTGCTTACAGGCTTGTCCTCTGCATGCAGTCTCGTTGTGGGGTGAGTGGACAAGCAGTCCACATTTAAAGTTTTTGTTACCTAATAGTTGTTATTTTTTTAACACGTTTTTAAAACAGCATTTAGATGAGAGAAGTAATGACAAGTTTACTGTTAACACATATTTCTAAGGGCTTTTCATGTTTAAATACAGTACGTCCTGTATGTATTTGTGTCATTCTGAGAGAGTTCCTCTCAACCTTGACATGGGTCCCATTATCTGATGTCTCCCAGCTTGGCAGCAAAGAGGAAGCTCTTCGCTAGGAACCAAAATGGCTCAAGTCACAAATATCACAGCAAAAGAATTTCATGTCAACCAAGTGTCAAGGCATGTAGCCGAGTTATTGTTTTCATTTCGGCGTAACTTTAGCGGTTTAGTAACGTAACTTTATTGATTCGTGAGACATGAAAGGTTATTGTTATGTGCAAATGTTTGTTGTTTATAACCTAAAAGCACCATGACTCGACTTGAACGTTCAGTAGATCGATGTCTGCTGTAAAAATTGTCAACTCTGGTGTCCTTCTTTATTGACTCACTCGATTTTTCAAGACTCGACCCATCACTACACAAAGATGTTAGATGCGGCGACGATTATACCCCAATTCGACCAATCTGAAGCAGACTAAATGATGATAAGACCAATAAAATGGCCATGCACAAGCTTATATAAATTTGCCAGGAGCAGAAGGCTGCCAAAACGTGCATTTGCGGGAGGGAGGGGTGCGTACAGCAGACAATATCGAGGAGGGGAAGGGGAACCTGAGTCCTGGGTGCAAGCGGAGTGGCGACCAAAGAAACATTAATTCACGATGAGCGTGCTCTGCACACCTCGCACTCTTACGTACATATAAGAAAAAACTGATGTCTGTAAAAAATTGTAATTTTTTTACAAATTGTGTTTTATTTGCAGAACAGAAACAAATGTACGCTCACAGCTAGTTACTTGAATTTAAATTGGCTTTTATTGAATTAATTGTTATGCACAACATTTGTAATCCTACACTGTTTTATTGTTTTACCTATCTATGTTGTATGCAACTTTTAAAATTGTTATGGAATGGTTATTAACCTTTTTGTTTACCATTCCGTTGTGTTTCTGCTAAATTTGTGGCTTCCTTGCTGCTTCACGTTGTAATGTATAAAAATAGAAATTGCTCCTTTATATTTATTGTGTGGTGCTGTTTGCAAATGTAATTCTACAATACTGGTAGATAGAGATCATTTAAAAATACCATATTTACCCATGTACGACCCACACTTTTTTTTTCCTTCATAAATTAAGCTTTCATAAACAGGATGCGGGTGGTATCATGGTCAGATGCCACTTGAGACGTTTTTGCATGCAAGCAGTATGCTAGCTGGCAACCGTTTGCTCACACAATACCTATATACGCAATTAGTTTTTTTGCCCTTGAAGACGCAAACATACAGCACTTAAACCATTCTCTGTGTAATAATTTTTCAATAAAAGTCTACTAAAGAAAACTGGGTGTGTAAAAACCTTTCTTTATGTGGCTACAGGTAATAGTTACGGTTGGCAACATTGCTGTAGATTGTAGCATAGCAACACAGAACACGGGATACGATGATGCTGCGATGCAATGAAAATAAATAGAGAAATAAATAATGTTTTAGTGTTGGAAGTTTCAATTTTTGCCTTTGTATTTAGTTGGTAGCGCGGCGGCGGCGCAAGGTGTGGTTGTGGCCTTGCTTCCTCCCCTACATGCCTGGCAAGAGAGGAAGTGGTTGCCTAGCAACTAGAGTGAAATCCTCGCATTCTCTCTCTCTCTTGGTCAGCGGATGTCGGCTACCCTCGGGTGTGCTCGGTTGTAGTTTGTCCCGGCTAGGCACAATGTCGCTTCCTCCTCTTACACGCCTGGCGAGAGGTGAAATGTTGGCCTAGCAACTGCCTTGACCCTTCCCACTTTTGTTTCATCTTGGAGAGGAACTACAACTTGTCACGGATGGTACTTTCAGCTTCGGTTCTTCCCCTCCCACCTGTTCCAAACGTTGTGACGCAGCTGGAGTTAAAAACGACTCTTAGACGGTTTTCCACTTATCAGTATTTAAAAATTATTGTATAACTTTTACACAGCAGCAATAATTGTGCATTAAAACACAGTGTGTAAATATTATGGGAATTTTGTAATTTTGTGTTTCAAGAGTGAAACATGCACGGTAGATACCATTAGCACAATTTTAAAATTCAATACTTTAGGATATTCTCATGCCATACTCTATACTAAAGAGTATTGATGTTATCAATGTATCGTAGCATCTAGGATCCCATCCCTATTTAGGATATTCTCATGCCATACTCTATACTAAAGAGTATTGATGTTATCAATGTATCGTAGCATCTAGGATCCCATCCCTATTTAGGATATTCTCATGCCATACTCTATACTAAAGAGTATTGATGTTATCCATGTATCGCANATGTTATCAATGTATCGTAGCATCTAGGATCCCATCCCTATTTAGGATATTCTCATGCCATACTCTATACTAAAGAGTATTGATGTTATCAATGTATCGCAGCATCTATGATCCCATCCCTAGACCGTATGTTAGGTATCCATCGAAACTAAGACAGTGTTCAAATCAGCCGATTTACTTTGCCAAATAGTTTTGTGATACATTTTAGTATGTTAAAGTGCGATACTATCCAAGTTGAAACATACTAAATTTGTAAACAAAACCATGGCCTCAAATTAAGTCAAATTCCTTGCGCATGCGAAAGAAGAAGGGACGTGTAATCAGCCAGCCACCCCCTGTCCATGGTCACCACTTCACCTTTTTGGCTTTTAACTGCCACGTTGCCAAGTTGCGCACGCTGTCCCGCTTGTCAGTCCTATGTTCATGCCTTTGCCAGTTAGGTTAGTAGAAATGATGTTGCAGGCGAATATTTTACATTTTTAAAGATAAATTTAGGGCACAATTGTATAACAAATTTAGTACTTTAGATAGGTGTATTTTTCTTTAAATAAATTTTTTCCCCAGCAATCTAATCTGAAAATTAAGGTGCCTGTGTTACTCGGGGGCAGTTACGTTGGTAAATATGGTATATTCAAAGATACGTGTAACCAGTTTGCTTATTTTTAGGCATAATAAAACACATGGTGGTTGAGAATATTGACAGGGGTGGATTTGACTTTTGTTGTAAATAAATAAGACTCAACTCATCCTTACACATAATTACCGTATTTTATTGCATATTTTATTTTTAAAAAAATTATTGAAAACTTTGGGTGCGACTTATAAGTGAGAAAAATTCCTCCAGCCCCGCACTAACTTTTCATTTGCTCCGAATTCACGGCCCGCAGTTCGATTTCCGAACTATTTAGCGAACAAAATCACTTTCATTTTGAAACCTGCGGTGTAGGTACATCTCTTTTCCATCAAGAAACTGTCGCTCTTCTTCACTGCCACATCAAAACAACACTACGTGCGGTGCAAAGACGACATAAGAGAAAGACGTGTAAGTCACTGCTAACATTTGGCACTCAAGAACCAACGCTAATGTGCTGCTATCTCTTACACTCCACAGAAACTTTCGAAAATAATAAATTATCATTTATTGAGCAAGAATCAATTCCTTTTGATTCTTTTAAAATATTTTTTTCTGTTAAGGATTGTGAAGGCAATTACGTAATGGAAATATTCAAATGCCTTTCTATATTTTGCACGTTTATTTAAAACTTACAAAGATAAACTGCAGAAATAATTGTTAGATTTTTGCTTTTCACATAAATCGTTAGAAATACTTGAAATATATAAAAAGAATGTTCGATAAAATTTTCATCGAAAAAATATCACTTCAAATTAAATTACATGTTTATAAGTTATTTCTTTTTTCCAAGAAATATAAAAACTCCGGCAGTCAAGGCTGCATCTCGAGCGTTGTATCAGAACATTCCAGACGAACTACGTCCAACAAACTTGCAGCGCACTGTGTCTGTCTGTACGCTTGGCAACACTGCTTGCTTGCAAGGACACGCTGCCACTTGTGGCGTAAGCCGTGTTGTACAGGATTTACAACAATGATGAGTGCAACCTATAAACAATAAATATATATATATTTTTTTAACACTCTTTGAAAATAATGGTGCTACCTATATGCGCAGGCTACTTATATGCGATAAAATACGGTACTACATTATTTCAGTCTAAACATTCAATTTAATTGTGGTTCCTCCCTGCTGCCTTACTCTGCATGTGTTCTGCTCATGTTGGTATATGACTTGTCATGTCAGGAGAAGAATCGTGCCCCCTACCGCCTGTACACGCCACCATACGTGTTGGCTCCGGTGAAGGAAAAGAGCGAGAGCAGTGAGTCATTTGGCCAGCTGAGCACAGAACACTGCTCGGTGCTGTATGTCAGCTACTGCCTGTCGGAGGACCAGCACTGGTTGCTAGCAGTTGCCACGGATGACCGGGGAGAGATATTAGAGACAGCTGTCATCAACATAGACATCCCAAACAGGAGCAGGCGCAAGAAGGTGTCAGCCCGTCGCATCGGCCTGCAGAAGCTGATGGACTTTGTTCTGGGTGTCATGTCTCAGAGCGTGCAGCCTTGGCGGCTTGTAGTGGGCCGTATAGGGCGGGTTGGCCATGGAGAATTGAAAGGTAAGTGCCCTCTGCTGCTCCGCAGTGCTTTTTTCAATTCATGCCATGTTCAGCATCTAACAAAAAAGACCTATGAAAATATCTTTTAGGTCAGGAATGTTGCAAGACTAGAGGTCTATGAGCCTGGGATTTTCATTTCAAGCCAAGCCAGAATGAACCTACTACTGAAAAGTTCACAAGCTTTGAGCTTAATCTCTTTTATTGCATACAAAAAAATTATTTAAGATAATACAGTGGAACCTCATTGCTGCAANTATTTAAGATAATACAGTGGAACTTCATTGCTGCAATTCCGTTTATTCGGTTTTCCCGTAAGTATTTTTTTTGACGTTCCTATCAAATAGTCTATATAAACAATGTTAAAAAAACTGACATGCTACAACTTTTAAAGCATTAATTTACCGCATCCATTGATCAGATATTCTGTCCGAAAGCCAAAATATATTTGGAAAAATCGTTTAGCTATGAAATACAGTGCATGTTTGTTGATTCGTTCCTGTTATTTAAGTTTTACCATATTTCCCATCGGTACATTCACCAAAAATTGCACTCATCATTCATTCTTGAACACAATGTGAATGCAAAACAACGTGGATAAACAACAATTGGTGTTATCGATAGTATTGTTTACATCTTGCAAAAGTTTGTCATGCTCTATAGACTACTGATATTTTTCTTCTTACATCTTTACTGTATTTGTAGGTTGGAGACAATGAGAAAACATCTCATATTTTTTATTCTTCGTAAGCATTTACCATACTCGTAGGTTGGCAACAATGAGAGTGAATCACTCAATCTTGACACTGTATTAAACTATTTTTGGTCTTGTTATTGTAAACTGAATTTGGAATGAGGTTATAGCTGTGGCTGTATTTTGACAGGTGTGATTATTATCATAAATTTTTGGCTCATTGTTTGGTTGGAGTTGTAAATGTTTGAAAAAACACTCAGCGAGTAATGACTGGCAAATAAATCGGTTTAGGTAATTTTAACTGAGGGATTAAGCATGGCTTGACTGACGAAGGAACACTGAATAAAAATATTAATATAAATTAAATTTCTCTCACTTTTAAGAATGGGCAACATGTAAATTTTGCAAATGTTGTTGAAAATGATTCAAACACATTTTTATATGCGTATAAGAAAATAAAAATTTGCCATTGTTTTCCATAAAAATTGGTTTTGACAAAGTTATTTTATTATTAAAACAGTAACTTTTGCGGTCGCTGTCACGTGAATGCGGAACACTCTCTCATTGGTTTGACGTCACTAGTCATACTCCAGCGGCCGACTCCGGCACGTTGCAAACACGCAGTACTAAAATGGAACGCAACTTTGTGAAAGCGCAGTCAGGCAATCTACCACGAGTAGATACCAATATGGTACTTGATTACTTAAATTCCCATTGTTTTGTGTAACCTGAAATTAGAGGTGTAAAATTACAAAGATAAGAAAGTGTCTCATATCGCACAGTCTTGATCTTTAAAATGACTTTAGACCTACATCACATGTTAAAACTTATTTGTTTGTACGTTTTATTGATTTATGTATTATTATTATCATCTGTGTTTATGTTTGCAATTGCTAAGATTCAAAGTTGGAAATAAAAATATGGAATAGGTATTACATTCACAAGAATAACACAATTGTAATGACGGCGACTGCAGTGAGCGTACTGTGTTGTTGTGCGCCATGCTTGATATCTGTAATAAACTAACTACATTATTTAGAAATGAAACGTGAAGGTTACAAATATTTCCAATTCAAAACCACGTTTCAGTATTCATAAAAAAACTTTTTCTGCTGTGTAAATGTCAGATAATGAGCAGTATGGTGACAGTAGGCCTAAAGCTAGCACGCTAGTGTCTACCCGACACCGTACAACTTCTCGAGCAGCTGCGGGCTGGTGGCGGGCAGAATGCCGCACTGCCGGCAGGGAAACCTGTATTTCCGCGTTCCACCTCGTTTTTTAATCACCATATTGAGGCCACAAATATAATGTTTAGAAACTAACAAATTATTTTAAAAACAACTTACTTATCTTATGGTTTCTTATGTTTTGTGTACTTAAGATACCTTTTTTTATTCTGACGTCACAATAGCTGTGTCTGGACTTTATTTTTAAACTGTGAGAACTGTACACATGAGCTGAAAATATACATATTGTAGTTTGAGAAACACTTAATACCTAGGATGAGATTAAATACAGCGAAGAAAATCAGTAATAAAAGCTTAAGAATTTGTTTTGTTCTCAAAAGCTCTTTTCTTTCTGTTTATTTAAGGGAAGGGGTTATAAAATTAACACAGTTTACTTGTGTATAGGCTAATTAGTGTAAATTTTTTGGGCCTAGTCTCGTAATTTTTTGTAACGTCCATCTCAGTAACTTTTTGTAACGTCCATCTCAGTAACTTAGAAAAAAGAAGATGGGCAAATATGAAAGTAGTATAATCCTTAAACATGCATTTTAGTTTTTTGAAAGTAAAAATTAAGTTGCTATTTAACTTAAATTGTTAAGCTTATGAAAACTAACTAGAGGAAAATCAAAACAACTTAAATTTATTAGAAATTGCTATTTTTGAAAAATGCTACAGTAATTGTAAACCCAATTTTTTGCAAGAGGGACTCTTGAGCCCCGCCCAAATAATTTAATGTTTAATTTTCATGGCTTAACATCTTGACATGTTATTATTTAGGTATACAATGTGAATATATCCTTAATATTATATCTGTGCTCTTGAAACAAATGTTAGAAGTAATATTAAATTAATATAAAATATCTATAATAAATTTTGTATGTTAGGTCTAACTTGGAATGTATAAACGTAACAAAATGTAAAACTTAAATTGTGTGACTAAATTTTTTGTAAACATATTTATATGCCTTTACTATTATAAATTTTTATGTTCGCGTCTACATCACATACGAATTGCTAAACGCGTTGTGGTGCACATTAAACAATACCATAGTACTGTAATGAAGGTTAGGTTAGATGTAAATAGTAGATATTAAGAAGTTCAGTGTTAAAACTGCCTACATAGGGGAAACACAAATACCTTACATATAATTACGTACATCAAAATAGTCTTTGCAAACAGAAAGAACTGATTTTGGCGAAACATCTTCAATGTCTTGCCTAACTGCGTTCATCTTCCTGTTTGTTTCGTTTTTTATAACTAACAAATATTTTATCAGGTGTTTGCGAGATGTACTAGTACACTGTGGTACAATAAACCATTTTGATGATTTTGGTATACTCGACTGTTTATTTTGTCTTTTCATTACTTCAAACAATTGCTATTTAACCAAATACGCATCACCACTGAAGTAAACAAACGCGGCAGCCGAGGTTGTATCTGGCTTGTGACGTCACGGAGTGAGCAGGCGCGACTGACGCGTTTTGGCGGGCGTTTCAAACATAAAACTTTCATTCAATCATAACTTTTTCAAAACTGATTTTTAAATCGTGATATTTTGTACATACATTTCTAACACATAAATGATTGAAAAGCAAGTGCCAGCAAAAAATGTGCGTGTTGCCCATTGAAGTTTTTAATTTTATTTAATCATAAAGGCTTTTGGTTTATACAAACATGCATTTTGAGGTTATGTACTATATATCTCAGGTCTAAAATCCAAGTCTGCATCCATTGATTTTCCACTTTTTTTTTTTCATCTTTCTTTCTTTTCCCTTGTTTGCTGAAGAAACTAATTATTGAGAATCCGCTGTATTAGCAATTTGAAGTTATTTTCTGTTCATATCTGCAGTTCTAAAGAATAATTTTTAACTAAACACACCTATCTTTTGAAATACTATTTTGTTTGTGACTGAGTAGACATGCCTGTTTTCTGTGAAACTGTTTCAATGATTAATAGAACCATCTCTGTGTCACACTAACTAGTGTACAGTGGAACCCTCTTATAAGGTTCTTCAGGGGTCCGCAAGAAAGTGACACTATAAGCAGGAAAACACTATAAGAGGGAAACACAAAAATTCTAGAATCGGGACAACAGAAGATATAAAATTATGCACCGTAATAAACACAAAACTTTATAAAATAAACAAAACTAATATTTTTTTAAAATACATAATCTTTTATGAAATTTTATCTCCTGGTTGCAAAATCATAAAATTAGTAAATGAGCAAAAGATTACTGTACATGCAAAACAAGTACAATTGTTCATGGCAGTTTGTCTCCTGGCACCAAAGCACACAAAATTGTCTACAAGCAAAATACGTAACATAAAATCTTTCATGGGAGTTTGTCTCCTGGTTGCATCAATGATTCGGTTCAGAGTAATCATTGGGATTTCCAAATTTCAAGGAATTGCTGTGTGTGTTCTACTGGGATTAATGTCCACATGCTTGATTAAGTTTAACTTTTCAGCTAATGAAAATTTGCCTTTTCTTAGAGGCACTCATTTAAATTTACTAGGCATGTGCGAAGGTCGGTTTTTAAATGTGAAGAGAAGTCGAAGCGAAGCTTGCATGATGCAAAGGAATTTCAAAGAAAAATCGAAGTCGAAAGATTAAAAAATATATATATATTAATTTATAGTAGGTTACAGTTTTCAAGTGTATTCAACTCACTTGTACTGTTACTGCCAAAAAAATTGTGTGCCTACTAGACACTGAGCAATAGAATAAAACATATCCTAATCTTGCACTGCTGAAAAGCTGAAATATCAAAATCTGCAAACCTACAAACTTTATAAAAACTACCATACTCCATATATCCAGTCCCATTTGGCACCACCACCGCACAGTGATTTAAATGGGTGGCTATCAACATTTGACCTCTTCCCTTTCCTCCTCCAAGGACCCTTGTCAATGTCAGGCTAGATAGTAAACTTGCTGGATGGTGGTGGCATTAGGGCCTGAGAGCAAGAGAGTTGAGCCACTTTCACTGCCTACAAGGAAAGTGTGCAGTTCTTGTATCAGCTGTGGTACATAAGTCAGCCCAACTCCTGCGCCATGTGATAAATGCGTTAACTGTTATGACATGACTGCACATGTCAAAATTAGAAAGGCAAAGAAACGTCAATTTTTCGAGACAGAAAATCTACACTGTATTTGTTATGTTATGGTCAGTCACCCTCCTTAAACAGCCTTCCACTGTAGTGATGGGTCGTTCGCGAGCGAGTCGTTCACAACGAACGACTCGCTGTCNACCCTCCTTAAACAGCCTTCCACTGTAGTGATGGGTCGTTCGCGAGCGAGTCGTTCACAACGAACGACTCGCTGTAGAGAGCGACTCGCGAGCTGCTCTTTTTTAAAGAGTCGACTCATTCACGAATGACCAGAGCTACAGCTCGGCAGTTCGCTCCGCTCAGTCAGCCTAAAAGGCGACAGCTTATCGGCTCCTTGGAGAGATAGAAAAACTGCTAGTGTAGCGGTTAACTATCGCATTCGGTGGGTATATCTCCTCTTTTTACGAGCACGCAAGCTATAAATTAGAGATAGACATAACTCGAATGTGGCTACATAATATATATTTCTAAGCGTGGACAAAAACATTCAAGCATAATAAGAGCAAGGTTTTCAATTTATTTTCATTAAGTATTTTTCTAATATTTTGACAGCAAAATAGTTTTAGTTTGGGAATATTACGTAAAAACATCATTCACTGCTCGCTCTCGAGTTTTCTACAAATTTCAATTCACAAAAAAAAAAAATATATTACTCCAATAACAATGTTAAAATTAATATACATTATAATTATGCTATATTTAACATTCTAAATTAATTTAAAAACAACATAAAAATGTTACTAACATAATTACAATACCTTAAACCGTGTAGAACATGCTAGTCACAGGTCGCGAATATCCCAACAAGATCTCATTTTGCTGACAAAAACGTGTACTCTTGCACTAAAAATGTTTATAATGTATCTTGTACGTGCAGTTTACAGTATAAATATATCTGTAACACACAATTTCAGTACTCTGATTACCATTATTATAATTCCGAACAATATGAAGAAATAAATCACACGACTGTTTAAACCTGCAATTTAAGTTTTCAACTGTATGTAATACATGTTACAATTAGTCTTAGTCGCGGATAGTATACTTCACTCAACTTTAAATATAACAGCCCATAAAAAAGTTATCTCTGCAAAGTATTTTACAAATTCCCACTCAAAAATAATATCTGTGACACTGATTTTCCTGACAGCCTATTTCTTTTTTCTGTAATAACCTGTCCTGCCTTGGAAAAAACTCTCTCGCACGGAACAGAAGTCGCAACCGCACACAAACGTTTTTGAGCTATTTGATACAGTGCTGGGTAAACTTGGCGCCTCTCAAACCACCAAGTAAGTGGGTTCCCATTCCGAAGAAGCAGTGGTTCCTGAAGGAATTTATCCACTTCAACGATCCCGGCAGCTTTTGGATTGGGATTACTGATCAATTTTGACACACTTCGATCAAATTCATCCCATATGGCTGACCCACTTTCTGTTATTATGTCTTCCACTGCAGCTATTCTAGGGGTGATTGACTTTCGTGCGAATGTCTCGCACTGGGTAATCAGCGATTGCTTGATTCTCTCAGAGCATCGTGAGTCGGAGAAACCATGAGATTTAAACCTGGGATCCAACAATGTAGCCTCTGCAAACACTTTGTTTTCTTCGATCCCTTTAAAGCGTTTATTTAAGGCTTCCGCCAATCGCTCTGCCATGTTCTGAACTGGATCATCTTCAGTGGGAATGTTAATAAATCTGTTACACCATGATTTTAGTGATTTGCTAAAAAGAATAACTTTTGAAACAGTAACCTGTTTTTCAGAGCTCATTTCTTCCGTACAGTCCTTGAAAACTTTCAGCAATTCACATACCTGTCCTATGCAGTTCACGTCTTCGTTCGTGATTATCGGAAGGTCAGGATAGTTGATGGCTATTGTTGAAACTAGGGCCGTTTTGACATCAATAATTCTTTGTAGCATATCATAAGTGGAGTTCCACCTTGTGATAACATCCTGTTTTAGTTTTAGACATGGCTGGTCTAGTTGTTCTTGCATAACCTTCAGTTTTGTACTGGCTTGTGGGCTTCTCTTAAAAAATTCCACAATAGTTTTTACTTTCGAGATAAGCTCCTTAATTTTCGTGCTCTGAAGACCATACTGCACTATCAGGTTTAGGTTATGGGCGAAACATGGTATGTGCATCCATCCTGTCAATTTAACAGCTGCAACTATATTGGCTGCATTGTCACTTACAACTGCAACAATTTTTCCATCAATGTTCCACTCTCGTGTTACTCGCTTTAGTTCTTCAGCTAGATTTGCAGCTGTGTGCTTGTCGTCGTATCTGAAACACTCTAGCAGGGAGGAAGTTAGCTCTATGTCTTTGTTGATGTAGTGAGCAGTGACCGACAGGTAGCATTCATTATTGATTGAAGTCCACCCATCTGTGGTGATTGTAACCGCCTCAGCATTCTCTACTTCAAGTCTTAGTTTTAGCTTTGTCTGCTCATATATCTGCGGTAATAAAACAGTGGAAACGGTTTTCCGAGTGGGTAGTTTATACCCACTATTCAGTTTCTGAATAAACTTTTTAAAATGTGGACTTCCTACAATTTGAAATGGAAGATAATCTTTGACAATGGTTTCAATCAGTGTAAAGTCAATTTCTTTAGTTTTTTTATTCGTTAGTGGTTTCTGCAAATACGATGATATTGAACTCTGACCTTGGCCACTTCTAGGCTGACCTGTTTCTACTGACTCAACTTCTTTTCTGGGCCCTATTATCTGGTTATTTAAATGTTCGTATAGACGCCTACTAGAAACTGAGGGTACTGGATCGTCTGGAATGTCATCTTGCACATCAACTCTTAAAGTGTTTGCAGGTGTCAAACGATGTAAGGACAGAGAAACTCCTGGGTGCACTGTTCGTACATGGCGAGCAAGATTAAATGTACTTCCTCCTTTATAAGAAATTAATTTAAAACAATAATTACACTTAGCTTTTCCATCACTGTTACTTACTTCTGAAAAGTAGTCCCAAATTTGGCTCGTTTTTCGTTGTTTACTACAAGCCATTACTGCATCCACTAAAATTAAGTTTTATAAAAAATAAGGCACTTAAAAGTTTAAATATCACTTTACCGTTTTCACATAATGTATTACGCGATTGAAGTATTTACTTCAGCGCAGTGGTGTGAGCCACTCTTAGCCACATCTATACACTCGACTCTTTAAATCCCGACTGACTCGCGAACGAGATGACTCTTTTGAACGACTCTTATCAACGACTCTCCAAGAAGAGCGAGAGCGAGTGAGCTAGCTCTTTGGAATGAACTGGTTCGACACATCACTANCTTATCAACGACTCTCCAAGAAGAGCGAGAGCGAGTGAGCTAGCTCTTTGGAATGAACTGGTTCGACACATCACTATTCCACTGGTATGTGTCATGCATAACGTCTTGTTTGCCTAACAATAGAGAGAAAGAGACAAAGGAAAGCTTGGGGCTGTAAACACATTCACTCTCCCCCCCTTGCAGTCCAGCCGACCCTCGTCAATGTCAAACTGGTAGATTATCTCTCCAAGGTGGAGCTTGAGATAAAAACTACAAACTTTGTTTGAAAAACAGTGTAAGTTGAGCATCTTTTCCATTGAGCTTTTCCTTTCCCAGCCCCAGCAAGCTTCCTTCCATGGGAAAATTTTCAAAAGGCCAGCAGATGAGATGAAATCCAAGGATTTGCCTTCGAAAATGCGAAGCTTAGCACACCCCTAATATTAAACTCTTTAAACCATTTACATTCATGTAAAAAGATAAACAATCAGTATGATTCCATAGATGAATGCATACAAGTATTACTGAATCAGAAGCAGTTTGCATTATATGCGGGAAAACGAAAACATTATTTCCGCGAATGTTTGTTATTGTTCTTATGGAGAAACATTCGGGACCAGAAAACTCCTGCATTATAGATGGGAAAACCCTTTAAACGGGAACCTTATAAGCGGGTTCTACTACAAGCACTTGTATGTTAGCCACTTGCATCCTGGGGGGCCATTCACACTACACAACTTCATTGCAACTCGAGGTGTACAAGAAAGTGCTCACCTCCATGTACGAGAAAGATTCTTGGGTGTTCTTAACTTAAACACACTCAGTCCGTAGATGCTGTACACGACATTTCACTTCTGTAAAGGAGAACGACACCATACATAGTTCTCATGCCTGCCACACCACAAGTACTTAGAGTACTGTATTGATGAAGTCTGTTTGTGGTAAGTGAGCACATTTGAAAACCCTGCTAAGTGTCTACTTTCAGCCTTTGGTTGTGTATTTTTCCATGTACCTATCAAAATAAACACTGCCGTGTGACTTTCAGCTGGTGTTAACATCAGCTGGCTTGTATGTCCACTCCACACTCATAAATAAACAACAAACAGTAATAAATATTGCAATCACCACTATGATCACATACATGTTAATGTCCTAAATAATAATGGTTTGCGAATATTAATTAATGTTCAGGATTATTTTTCTATTTATACATAAATGCCTTTAACTGTGGTCAACCCTTCCGAGGTCGTAAGATGATGATAATCTCAACATAGTAACAGAAGTGTTAAATATTATTCTCTTTCCTGTTATTTAAACAACGCCAAGACGTTTTGAACGTTCACTGTAATAGTGTGAATAGCTGAAAAGATTGCCTTTTAAAGAAATACATGCTTTTAGAAAATACAATTTATTTACTTCTTCATACAGAAGACAATATACTTTAAAAAATTGTTAAACTACCTAAGAATTATGTTTTCAACATCATTTACTAGTATAATGATATTGCATAAATACTTCCATAACTAATATTTTAATACAAAACTATACACACGCAAATGCAGGCATTTGTATTACATTTCTAATAACAAAAACAATAGTTTTGAAACTTAATGTCTGAACAGAATTTATCCAAATTTTCATAGCATACTTCCACAGCAATTTTTGTTGCTCGGCGCAAGTTTCATGAATATTCGTCTAACTGTACAGTTTTTATAACACAAACGTTTCCATGACCTTTTACTTTGCCTATGACAAAAATCACTTTTGCATTAAAAATTTTTGCCTAAACTGATACAAATGTAATTTCACCAGAATACTAACAAAACAACACAACCCATCTGGTGGCAATGTATTTCATGAAACTTCATTCACACATTTAAAGCTGAATCTAATTTTACCCTCAATTTCCTACCTAAATGATAAATAAAAGTACAAAGCAATAAACAGAAACTGGACTTAATTTTTATAGTTTTTTGGCCCCTTTAAAGTTTCATGCTTCTACAGATTGAGCTAACTGAGCTGTAACTTCCAACGTCGACCCAGACGATGCAATGTCGCAGGGTTTTTTTTCCCCCTGATACTTATTCCGTTTTGCTATATTGTGAGTAAAATTAGATTCTGACAATTATTTTACACAGAAATGCAGTTTCGACTCATTTGTGGCATTCTGTTGAGTTGAGGTTATGTTTTCATGATTCACTAGCCATGTGTGTGGCATACGTCAAATAAAACTTTGATGTTATTAAGTCCACGTTGTCTTTTACATTTTGGGCCAATAATAATAAATAATTTAAGTTGCCCAAAAGCACTTTTTTGTTTCAAAGTTTGAAGTAAAAATTTTATTTTGAATACGAAGCCGAATATTAAAAATATTTGATTCTAATTTGAATTTCTGAATTTTCGCCCATCCCTACTGACTACATCAGGAAGTTATGCTACGCCTACCTCAATGACGTCATTATCTTCTCAAGAGACTGGCAGGAACACCAGCGCCACCTCCAGTTAGTCTTCAGAAGATTTGAAGACCATGGCCACACATGCCGCCTATCCAAGTGCCACTTCAGCAAGACTGAGATAGACTTTTTGGGGTACCGAGTCACTCCAGAAGGCAACTTCGCCCATACCGAGCAAATTCGAACTATAGCTGAAGCTGCTCCACCCAGGAACAGGAAGCAGTTCCAAATATTTTTTTAGCTCTGCAACTGGCTTTGCGATTTCATACAGAACATTGCCGAACTCATGGTTCCCTTAAATAACCTTCTACGCAAGGACCAACCCTGGAAATGGTCAGAGAAGGAAGAAAAGGCTTTCCAGGAACTTCGGAACTAGTTCGTGCAACCCGACCTGCTTTATCGGCCACTCCTCGACCTATTACTTATCCTCTAAACAGACACCAGTGGGATAGATCTCGGAAATGTTTGCTATCAAGAGACCTCAGAAGGATGTTGACGGGTAATTCGTTACGCCAACATCTTCCTGTCACAGAAACGGAGAAAATGTACCACTCGAACAAGTAAGAATGCTTAGCTGTCATTTGGGTTGGGTCCTTAAGAAGTTCCGTTACCACCTTGAAGATGTGTATTTCATCCTAAGGACAGATAACCATGCACTCACCTGGTTGCATACTATCAGTGCAACCAAATCCAAACTAGGCCACTGGGCCTTATTCTTACAAGAGTTTAATTTCAATATTCAACACTTCATAGGGAAGCAGAATGAGCTACCAATACCCTGTCAAGAGCTCCCAATCCTCACCTGGAGAAGGAGAACCTGGAAGACTGGGAAAGGATGCTCCCACCGGAGTACGCTCCACGCCAAAACAACCACGCAATAGGTTATGTACAGTTACTGGCAGCACAAACCAGTCGCGCCATGTTCGCAGAGCAACAACGGGCCAAACCTGAAGTACGTAACTTGTTCGCCAAGTACCCAAAGCGCTTCAAGTAAGAACAAGAGTATGTGTGGGCCCGCTCCCATATGCATACAGAAGATGGGAAATTGTGGGTGCAGCACAGCGTCCGAGCTGACATTTGCTGCTACTACCACCAGCACCACCATGCGGGACACCCAGGAGTTAAGGAAACACTCTGCGAAATCAACCAGAGATACACCTAGGATGGTGTAAGCCGGGACGTGGAGGCTTACGTCAGACAATGCAAGCACAAAGACCCACGGAGCCTTGTGTACTACAGGATAAGCAGTATATCTTAGTAGTCACCGACCTATTTTCTAGGTGGATTGAGGCCTACTCCCTAGCCAAGAGTGACACCAACACAATCACAGACACCATGGAATGGGAACTTTTCCCAAGTTGGGGTTTTCTCCGCTGCATCCCGACTTATAATGGTCCCCAGTTTATCGGACCAGTTTGGGAGAATGCCTGCCACAGATGGGGAGTCCAACCCTGGACTACACCCAGCTACCACCTGCAAGGGAACCTGATGGAAAGGAGAAACCAGGAGATAAAGAAAGGCCTCAGAATCAGAATGCAAGGGCAACACCGAGCAGTTGTCACTGGGACTGTCGCCCCTCCAGTAAGTGCCTGTGTCCGCTATCGGCGTTTCACCCCCCAGGGAGCAGTTGCCCCTACACCTGCTACTGTAACCCTCAGTTTGGTACTTTGGTCTGCCAGTGATGTCCTGCTCGCCAAGCCTCTAGACTGAAGGCCAGTAGATCAGGCCACCTACCCTACACCACTACCAGTAACCTATTCTCAATCAGGCCATGCCTACTCCCTACTGGCCACCCATTATCTGCCTATCTGGTCTATCACCCCCCTTATTCCTCACTATAGGGCTGGGCAGGGCAAAACTGCCAAGCAGGGGCTAGCTCAGGCGGGGTTCTGAAGAGTAGTGGTTCAGGTGTCAACCAGGTATATACCTGGAAGGAGGAAGAGGTTGCACGTCAGAAAGGAGCCTGCATCCAACTGAACCTTGGAACACCATCTGGCACGTGCCATGTGCAGTTTTTTCGTTGCCTCCAATGCTGCAGAAGAAGCCACCTACCTTCACTTGGCCCGCTAACGTCACTAGGGTGGTCAGGCCACTTGTCACACCATCCTATACCCCTACCAGGGTACCTACTCACCCATTGCTCGCAAGCGCGCCTCCTAAGGCACAACGCTCTATTATAGAAGTGGCCAAACCCAGCTATGTAAACCCCAAGAAAAACCCCATACAAGCGGCAACCACTGCTTCACTGTCGTCCAGGGGGGAGGGGGGAGAACCTTGACGCCACCCACCAACTGCCATCGCCCCTAAGGTTGCACTTGGGGTCATTGTTCATTAATGTGAAGATTGTTACAGTGGCTTTATGGGTATTCTAACTAACTTTGAGTTGATTTTGTAATATGTATGGTGTATCACTTGAAAGTGGTTACTGCAGACATGCGAAGTACGTACTACTGATTTTCGATAGTTTGTACAATTTATGTGGCCTCACTATGGAAATACAGATGTTAACTAAAATAATTTTAAAAATTACGTTTTCAGTTCTAAAACTTTTTTTGTCTGCTAATTTTTTTTACAGTATACGTTCAATAACAAGTTGAATATCAGCTGCTTGGCAGTGGGCAAAATTGGAAATATTATTGTAATTCCTTGTATTTGCTTGAAATAAGTTAATTGGCAAAATTGGTAAAGAAACTAATAAAACCGTGTGCTGCATTGAAAACGTCTTTGGGTCAAGAAATAGTAGTTGCTGCAAAATCAATTTTTTACCAGCGATATCCAAGAGTATAGAATGATGTGTTGATAGTCGAGACGTTCAAACGGCATGTGTTTGACGCCGTCCATTTGTTGAGCAATTGATTTAAAAGGGATATTGTGAATTCTGATGGGTACCAAATGTCGCAACCAAAGACTTTAAAAATGTTACTTGTAGTAAAACATGTAATGTGCCAGATATGTTTCTTAGTATATGACACAATATATATTTACTGTAAGCACAAATGGCAGTAACATTGCATTTAAGAAAATTCAGTTAATGACATACAATTCTGTGAAGTTTTCATTGCTGGCTGCAAAAAACAGCAAAATTGATGTGGACTAAAATTACATGTCTTCATACTGGGCTTTAATTTTGGCAAGCATGTTTGCAACTCATTCAAGGTAGGTAGGCCTATTTAAAGAATTTAAAACACCTTTCTTTTTGCACGTGTTTATTGCCATCAAATTGTTTAAAATGTATGTCAGTATCTTGTGTTTTACGAAATGTGCAACAAGGTTAGTTGCCTGCAACATATTAATGGTAAATGTTGATAATGGTGAGATGAATACCATCATTATTGAAAATGATTGAAAACTCTGACTTTTAAACAAAATAGTATTAATAGCTTTGGCAAATGATGGACACCTATGTTACTACCTTGAACTTCAGTTACAACAGGAACCCAAACCAATATTTTTTAGCTTCAGTTTGAGTTCGAATTTTTGAACTTTCGCACACCCCTATGCTCAAATGTATTTTCATGTAAGAGTCCCGTCAAAACACTCATAAGATTTCAAGGTTGTCATATCTGGCAAAAATGGTATGTCTGTATTCAGATCAGTGCAGTATTTGAGATTGGGAAATTCAAGTGGTGATTGAGCTGACTTAGGCATGACTTCATGTGGGGTGTGTGATGAAATGTTATTTGATTCACATTTTTACTGAATGCTTACAGATAAAATTTAAAGGAGAAGGTAAAGCTTTTTGAGTTAAATTTTTTACTAAATTCTTGTGTGATTTTGTTGTTGTTGTTGTTGTTGATTTGTTTTGAAATTTGTTTAAAACAGCATTTATTTGGTTCTTCTGCAAAGTATTATTTAGATTGCAGCAATTGTGGTAGGTAGTAATTAACTGATTGTTTGCATGTTTGGCAAAATAAGCTCTAATGTACAATGCTTGAGAGGAAAAAGGGTTGTCAAAGTGGTGTGTTTGTGTAGGATGGAGTGTACTGCTGAGCCGTAAGGCCTTGCTGAAGGCCTCCAAGCAGCTGAAGGAAATCTGTAGCCAGTGCAGTCTTATGTACCCGAGCGGTGTGCCCTGCGTGTTGAGTGCTTGCCTGGTATCCCTCGAGCCGGATACCATGTTGCGACTCATGTCTGACCAGTTCACGCCTGATGAGAGATTCAGCCAAGCGTCTCTGAACTGCCAGCTGTCGACACCCCAGGACGTGTCGTGCACTCACATCCTCGTTTTCCCCACATCTGCCACCACCCAGGTAAGTTGACATATATTGTTACACGTGTGGATAGTGTTGCGAGTATTACATGTAACTAAACGTTATCTCTGGGGAAAAACTTAACCCATTGTTTTGTTTATGAGTACTAAAGTTTTTGTGTAGCTGCCACAGTTTCTGATAATGACTTCATAAAATTGTATTTAAAGCAATATTTTCTTGCAGCGTATGCATAATAGCCTCTGGTGCAAATTCAGACATTTTTAAATAAAATATTAATTTAAGTCTGTACACGGGGCATCATCCGAATAAAATGATCCCCTAGAAGCATATACTTGACATATCATTAGTACAAAAAAATATTTAAACATTAAGTAGTCCATAAGTTTTACAAAGAGCAAAGTTCATTTTTAATGGTTTTTTGCAAGAAAACTAAATGATTTGTTCTTTAAAATAATTATTTATTTCAATAGATACATATCCTCTGATTAAACAGATATCTTGAAAGTATTCGACATATGAACCTTCGTTGGCCAATAATGCATAAACACCAAATCTGAGCTCCACATGATTCATAGCAAGTGCAAGTGGAATATTTTATGAAAATCAGTCTTATGTTGTTTTGAGCAGAACTGGGATCCTCAATGCTGCAATACCTCGATACCATTCATGCTTAGTATCGAGTATTGCATTAGAATATCCAAAAGTAACTAATTTCAACATTTTGCTGATGGTATTTACGAACCACATTTTTTTCATAAATCTCAAATTCACAAAATTCCAGTAATGTTTGCATGCTGTGTTTTATCGCATAATTACTGCTGCCGTGTTAACAGTCGTACAATAATTTTTAAATACTGAAAATTAAAAACCTGTCTATGAATTGTTTTTAACTTCAGTCACGTCACAACACATGAAACAGGCAAGAGGGGAAGAAACAAAAGTGGGAAGGGTGCTGTGGTAGTTGCTGTGCAACCATTTCCCTTCTGGCCAGGCATGTAAAGAGAGGAAGTGACATTAGACCTGGCCGTGACGAACTACAGCCGAGCGTACCAGAGATCCGCCAACCAAGAGAGAGGATGCCACGTTAGTTGCTGGGCAACCACTTCTGCCATCGTCAAGCATGTGAGAGGAGGAAGAGAGGCCACACCTTGTGCCGAGTTCTGGACTGTGGGCAGAAAGAGAGAACAGTCGTGCCTGCGCGTACATGACACCCACTAAATACTCTAAAGATAGTAATTATTTACTCTTATTTTGTCATCCTGCATACAATTTAACGCATCATCACTGACGTGCATAGCTGTGTACTCACAGCTATTCCTAAATGTCCACTTACCGGGCGGGCCAGGAAAGTTTTGGAGATTCTTGTTAAGGAGATTCTGTTTCCCTAGTCTCTAGAGAGATACTGAACAAGTGCACCGTCATACATGTTGGCCTAACTGGCGTCGACATTAATAACAAATATTATAAGATATTACATGTTACGTGGAAAACACCTGAAAGTTGGAAAGCAAAGTTAATTTCTTACAATGAATTAAAATAAAAAAAAGTTTTTACTGAAACTAACGAGAAACTGAAAAGT
Organism: Clitarchus hookeri; assembly: GCA_002778355.1. Lineage (NCBI taxonomy): Eukaryota > Metazoa > Arthropoda > Insecta > Phasmatodea > Phasmatidae > Clitarchus > Clitarchus hookeri. The sequence goes on from NQII01001392.1 coordinate 342,021, forward strand.
TACATATTACTAGTGCCAGACCAAAACTGCACAGATGGTGCGCACCCCTTTGCAAAAATAAACATTTAAATACTGTTAAAATAATAGTGTAATTTTTTTCCCTTAAATTTTCCAGCTTAACTTCAAGGGATGTTAGTAAACACAGAACAGTCCACACTAAACGAAAGTTCAATTTAGCAGGTTGGGTGCAGCCAGGTTTTGTCATGCAGATGGTATTTACTTCTGATAACCGGGTAACAACTTACAGCGGTCATACCATGTGAACAATTGGTAGAAAACCAAGATGGCGCAAGCTTGGGCCTCACTGTAGCTCTAGCCTCAGGGGAGTGGGGGGTGGGGAGTTTGAAACACTAGACCAGCAACCTGGCACAAACAGTGTTTATGTAAAGTTGTTTAAAAAAAATAGTCTTACCTTAGAAGTGAAATTAAGTTAGGAGTTTCATTAATTTATTTTATGAAGTGATGCTCGTGACTTTAAATTCAACTAGCTTGATCGACAAAATAACTTCTCTATTTCCCTAAAATTAATAAATGTTTTCATTTTGGATTGTTATTTTTAGGGAAAATAATTTNTGCTCGTGACTTTAAATTCAACTAGCTTGATCGACAAAATAACTTCTCTATTTCCCTAAAATTAATATATGTTTTCATTTTGGATTGTTATTTTTAGGGAAAATAATTTTTTCCTCTTTGCCAAATTGAAAATGTTGGAGTTATCTTACATTTCATCTTCTGTCGGGGTCATAAATCTAGTATATAAAATATTGTTTAAAGAAAAGTGTTTAAGGAACATAAATAATTTTTTTTAACTCATACAAACGGTATGAACAGATAGCATTGTAAGCATGAGTGCGAGTAGGAGTGCAAACTTGTCTTGAATAACAGAAGAGACTGATGAGAATTCAAAATACGGATTCCATTGTATTTACAAAAAACCTTATCCTGTTTTTTTCTTTAGAATCATAATCCCATTATGTTTTGGGGTTCAAAATAATGTCCTCCAAATAATTTTAGTTTTAATATCAGGTACTATCTAGAGCATTCCTATTCTGTGGTATTTTAGAAATAAAGTACGTATATGTACATCCAGCCCTCAAATGTAATGACCGTAACTTTTTTCGATGTATTCATGCTTTTCATTTGCTCGTCTGAGAATAAGGCTGTGGTTGTGTTGACACATTTTGGTGTGGTATGCAGTCTTCCCAGACGGCGTTCCAAGACCAGCACATCAACGGACCAGAGTTCGGGGATGAGCTGTTCCCGTCATTGAATGATGACATGCCAGAGGGAATAGAGGAGATGCCGATGGACCTGAACGACATCTTCACGTGGCCAGAGACGGGTCTGGGAGGTGTGCAGAGCCCATCTGGGAGCCCTCGCAGGGACTCGCCCTCACAGCCAGGCAGTCCTGCCTGTGGCCTGGGAGGCATGTCGGATCAACACAGCCCCTTCCCTTGCAACGGTACCTCACGGGTATGTCTTGCTNTGCCTGTGGCCTGGGAGGCATGTCGGATCAACACAGCCCCTTCCCTTGCAACGGTACCTCACGGGTATGTCTTGCTGGCACTTTTTTCTGTAATCTTCTTTCTCGTGCTACCCAATGTCAGTGTGCGTGTGTTTTTATTTGTTTGTTCCAATGTGTTTATTTGCTGCATAACTGTTTGCTTTTTCCTAAGGTTTTAGATAAGGTGGGACACAGTCGATGTATTTTTATAGCTGGTTTGCTGTTACTAACANGATGTATTTTTATAGCTGGTTTGCTGTTACTAACATTTATGTGAAATAAAATAGTGGAAAACATAATAGCATATTCTTAATGTAAACTTTCATGGAATTATATTGACAGTGAGTTTAAGGAAAAGTAGTTCAGTGTCTTTGTTTTATTAAATATGTAATTTTTTAATTACAGTATTTGCATTATTGCAGTGGAACAGCCTTATGGGTAGAGACCTGAAAAAATAGCATTTGCAGTAAAATGAAAAATAACACTAATTTTAGCATTTTGGTGCGAATAAAGCATTTTTTCCCGTTTTACTTCAAATAAAGCTATTTTAAAAATTTACATCGACATTTACTTGAAACTAAACCTGTATTCGCAAAATGAGTGTTACACAAGGATCTGTTCTGTTGCTTTGCTAACCAAATATGGCAAAAAAAAAAAATACACGCAATGAATGTTTACATAACGTTTTGTGGTTGAGGTTAGGAATACTGGTCACACTGTTTACAAAACGTCTGTCGTCTTCTTTGCAGCAACTAGTTATTTTTGCATGTTAAAAATGTTGTATTTCTAAGTGTCAATAATTTATGGGTCACATTTTGTAGCTTTCTTTAAACAATACATCCTTCCCATAAATTTTTTTTTGCGTGCCCAAATCAAAAGTATAATAATCACCAAAAAAAATTGTTACTGTTAAAGCAGCGGGAATTGTAACAAGGCCTTGACGACCATAGAATACACGAGGGTAGAGATTATTTGACAGGAAATCAGAATGTAAATTAGCGCCTGAGTTAAGATGAAATTTTCATCACTGCTCTAGAGACCTGAAAATTTAGCAAACGCTATTAATGCAAATTTTCAAATAAATAACAATTACGATGTTTGAGAATTCCAGCTGTAATTCACAAATTGTACAAAATCCTGTAGTATTTTCGTGAATTATTGTTTTATGTCCCATAGTTTTTTATTACGACGTATTTTGTGTGTTTTTGCATATTCGAATACGAATGCATGCTGAGTTGGTCAGTAGATTTCTTCGATTTATCACCATAAACGAAAACATTTTTTACTTTCCGTAGCGTATGTTTACGGCCATAAATAACATGACTGCTGGTGATGTTGCCGCACTTTGAGTTAATATTCTAGTGCACGGCCCTGCAAAAGTTTATTTGCTCATTACGAAACCCCGCCGTTGTTGTGTTAACGTCTACCAGCATCACATTATCTATGGAATTCGCGCCAACTAACTCACTGAGTTTGTTTACATTCATGGCATCTTCACCTTTTATCCAACAATTATTTTTTATTTACAAAGCAGCGCGGAGGTCAAAATTGTGTTCTTCTATTATTCTTCCAGCTAACTGTTTTTTATCATACATATTCTCTAAAAAAAATTGCGGTAAAAAATGACACGTTTTGAATAAACAAAAGTTTTGTTAGCGGGCCTAACGAAAAAATCAGTCATTCAAAGTACAGATAGTTAAAAAAACATCAGGGTACATTTATCTAAAAAAAATTTCTGTTTGTACAAAGCACTTTTATTATTTTTTAAAACAGTGCTTTTATAATTGTTTATAAATTGTTTACTTTAGTCTCTTCATGAAACAGTATGCCCTTGTCAGTGCATTGTGACCGTTGTTCCAGGTGTCAGGCAGAATACAAAATCTTAAGTAAGAAAATGTGAAATAGTTTTCAATGTTGTCTGTTGATAAAGGAAACTAGTGGTTAAAAACGTGGCTGTATTTTCTCTGGGAGGTAGCTATTTTTGCAAGGAAATAATTGTTAAAAAAATAAAAAATAAAAACACTGCTTTTCAATAGGAATGACAGTGCCAATTTCAGGTTTTACGAATAAAGTGATATTTCTCAAATTATGTATGTCTTTATAAAAAGAACATGAAAATATGGGGCAACTCTCATGCAGAAACCTGCATTTTTGTAGCAAGAAAATAACACCTATTTCTCGAAAAAATAACATATTTTTGGGGAAAATAACACCTATTTTTTCAGGTCTCTGCCTATGGGGTATAAAAACACATTTGCTATAGCAATAATGTTTGAATGCATCCTCGTGTTCTATATTTAATGCAAGGATAATACATTTGATTAAAACAAATTACTTTTAGTGAAACCACTGCTTAAAGTTAAAGCATGTATAAATATTTTATTTTTGGTCTTCAAACACACAGGGATGTCAAGAGTGTGTTTACGACTTTTTCTTTCATCCTGCCTGCATGTGGCCAGAAGGGATAGGAATGTGTCTCATCTCTTTCTTCCCCTTCATTACCCTCCTACTGCCACTTGACTCCTGTCTTGTCTTTGTTAGCTATTGTCCTGTTGCCATGAGTTGCATTCTTGGGAACAAAGTGGGGTGGGAAAAAGTATACATCACTTGAGCAGCTAGCAGTGGTGAGGTATAGAGGACAAGCGTGAAAGAGGGGTAGGGGGGAGATTATATATATATACACACACAGTAGAACCCCGCTAATCCGCCATCAGCGGGACCGAGGGCATGGTTGGATCACAAAAAAAGTCTGATTATCCGAGGAACACATTTATTTACTTAAAAACGCATCAAAACATAATTTCAATTGGAAATACAGTGCTATAATACTACATATGGTAATAATACTCCTATAATATCTATTTACATGGTTAAATACAGTTTAGTACAAGTTAACTCATTGCAAAATAAATGTACGTATTACATACATACTGTAGTAAGCCTATTGTAAATATAATCTCTACATAATGGTATGCATTTGTACAATGTTAAAAGTACATATATGTGTATGTACGTACTCACATTAAATCATGTAACACTAAAAGTTTAATGTTTTTCTCCAGTTTGGAAAAAGTCTGTAATGTTTTTTTTCTTTGGCAGACGACAATCTCGATTTCGCTGCGATGATCCTCCATTTTCGAATCCACAAAATGTCCATTGGTGTAGACGTAAGAGCTTTGTTCAATATATTGTAGGGCTATATAAAATGCATTCTTAGCATCTGCATGTGACACTCGAGTTTCAGGTTCGTTGTTTTTATCGTTGTCATCATCTTGCTTGTTGTCATCTGTTATTCCACTTACGATTTCAATGATTTGGTCGTCTGTTAATTCCTCCGCCGTTGTGCAATCAACGTCAGCTGTACTGATCCATTCATTTACGTCACGGGGCTCAACTTCTGGTTGTAAATTTTGCAAATCCCTCAACATTGCTGGCGTGTCGACATCTTGTTCATCATCACTTATTCCCACAGCTGTTTCATCCTGGGATTCGCCACTTGTTTCTGGCGCTGTGCGATTCTGCTCTTTTTCAACTTCATTTTCATTGTTTTCGTGCATTTTTGGCCACAATTTTTGCCATGATTTTTGGAGTGTGGATGCTGGCAATTCTTCCCAAGCTTCGGCTACTGTGTAGACAACATCATTGATATTGATTGCTTTCAATGCCCCAAACAAGCTGCAGCCTTCTTCTGTTCTTTCTAAAATTGACCCAATGTATTTTCGACGATATCGCCGCTTTAGCCACTCGATCACCCCCTGGTCCATTGGTTGGATCTGAGATGTTACGTTTGTAGGAAGGAACAAAGCTTTCATTTGCCCTTTCTGAAGTTCGTTTTCGGATGGATGTGAAGGTGCATTGTCTAGTACTAAGATTGCACGTCGAGGAAGATTTTTTTCATTTAGATGTTGTTACAACAGGAACAAATTGGTTGTAAAACCTTTCTTTAAACAAGTCAAGAGTGCATCCTCGCTGATTTTTGATTTTGGTAGAAAACTGGTAATGATGCCATATTAATATTTTTAAAAGCTCTCTGCTTTTTAGCCTTTCCGATAACAAACAATGGCATTTTATGGCTGCCGCTAGCATTACTGCAGAGAGCGATCGTTATCCTTTCTTTAGCGAGTTTAGCACCTTGTACGGACTCATTTTGCACAGCAAGAGTTCTTGTAGGAAGCATCTTATAGTTCAAACCTGATTCGTCAGTGTTGTACACTTGGTCAGATGTCGATTTTTGTTCTTTAATTATGTTTTCAAATTTCTGAATAAATTCAATAGATGCTGTTTCATTAGCAGAGAGCTTCTTGCAGGAAATGATAACCTCCCGAATCCCGTGTTGTTTTTCCAGCGGTGCAGCCAGCCTTCACTTGCTGTAAACGTTTCGTTGTCACTGTCTCCTCCCATTATACCATATAAAACTAGCGCTTTTTTTTTCATGATCGGTCCAGATAATGGAGTCCCTTTCCTTCTGTCTTGTTGAAACCATACCCACAAGGCACTTTCTAACATTTCACACTTAGGCTTCTTCAAAGTTTTTCGTGTTTTTAGTCCTTTCTCATCATCAATATCATTGAATGACATTCAATCTGTTTCCTATTTCTTTTCCAGTCCTTAATTGTTTTTATCCCAACTCCTATTTCACCCGCAATTTTTTGAACCGACTCACCTTTGTCTAACCTTTCAAGTACATTCATTTTCTCTGCTAAAGATAGCATAACGTGCTTACGTTTTTTCGTTGACATGATTTCTTTTGACGTTTAACACAAGCAATTTCCCTAATTATAACACAATACAGCAATGAAACGAAACTTACAAGCGCACCTGTCAACAGTCAGCGGTCTACTAAATAATATCGGCAATAATCCCTCACCGACAGGTCTAGACATGAACGGAGCAAGGCGCCTGAAACGTCAACAAATGCCGACAACGGTATGGTCGGATTAAGCGAGGAGTCTAATCATCCGAGGTCGGATTAGCGGGGTTCTACTGTATATATAAATATAATATATATGTCAAAAATCAATCCAAAATTTCCCAAAAATATTTATATTTGAATTTTAGCGTTAGCTGTGTGTAGTCTACTCCCTATCTATCGTTTTTCAGGGGACTGTCAAAAAAATTTCCATACATGCGGGATTTCAGTAGATGAGGGTTCTGATGTATACACCAATAAAATACAATTTCTGACCTTATTATACTTAATTTTGAATATAACGAGACCTGTACATTATCTGCAAATAAAATTTAGCTAATGAAGCACGATAGAAATGGAAATTTTAAAAAAAATGTATTACTGTACATAATACCGTATTTTATCGCATATAAGTCTCACATTTTATTTTAAAAAATTTATGGAAAACTTGGGGTGCGACTTAAAAGTGGGAAAAATTCCTCCAGCCCCGCACTAACTTTTCATTTACTCCGAATTCACGGCCCGCGGCTTGATTTCCAAACTCTTAGGCGAACAAAATCTCTTTCATTTTGAAAGCTACGGAGTAGATACATCGCTTTTCCATCAAGAAACTGTCGCACTTCTTCACCGCCACAGGAGAAGCCAGTTGCAGCACATGCAGCATCTCACAACAGGAATGTTAACTCCTGTTACACAACTGAAGTGGTGATTGTCCTACCTCCTTCTAATTACTGTGCAGAAGTGCAATGCTGGGAACTGGCCCACCAATACATCACCAAATTCAGACACCTGGCATAAACATAAGATAACCCCTCCGCCACATTTCAAATTTCCTGCCTCTCCCTAGTTTGCTTCCTGGCTGCTAGGTTCACTGTTTGCCAACCAATACCCGATATACCTGCAGTGTGCCACCGCTCGCTGCCTGATGAAGCTGGCCTAGCCAGCGAAAGGTTACAACAGCGNACCACTGTTTGGAATGGTGGTGCTGGGTTCTCTAGTGCCTTGGTGCAACTCCAGTTAAGTTCCCCCAACCTTAATCCCCATCATTGGGCTTTCTATTGCTTGCTGCAGAAGGAGCAGTATGTTGGGATGGATCCTCCTCCCATCCCACCCAGTCCACTACATGTAAATAGGAGCACTATTATAACATTTCATTCTGTTTGCACCATATGACATATTTAACATGGATGAACGAGGGAAATGGAGGCAAAAGTATAATTTTTTTATCTGCAGAGGCAAATTCTGTGAATGTATTTATTTTTATATTCTGTGTTTGATAGTCTTGTTTTACCTATATTACATTTAAGTCNAGGCAAATTCTGTGAATGTATTTATTTTTATATTCTGTGTTTGATAGTCTTGTTTTACCTATATTACATTTAAGTCATGCTTATAGTTCAGAATTTTTTGAGAGAAAATCGTTTGAAGTCATTTGCGTATTAAACGTATAACAATTTTAATTTTTGTATCAGTATGAAACTTTAATAATTTTGTGTGGAGAGACTATTAGTGGAAGTGTGAAGGCTGCTCTGCTGTTTGTATGTAGAGAGGGAGGTAGCGATATGGTACTGAGAGGCAGCGTATGTGATGTGCACAGAGTGGAGGCAGCCTGGGAGTGTATGTAGAGAGGGAGGTAGCGATATGGTACTGAGAGGCAGCGTATGTGATGTGCACAGAGTGGAGGCAGCCTGGGAGTGGACTCGCAGGATGAAGTGGGTCTCCTGCACCAGCAGCCACTCGCTTTGGGCTTCTACGTGTCGACGGCACGTACGGGCCGCATGCCGCGTTGGTTCTGGGCGTCGTGCCCACACCTGGAGGACGTGTGCCCTGCCTTCCTAAAGAATGCTCTGCTACTTCATATCCCGGCCATCCACCAGAACGACGATCTGCTGCAGCAGCAGTCGGCCGTCGCAGGCCACCCCCTCGACTCCCAGTACACCACTGATGTGCTCAGGTATTCCTTTGAACACATTCACCTTCCAAAAGAACATTTATTACGTGTTGTGAACTTTCTTGAGAACCTTTTCCAATGTAGTAAAACCTCGTAAATTTGATACCAGTTAATTCAAAATTCTATCTAATTGGAAGAAGGTATCATTCCCTAAGCCTAAACAATAGGATAGTGTGNATTCCCTAAGCCTAAACAATAGGATAGTGTGTGCTTTGCAATGTGTTTAATTTGAAATATGGTTAATTAATAAATTATTCAAAGCTTTTTGCTGGCCCGGTTAACATTCAATTCTAAATAAGTAATTTTGATAAACATCTCAGTTGGTTTTGCAAATAAGATAAAGTTTCAAGCACCTTACAGTCAAAACTAAAAATTATCATCTTTCATTGTTCCCGGGAAAATGGTCGGTACTTTACAGGAGTTGATTGATTTTGGACCGATTGTGACTAACCCCTGCCCCTTATATGTAAAAATTGCATTAAAATTTTACTTAGGCCTTTTGTGCACAGTTTTAACAGCAAAATTACTAGTTATATTTGTTCAATTGATGCGTGACTGATAGTGGCTGAAGACCGCGTCTACATCAGCTAAGTCTTGTAGGTGCATCATGTCAAGCATACGGGCTCGGGTCTGACACTAATGAGTTGGAGAATTTGATGCTTGACCTTTACAATTCCCTTGTATATGGTAGGACGGTTCGGCCACTGGATGGACACGTAATCAGTAGGGCTCCATTTTTACTGTAAATAGAAGGGGCTGATTTCGTAGCTTAAATTTCACCATTTCGTCAAAAAAATATTTTTATTTCGTCAAATGTAACAGCAAAAAAATGCATGCATTAACATAAATCTGTTGTTTTTGTAACGATTTCACTCAAACTATATAGAATTTGATATTCATTCCTTTAATCAATACATATTTAAATGGAAAATATTTAAAAATATTTAATGATAAGGATGAAAGGACAACATTACGAGAGTGCACGTGTCATGTAACGCATATTGTCACGTCACAGTAATTTTTGTGTGATAAATCTTGTACTTTGCATTACCCACTTCCAGCTTTTGTTCATTTGTAGATAATATTTTTATCAAATCCCATTCTGTTAAATTTTACTTGAATACAAATCCATAACCTAAATACAAAATACTTCTTACCTAGTAAAGATGTTTCTACAAAGAAGTGGCAAAAACATATTTGTTTTTGTTTTCTTTCAGTATGAAAACTACACAAATTTGCTTCCAATGCAGTTGTTATTATATTTATGTCCTCCACCACGGCACAGCAGTGTTTAAGCATGTCATTTCCCGTCCACTCATTGTTTACATCACAGTTTTGCACTTTAGTCAATTTGTAAAATAAAAAAACACTTCACTTTCAAACTTCCCAGCATGATCTAAAACAGTAACTGGTTTTGGCATTCTTAACCGGTTTTGCGACGTAAGCCACCTAATACAGTCACCATACTCGCTCAATAGTGGCAAATATACACTGAAACAAGCAATTTCGTCTGTCAATCGCATACTCTCAGGATGCTTTCAGAATCTACACTTACACAATGTAATTAAATCCAGGACTAAGGAACTGGTGAAGCCAAAGTAACGCATGCAACCAACAAAGAAAACTAGTTTCATGTGCGTGCGTGCATGCACACACACACATGCACATGTGATATCCCTAAGTCAAACACTGAGTTAACGTTTGTATTGTAGTGAAAACATTGCAGGTTGTGACTTATAGATATGAGAACAAAGCCAAACTGGTCTTCTACATTCAGGCAGTGTGGCTTTAGCGCTTATAGCACCAACATAGACCATGTTGCCAAGACGTGATGGGGAATTTAAACGAGTTCAAACGAACCTGTGGACCAATCTCTGAATGTTGTTATGTGCAGGATATCAAACCATTAAGCCTTATGAGGAAATGGCAGGACCGTGAAATAATGGTGCTATATTAAGGGAATGTTGAACGGCGTTCAACTGTAATCTTACCAATAGTTTGGTGAACCATACCAGTTGCAAAAGAATTCTTAGGTTTTTTTCGTTCTTTCCGTCTCTCTCTCCTTTTCTTGCTGATGTGTTTGGTATTATGAAACCCAGTTTGATAATGGTGCAAGTGTTACTTTCTGTGTGGATATCCAGTTCTTAACTGGAATATTATTTCTTGGAGTGTAGATTCTATGTATAGTGTGTGCTGATGTGAGCTGTCTTTGCTAAGCAAGTGTGTGTTGTGTTTGTGCACAGGTACGTGCTGGAAGGCTACAATGCCCTGTCGTGGCTGGCGCTGGACTCGAACACTCACGATCGTCTGTCTTGCTTGCCAGTCCACGTACAAGCGCTCATGCAGCTCTACCATATGACCTCTGCTCTCGTCTGACATGTGTGCCCGCACCTATAGCCAGTGAACTGTGGTGCCTTCGGTTACCACGAATGTGTCCTAGCAATAAAATTGTCATACAGTCAATTGTCACCATCGCGAAGTTTGGTTATGGCTGCAGCTGCAAGTTGAGTTTTTTTAATTTGTGTCATGTTGTTGATGTACGTGACAATCATAGTGAGAGTTTATAATGTGATTTGAGTTTTTTCCCTTGACAGATTGCTAGCAGAAATCAGTTAACCAAAGAAGTAAAAGTATCTGAATGTATGTTTGATGAATTCAGTAACACTCGATGAACAGTTGATTGGTGCCAACCAAAGCAGAAATTTATTTTCGTATTCTTGGGCTTTTTGTCCTCGTGCAGGAAAATGTAATAGTGGTAGAGACAATTTTTTAGATCATATTTATTCAGCTTTTATGTAAATTATTACTATTGTATTCAAAAAGATTTTATCAGTTTTGAGGTTTTATTTATGACACAAAATTAAGTGTTCATGATACTTGATTTTATAACTTTTTGTTTTCATTTTATACATATTTTTGCAATAATTTTCAACGTTGATGTATTATGCTTTTATATAATTTTCCTAGTAGTGATCTACTAGCAATAACTGAATCTTTTTATTGTAACTTTAATGACTTTGAATGCAATGCACTGCAGAGGAGCTATGATTAGTGTGTTGTAGATGTATAAACACCAAGAATTGAACCATTGATACTCACGCTAGTGTTGGCCCTTCGCTCATAACTATAGATGTCTTGTGTAAGACAACCCATGCAAGTGCATTGAAAAAATGTCCATTTCATATAGAATAATAAAATATCCGTAAATTTACTCTATTAGGGAAATGGGAACTTTGTATTTACAGAGTATATATTAAAATATACATAGGTTTATACATATGATTATACATAAAAAATATATCTTATAATATTATGGAATAGTACAAACTGTTAAACATTATCAATTATTGATGAAGTGTGTGATAATTGTATATTTGATATATCCTATAAGGACTGTAAGAATAATATGTGTATAAATGCAGTTGTGTATAAGTGTTCAGAACATAATTGTGTACATTTTGTACAGATAATATCTTCAGATAACTGTGTAACATTGTTTAATACGCTGTGTAAGGTTAATGGCAATGTCTTCACAATTTGTAAAAGGTGTTTAATTCGGTACGTCATTTATTGCATATTTTAACATTTTTTATAATGTATGAAAAGACTGCCATGATAGCACATTTGAAAGTTTTTGAATGTGCAGAATATTTGATGTTGCGTTGCATTGATGACGTTTCTTTCCTTCGTTCTTATCTATCTTCCTTTTACATGTCCATTTTCCTCTTCTTTCTAAAGTACAAGCCTAGTTTTGGTTGCAGCTACAAGCGAGGCGTAGCTGTGGTCAATCAGTGTATGAAAATTATATAAAAAAATTATTTATTTTGTATATAATTAATTATAGAAGTATTACACTGTTGGTATCTTTGCACCTGTACAGACGTAAGTAGTGTACAAAATATTCCAGTGATCCGTTCTGTAATAAACAGTTGAAACGGACAATGGACTTGTTATGAGGAGTGATGGTTGCCACAGGTGACTTTTCATTCCTTTTTGTTATTAGCATAATATTTCAACTGACAGTTTCGCAGTTGGCAGTTCAATCCATTTTGGTGAAAAATGTGTACATAATTATTACTGTCACTTTTTTTGCCTCTTTGTTTAAATTTAAAGACAGTTTATATTTTGGAGAGCAAACTACTTGGTTGTGTTACACACAACTGCAGAAGTTGCAATTATATTCAGAGTTTCACCTAAAATTCATTTGTGTTGAAGTTAGTTTGTAAGGGAAAATTATTGTGAAAACCACCAATAGAGATTTCCTATCCATTTTTTATGGTCTTTCCCGTGGTGAATATCTTCTATAAAAATACACAAAATTATGAAAAAAAGAGATGAATAAATACATGCTAAATTTGTTCTGCATATTTCTTAATATATATGTTTTTATTTTTTTTTTAATTATAGAGAAACAAGCATTCTAAAGTAATGAAAAGTCAATGCAGTGTTTTTGACAAAAAAANTTATTTTTTTTTTAATTATAGAGAAACAAGCATTCTAAAGTAATGAAAAGTCAATGCAGTGTTTTTGACAAAAAAAATTTTTATACGTGTATTTACTGTGCAACACTTAAATAAGCAAATTACAAGTGTTTTGCCTTTATGTTACCNAAAAAAATTTTTATACGTGTATTTACTGTGCAACACTTAAATAAGCAAATTACAAGTGTTTTGCCTTTATGTTACCAGCCCAGCCTCTCTAGAGGTAAATAATCTTGGACCAATAGAGCATTAGACCTTTCACATGATACTGGCAGTTTGGGGAAATGTGAGCCATGGAAGCGGATGCAGGTCTAGTAACTGGGTGTATTAGTTGAGAAAGGAAACTGCTACAATAGAGGCTGCAATTATAACACTTAAAACATCAATTGAACTTGATTGTAGTATTTATTACTTGGATAGTAAAAACAAAAAATAATGGGATTATATTATTATTATTATTATTATTAAAATAATACAATTTTATGTGTACAGGAAAGTGTTTGAGATCTTTTATTTCAATTTCCCTAACTTATATTTGTATGTTGTTGTGATATCTTGAAATCATGAACTGAATTTCAGTTTATTACGTGGTCTAGAGTTTCTTTTATACCTTTTCATCATTCCTTCTATCTGCGTACATCACACATTCACACAATGTCTGATTGTGCACAAAACTCTTATTTGTAAAGAATTTTTGTTGAGTCAGTCAGGTTTGAGTGAGCAACATTTAGCAACATGAGACTTTGTTGGGTACTCAGCAATTGTGCATTATTTGTACTATAACACAAATTTTTTTGTTTGTGTAATTTGGTAGATGGATAAGTAAAATATAGTTGGATATATATATTTACAACGTGTTGTAGTTCTGTACTCATACCAGTTCTGGTGTTTCATGATGTGTTCTGCAGTTTANGATATATATATTTACAACGTGTTGTAGTTCTGTACTCATACCAGTTCTGGTGTTTCATGATGTGTTCTGCAGTTTAATGCAGCATTTGCAGTAATTTTTGTGCATTTTTCAAATTAAATTTAGTATGATAATCATTTTGGCTTGTGTGGGGTTTGAATTATCTAGTCACATTGGTCATACATTTTTATTAGCAATTAAGTTCTCCTGATTACATTGCTGAGTGCTTTGAATTAAGAACTATAAGTCATTAGTGAAGCTATACAATAAAAATACGTAATTTCATTTTAACACAAATTTCAAAGAAAATTTCCACTCAGTTATTTACGTATTTGCAAAGTGACGTTATATAATTAGTAGGGATGGGTCGGTTCGGTTTCAATTTATACCGATTCTTGAGGTTTGACTCAGAACTGGTTTTAGGTTAACAACTACTCTCGTCTCAATCTTTTTTCCCAAAACAATTGAAAAAAAATTCTGGGATTTGCACTATACACGAAAAAAAAAAAAAATTAAGGAGTGGTAGTGGTAAACTGTTCAGAGGAAAGTATGGCCAAACAGTCTGTTATCTCATCTCTGGTTTTTACATCATCACTCCTCTCCCTGTATCACTCAGCCTTCACTCATAAGCAAGAGGATAACCAAATAGGCNTTCATTTTAACACAAATTTCAAAGAAAATTTCCACTCAGTTATTTACGTATTTGCAAAGTGACGTTATATAATTATAGTAGGGATGGGTCGGTTCGGTTTCAATTTATACCGATTCTTGAGGTTTGACTCAGAACTGGTTTTAGGTTAACAACTAAAAAAATTAAGGAGTGGTAGTGGTAAACTGTTCAGAGGAAAGTATGGCCAAACAGTCTGTCATCTCATTTCTGGTTTTTACATCATCACTCCTCTCCCTGTATCACTCAGCCTTCACTCATAAGCAAGAGGATAACCAAATAGGCNTCTGGTTTTTACATCATCACTCCTCTCCCTGTATCACTCAGCCTTCACTCATAAGCAAGAGGATAACCAAATAGGCAAGAGGGAAGAAGGGATGGTTTTTCAGAGGTGTCGCATTCCAGCAGGACAAAAAAAACTGACAGATCACTGAATAAAAGAAGCAAAAAAAAGTAAGCTCGGCCCACCACAGATGTTTATGTTTCTTTAACGACCGACAATAGGTTACCAGTATCCTAAAGCACACCACAATGTTTTGCCTTATAGCCCCGAGTTATTTAATTAAAGTAATATCTCTCGAATCACCACATATTAATTTTCAAAAAGAATAATTTGTTACATATTTGCTAACCTTAAATAAATTTAATACAGGTTTATCAGTATACATTAAATATTATCGTCTCACTTAGTTATTGTTAAATTCTTCCATAGGTTAAATAAAACATTTAATGTATTTTACCTGCATTGGTTTAATGACGTTGCAAGCAAAAGGCAAGTATTCAAAATAGAACCAAATACTAGAACCTATATTTAAATTGTAGAATCTGTATTGGAACAGATATCTTTTGTTATTCGACCCATTTCTAATAATTAGAGCTTGCTGTATTCATTTTCATAATATGGCATGGGTTTTTATAAATATGGCTCACGTTAAATTTTAATCTGTTTTATATGTTGTGGTTATGTACTGTGAAAGTGCAAAAGTGTACCCTGAACCACTTGGTGCTTGTAGTAATGTTACACATCTATAGCTGAGTCCAGACCATCACCGCTTCTACCTCATAAACAAAGTGTCCTAAACATTGAACTGTTGCAGTTATGCATTGCTATCTTAAGAGCTAATGAAAAACATAAATATTAGAAGAGTAAACACTAAACAAAATCTACTCTCCACAGGGTGTAACCACGCCTTGTTCTGCGCACGGTAATAGTGCTGTCCTTTTTCTTGTGTGTCAAGTAACGATGGCTCTGACAGTCTGCAGTAGGTCCTGCTATGTGCAGAAGATGTTTGGCGATGCTTGCAGTTTGCAGTCAGATTTTAACTGTTTAGTGTAGAAGTATGCGTTCCTGGTTTTTACAGTACAGTGTGGTGAAGTTGTAGACTAGAGACTGAGGTAGAAGGGACAGAAGAATTGTGCAACAGTAGTTATTTTGTTGCAGTTTTCAAAAGCCTAGCGAGATTTAGCATTTATAAATACTGTATTCATTGGCGTACAAGATGACTCTGAATATACCATATTTTATCGCATATAAGTCGCCTGCGCATATAGGTCGCACCATTATTTTAAAGAGGGTTTAAAAAAAAAATATTTATCGTTTATAGGTCGCGCTCATTGTTGTAAATCCTGTACAACACGGCCTGCGCCACGGGTGGCTGATGCACGCGAACTTGGCGAAGGTCGTGTGGCAGCTGTGTCCTGGNCTTGGCGAAGGTCGTGTGGCAGCTGTGTCCTGGCAAGCAAGCGGTGTTGCCAAGCGTACAGCGCAGACACAGTGCGCCGCAAGTTTGTTGGACGTAGTTCGTCTGGAATGTTCTGATATAACGCTCGAAATGCAGCCTTGACTGCCGGAGTTTTTATATTTCTTGGAAAAAAGAAATAACTTATAAACATGTAATTTAATTTGAAGTGATATTTTTACGACAAAAATTTTATTGAGCTTTCTTTTTAAATATTTAAAGTATTTCTAACGATTTACGTTAAAAGCAAAAGCCTAACCTTTATTTCTGCAGTTTATTTTTGCAAGTTTTAAATAAACGTACAAAATATAGAAAGGCATTTGAATATTTCCGTTACGTAATTCCCTTCGCAATCCTTAACAGAAAAAATATTTTAAAAGAATCAAAAGGAATTGATTTTTGCTCAATAACTGATAATCAATTATTTTCGAAAGCTTTCTGTGGAGCATAAGAGATAGCAGCACATTAGCGTTGGTTCTTGAGTTCCAAATGTTAGTCGTGATTTACATGTCTTGCTCTTTATCGTCTTTGCGCCGCACGTATTGTTGTTTTGATGTTGTGGCAGTGGAGAAGTGCGACAGTTTCTTAATGGAAAAGCGAATTACCTACACCGCAGGTTTCAGAATGAAAGTGATTTTGTTCCCGGAAGAGTTTGGAAATTGAGTCGCGGGCCATGAATTCGAAGTAAATGAAAAGTAATTGCGGGGCTGGAGGAATTTTTCTCACCTATAAGTCGCAATCTGAGTTTTCAATAAATTTTTTAAAATAAAATGTGCGACTTATATGCTATAAAATACGGTAAGTTGAGTCATGGCCTCAATAATTAAAATTTGAAGGAAAAAAATGAATTGGGTTTTGTATGATAATTCCCTGCCGAAAATATTATTTTTCTTAAACCAGAAAGATAAGTGTTAAGTTGAAATACTTTTCTTTAAAAAATGTGAGTTGTTTAATTATTTTAGAAGACCTGTAGTCCAGCAACAGCTGCTGCCTTGCATGTCTGCTGCTGTACAGAGCGGTGGGCGCTTCACATTGATGTGTGTCGATCAGGGAAGTGAACATCACTCGAAGACAACACCAGCTGTAATCACCAAATATTACAAGAATAACACAGTATAATTTCAATATAACGTACATGAATAAAGCCTCAAATTGTATATGGTAAAACCTTGTTAATGCAAACGTGCCTAGGTGACTGGCTACGCAGAACAATACAGTGGAACCTCTAGCCATAGAACTTCAGGGGACTGACGCAACAGTTCTATAGATGCTTACATTCTGTAGATGTGGGCTAGACATATTAGTCGACCCAAAAAAAAAAAAACCTAACGTCATTAAACTTTATGTTTGACATATTGATAGGCCTATATTAGGTATTTGTCAAGTTCATTTAATAGAAAACAATGCAAGTGGGAATATTAAAGAAAACATTCATAATACAGTAGAACCCTATTATAAAGTTCTCCTGGGAACCAAGAAGTGTTGACCTTGTATGTAAAAAAAACACAAACAATCCACTCTAATGTTTCTTGACACTAACACTCAAAATTATTAAAAATAGTTTTTAAACACCACTTTTGAAAACACGTGCACAGAAATAGCTGCCGACGTAGCGGAAGTATTATCCGTAGAGCAACTAACAGCAGTCGCAGTTACTAGCTAACAGTACGTTTATACCGCCAGCCGAAATCTCAGTTTCGGAAACCCGACATGCCGAACTAAGGTTTTAGTTGAGTGTTTATACGGTCATACGAAACTCCATTTTGGAAACCTGTGTTTCGTGTGTTTTATGCCAGAAATCACTGGTATCAAAACAATTAATCCTTTTTGTTATGGTGATACAAAGAGGAAATACATTTGACAGAAATTCATAAATATGACTAAAAAGAAACCTGTGATTAGGTGTGGAACCTGAATTACAAACCTCGGTTTTGAGATAAGGCAAAATCTCAATTTGGCTGCGTTTATACCGTACACAAACTGTGCTTTTCGAAACTCTGGTTTCAGGTGTGACATAAACGTACTGTAAAAAATAAAAATTTCTTGAATATTGTGACTGATAAAGTGCAGTGAATAGGATTTCCTTAATTTTGCATTGCCCTTTTTGCTAACTTTCTAGGCATATTTATTAGTGTTACATTTATACGTGTATGCATTCGTAATTTTCATGGGAAAATATTCAAGTGAAAAATTTTGCGAGTGGTGTTGGCAACGTTGCATCGCGAATTGATATCTCAAAAATATTGCACCACTATTTCTTGTTGCTGGTGGTTCGTTACCAACATGGCTGCCACCGTAATCATTGCAGCTACTTGCTGAACTCTAACAAATCTTCTAGAGTACATATTTCATACACACACACACATCAGTTTTTTTGTATTTCATGCTCTCTAAATACATTATGTGTATTCTAAGACGTCTATTGTTATTTTTTGTTACAAAGTAAGAGTTAAGTGCAACATTGTGACAAAATCAACAACAGGTTATTTCGGAAGTGGTAAATTATATAATTAGGATTAAACGCATGGCAGTGAGACGTAAGCAAAAATACTTTGTTGTTAAATGATTGGAGCATGTGATTTTCGGCGATGCTACAGAAATTTTTGTTCTATCCATGCTGTAAAAATTAAATGTTGAGTTTGGCAAAAAAACCTACTTTTTGCCATTATTTATATAGGAATTTTGCCGGGCCACAGAAAATTTTCTGTGGACACGGACTTTCGGTCTATCTGTGTTCGATGGATAGAGTTTTCACTGTAGTTGTCGCTCCTCTTGGCCTGTCCACAGGCAAAGAACTCCCACAGTCCTTTTCTGCCTCGTGTAACCTTTCCTTTTTTTTCAATTTTCACCCGAACTTGATGCTATGAGAACTAAAGAAGATTAGTACTAAAATTTGTTTCAGGAATAGATTTTCTTGTGGCACTTGAATTTTATTCTTTTTTTTTATATTAGAAATACTGTATATGATATTTTGCCACCACTTTTAGGAAATATAATATTTTTTCCTAAGTAAAACTGCATCGACAATTTGTGGGGTCCTGTTAAGTAAGTGTGTAAGAAAATTTTCTTTCCTTACATTTCCAAGTGGTGATACCTGTTTGGAAAATGTCGAAACATCGCGACTGCTTTACTGTCATGGTTACATGAAGGCCATTAAAAGAATGCCATCCACTGACAAACAATGTAAACTTAGCAGTGTAAGAAGCACTGGAACTTGCGCCATTATAACATTGCCTTTTTGCCGTGAAACGTTGCCAGATGTTAACGGAGAAATTATGGCTCGACTACCACTGCCAGTTGGGATATTGTGTAGTTGTTCCATGCAGTTCGTTGCCTACTGTCCTTTTCTTTTTCTGCAACCCCCCTCACGTGGGCTGACAAACAATATTCTGGAGACAGAAAGTGGCTGCCAATGGAAAAAGGGGGCTGGGGGGAAATACTTTGATAGCTGTATGGTGTGGGAATGATTTATTTATCTGTTTGGATGACAGTGCATTCTTGCAAAACTGTTAGAAGGCAACTAATAGTGTGCCAAGTTGAAATGAAATAAAATTTATTTTTGTGGTTCCTGCTTACAAACAGCATTCATGAAATATTTCATGTGCAAAGACTGGTTTCTATTATTAATTTTTAGAAATTGGAAATGGTTAAAACAGGTGTTGTTTTTAAAGTCTTGCAGGATTATGCAGCACACAGGTATTACATCATAAAAACACGAGAGTTACTGCTGAAAGTGTTACAGAGGCAAGTTGCAGACAGGAGGACTGCACCAGTTCAGTGTATTTGTGTGTAGAGAGCAAGGCATGCAATGCATACCGCCCTTCTCACTCCCTTGTATCTTGGCCTAGGACACAAAAATTGCGTCTGTACGAAGCATCCTTTATCTCAGATCTATGGGCTGTTTTTTTGTGTACTCCATTTGATTCAAAGTGTTCTCCATTTCACAAGATAGGCTGTGTGAGAGTGCCTGCCATAGCTTCCCTTGCTGCCAGCAACTACCCTTATACAACCACGTACAAACTCCGGTTAGGAAGCCTTATTTACCAGCGATACGTGGGTAAATAATGCAAATACTAATATTCTTAAACTTGTGCAATGGTAATACTATTTTTGGACGAAAAGAAGAATTTCCCTGCCCAATAACATATTGTTAAAAAAAATTTCTAATTTTGAATTATTGTTTAATGTAGTTAACGAAGAAAGTACTTTGTACTGAAAGTCTAATTTTTGACATTTACAAAATGGGCTTTATGATAATTTCAGTAAATAAAATTAATATGTAATTACAAAGAAATATTTTTAAAAAGGAGGGTAAAACTGTACTTTTGAAAATCTGAAATTGCTTTGTGCAAACATAAAGTAATGCTTAGTCTGCAATTAGTACACACTGCTTATTTTTTGGTGAAGTTTCCTTTGAAAAAATCTCACCACTTACCCTCAACAATAACACTGAAATAACAAGTTTATTCAAATGAAGTTTACCTTTTAAAAAAAAAATTAAATAATTCAGTTAGTAATCCTCTTAATTTTTCCAGCCATAAGCGATTTAAAATTAACATCACACACTGTAAAACATTCTGCTCGATATTAACAAACATTTTTGGCTACAAGAATGTATAAAGTTAACGCTTCTAGGCTATAATTTTATTTGTAAATGGCCTGCCACAATTGAGCAGATGTGTATCTGCCCGTGTTGACCACAATGTCGCAGAAAACATCATTTTATTGGTTCGCATGACCTGTGATTTCGAATGCTGATGGTGCTGACCGATTGGAGCTGGCTGAACTTTATCTTTCGAGGTCAGAGAGCACAGATGGCATCATCAGCCTCTGACATCGTCGAGACCAATAAGATTCTTTGTTTATACACAGGCAAGATGGAGTGCGAAAAGATGTTTAAGTAATGCACTGCAGTTAAGGCAACTTTTATAAAATATTATTGACTAGAAAGTATAATGTATGGCAAAGAAATGTTGGATAGCAAATGGTAACTTGTTTTTCCAGCTGCATGTATCGGAGTACTTAAATCGTAGCGCACAAGGCTCTGTTTGTACCGACAACACAGTCGAAACTTGGCAATCTGCATGAATTTTTTGGAGACTTTTGTGTAATTTACTATTGGGACACATTTTAAATCATAATTTGGTATGTTAATGGGACTTTTCTTGTTAAACTCGCGTACGGATTTATTTGGAAATTGGCTGGTTGATAAGAAGGGCAGCGTTACGAAATTTTCATGTATTTGCTTCAGTAAATGGAATTTAAAATAACTCTCTGATTAGTGTTTTGTACGTTAATTTCCTTGCAGTATGCCATGCCTAGTTATACAGCGGAATTGGTAGGTTTGTTGTTCTCTGTATTGTGTTCTTTTAATAGGTTCATCACCGATGTACCTTATTAAAATATCTAGTGGGGAATTTTGTGTACAGAAAAGGTACGCCTTTTGCATTTTCAGTCAATTTGACTTGATGGCCCATATTTGTTGTAGTCTTGCATCACACATACACAACATTGTAATCACCTACGCGTAAATATCTACACACACACACATTTAAAAAAAATACCCATTCCACTAAAATATAATTCTTTTTTGATTATCTCTTTTGTATCATGTACAATCACCCAGCATGTTTATTTGTTCATATTACTTCCTTCTTACACAATTCTTGATTTCCTCTTTGCTGGTGCCAGGTCCTTTGGAAATTAAGTTTCTGTAATGCCACTTCATTTAAATTTTTGTGGCATTTGCTGCGTGTTGTTTGTGTCAAAGACTCTAGGCAATTCTTTGTTTCTAGAAGTCTTATATTATATTAATTTTCTTCATACATACCACATCCGTGCAACTTAAATAGATTTTTGAGGGCCTACCAAATAGTTTAGAAAGTACTCAATAGGTATCGCATGAGTTTCTGCTGTGAATTCATGAGAGCGCTGAAGTCGCAGAGTACTATTAATTGAAAGATAAATTTAATATCACTTAATAACAAAAAAACACTAATGAATTTGGTGTGGACTGAAATGTGCATGCATACGCGTGTGTGTATATATTTGTGGTGGGGTTTTAGCCATGAACGATTTGCTACCAGAGCCTACAGCACGCCTCTAGGCAAGAGGCAGCCACAGACATGCCAGCCAAAATCTCCCCACGTGTGATAGAAGACAGCCAAGCAGCCCAGCGCTGCGACAGCTTACGCAACCTTTCATAGCTGGAAAGCATGCTTCCGCCACGGCCCCAGAGTACGGCCACGCCTACAGAGGGAGGAGCTACCCCAGTCACCTGCAATAGCAGATGAATATATGTTCCTGCAGTGCCGCAGAAGTTCAGTTCATTCTCCGCAGCTCGCTCCATCATCTCATGTGCTGGAGCTCTTTTCAGACACCTTGTCCTAGCGTAGGACCACTGTTACCTACCAGACATCTTCAAGACCTTCACCAGCAACCCCCTGAAGAAGTCTTCATCTCCTTTAACACTCACTAACCTTCTGGTAGTGACACCGGAGTCTCTTCTGGCAACAGCATCGAGTTAGTTAGGGTCAGTTAGTATTGTAGCTACCTAGCTGCATCTACTCTTGTCTAGTTCAGACCCAGGTCCCCTTCACCTGGTATTATCATATTCTAATTTCTTTACAGTTTCTTGTTAGGAGTTAGTACGGGCCACCGTGTCTATTCCTCACAGGAATAAACAGGTCTTTCTATCNTCTTTACAGTTTCTTGTTAGGAGTTAGTACGGGCCACCGTGTCTATTCCTCACAGGAATAAACAGGTCTTTCTATCTAATCTCCGAGTACTTATTTCGGGGGTATCTGTGACTTGAACGTCAGCCCACCAAGGAAAAGCGGGTACCGCGTCATTACAAGCCATTTTCCAAACCTAGAGTAGGGCTGAGGGCTTCTTTAACAGGGTTCACACGTACGGTAGATAAATTCCAGAAAAATCAATTAAAATTTGATGTTGTTCAAATAGGAAAAATGAGTTGAAGTNTAGATAAATTCCAGAAAAATCAATTAAAATTTGATGTTGTTCAAATAGGAAAAATGAGTTGAAGTAAATCTAAATTCTAAATCACCTCGAAAATTAGTAAGCAAAATTAATCATTTACGTAAGAAATTAAAATTCAACTGGCTCACAGTTANTCTTTACAGTTTCTTGTTAGGAGTTAGTACGGGCCACCGTGTCTATTCCTCACAGGAATAAACAGGTCTTTCTATTTAATCTCCGAGTACTTATTTCGGGGGTATCTGTGACTTGAACGTCAGCCCACCAAGGAAAAGCGGGTACCGCGTCATTACAAGCCATTTTCCAAACCTAGAGTAGGGCTGAGGGCTTCTTTAACAGGGTGCACACGTACGGTAGATAAATTCCAGAAAAATCAATTAAAATTTGATGTTGTTCAAATAGGAAAAATGAGTTGAAGTAAATCTAAATCACCTCGAAAATTAGTAAGCAAAATTAATCATTTACGTAAGAAATTAAAATTCAACTGGCTCACAGTTACTCTGAAATTAATCTTGTTATAATGTTCATGGTTTTGCAGGGCAACAGAAGAAACGATATCTGCTGGCTTCTGGTTAATGTCCGACCAAATTTTTATGCCCTTAATTAATTTCAGAAATTAATTTAAAATTCCAAAATCATTCTCTTGAAAATTCAAGTTGATTTGATAAATAAAACCCTTCAAAAATTATTGCAGTGCACATACGTAACAGTTCTTTAAAATTTCACATCATATCCGATGAAAGCGATACTTATTCAGTACTGGTAGAGACTGCATCTCACGTAGTTTTGTGTAGCACTTCAAAACTACTGCAATGTGTTAAGGGCCTCTTCTTTATCACACCCCGCATATTTAATCAAACTAGGTGCCTCTCGTACGTTTAAGATAAATAAACAAACATTTAACTCGTAACACACCAAAACACAAACAAATGGTTTTAAATGCTGAAATTGCTGTAGCTTTGCAGAAGCCGATAATATTAATTTAGTAAGGAATTAGCACCCAGGCCAAGCGGCGAAAGGGGAACGTCACTCCGTGTGATCCCTTTGGCACATTCTTTTTTTTGGCTGTCACTATTTTAACATTAAATAGACTTAACTCACAGAACATTTAGTGCCGAGGGTGGACCATCTCCTCTCTGATACTCCAGTCCAGGAATTAGCATGCCGTACAACCTTGCACTATCTATATCAACAGACACAATTTGATCTGACCGAGAACCATCAGGGACCCACGGGCCGTCGACCGAATGATCCTCATTAAAACTCGTGGTCTTGAGTTATGACGCTGTGCAATTTAAACATCCCTCCAAGAACACTCTTCTGACTTTAGACACTTCCATTGGCCACCTAAATCACCAGACATGAACATTATTGAGTATATCTGGGATGCCTTGCAATGTGCTGTTCAGAAGATGTCTCCACCGCCTCGCACTCTTATGGATTTGTGGACTGTCCTGTGGGATTTATTGTGTGAATTGCCCCCTGCATACCTTCAGACATTAATCGAGACCATCCGACGTCGTCTTGCGGCACTCCTGCGTGCTCGCGAGGGTCCTACACGATATTAGGCAGGTGTACCAGTTTTTTCCTAGTATACGTATATATGTTGTGCTACAAGGGGGTGTAGTGCCCTATGAACCCAAATGGGGGTTAAAACAAATAAAACACCAGCATAGGCTGAAAACCTTTACTTGGTTTCATGGTTGTACATGTGCACTTACGCTAGCACATACAAATTTATGTGGACTCGTCACACTGTCTACTGATGACCAATACCACAAAAAAGTTTTGGTCATGAATATTATATTGATATATATGCATAGCGCATTAAACCCTGGTGAAATATTGCATGGACTGACTGTCGAATTCCACGGCAGTATGAAAAGAAAATGTTCCAGTGATTTTACATAACTATTGCAGTGAAGTGGTTACAGACAAAGTTGGCTAAGGCATTTTTGGTGATGGCCGCAGGGGGGTGGGGGGGAGACACTGTGTTGGACCACTTGTTATTCGCCCCCAAGAGTTACCTTTTGAGGTGAGTAAAGAAGACGGCCACTTGAGTCATATAGTACATGATGACAATGCGGGTATTTTCCATTCTCACCGGCACCTTCTGTTGTTCTCGTGGCCAAGTGTTCGCCTCGGTTAGGTGGTGTAAGTGACTGCAGAGGTGCAAGTGGTCACGCGAGCACAATTAAATGCGTGGCTCATGTCAGCTGAGGGTGATGTTCGGTTGTTTAAAATGTTAATAATAAGAACTCGAAGCGACACAAACACTCTCAGATGTATGGTCATCTGTGGCTACCCCAGCCGTATAACTCACTTTTCACTCGCGATTGTCAGCGAATTGTAGGTCATTCTATACGCCTTGCGATGGTTAAACAATATGCTCGTTACATAACAGATAATACATAATAACTTTCCCGGAAATGGCCAGGGCCTGAAATGACCGAGAAGCTACCAGGTAGAGAAATCATGGAGACGAGAGACAATGCCTGTATATGAAAATATTTTCATCAGTGAAGGTCACTCTACAGACTGCCTAATACCCCAAGTTCACTTAAGTGGCCTTTGTGCACAAAGATTTGCCAATGAGCTGAAATTTAATTGCCAAAATTGGCTGTGCACATAATAAACTTCCCTGTCTGAGTTGCGGGAGTATTGGGCCACACTCGGGCCCAATAAGAAGGTTTGTGATAAAATTACACTATTTAAAACTGCAAGTCAGTTAAGCACACAGTTGATGGACCCCGAGAAGCTTTACGCCGTCCTCACTTATTGACGACTGAAAATCGTGGTGGCTCTCGATCGGTCCTAACAGATTGAGTAGCGCAAGAATTTGGAGTATTTTTAATGCGGGAATGAAAACTGACAGCTGTGTTTTAATAGACATGCTACACTAAATACGAAAAATAATAAATTCCTCTGTCGGTTTTTGTAAGTTACTATGCACCTAATGGATGGACTCAAGACTCTTGACATGTCGGGTGTTATAATTAAATTTATATAATTGATGCATAACCTGTCTATTGCTGAGCTTTAATTAATTGGTAGAAAATATTTTGTGAATAAGTTTCTCGTAGACGAACTTGTCTGAAGGGGCGGCCTGAGTCGGACTACCTTTGATGTTGACGATCTGATTTTACAAAAAATATTTTTTGCAAGGAATTCAAAGCATACAAATGTTTGTAACACATCGCATTGCTTTTACTGTGAATTGTGAACACAGTCTTGTTAACTTCTACATTATATCCGAGTGTTTTTACAGGAAATAAAATACACTCCGTAAAACTACAAATGTTTGATACGTTTATTACATGTAAAAGATTAATGTAGATGTGAACCACGCATACGTGAGTTTCTTATGCCCATTCTGAAAGCTAAAGTCACAGCAACTACACCAGCTACACCGGGCCGCACCAACCACATCAGTCCAAGAGTACGTAGTGTGGGTCGACAAGAACGTAAGTTGCACCTTCTTGCCGACAACGATTACTCACTAAGGAGTCAGCCCTACTCATGTATTACAAGAGGTAACTCTTTTAGTAGATGGGTAGGCGATCCGAAACGGTGTTTACCCCAAAGCCACATCCGTTGGGCGCACTGGCGATTGGTCGTTGCGTCTTCGCAGTTCGCGCGGCTAAATACGACGCATTGCACCACCGGGTGACATTAACTTGCTGGTAGGCCAGAGCTGAAGAGATAAGTTCCCCAAAATGTCATCCAGTAATGTACAGAATGTTTACAAACATGTGAATTTTTACAAACATATTGAACACAGTCACCGCATTCATAGGTACAGCAAGGAGTGTTTTTCATTGTTAAAATGACAATCAAGAATGGCATTCCACACCCTTTTGCCCAGGTGGACTCACCATCCCTTTCTGGGGACAGCCACCTAACAACGGTGTAGCCAGTGTAATACAAACGCATTATCGGAAGTGAGATGCAACACTTTCATGAGAAAATGTGATAACTTATTTAATGTGTATTTATATAAGAGTAATTATGTTTTCTAAAATAGAGATTGCCTATAAAGGCCTCCAACATCGTAACAATTAATTTAGTGTTGTGACATCCCCATCAACTTAACAAGTTAAACATTAACAGACATTTGGTAATAAATGGGGTTGTCACCAATATGTTTAATTTAATTCCTACAAATTTTAAACATTATAATTACATCACAGTGTGTCCATGTAATGTTTCATCGTTCGGCGTTTTATGTCGGTTTTCGTCACCTGTGGTGACAGTGGATATTACTCGCCCCAATTCGTCTCAGCGTCCGAAAAATACCTGCGGCGTTGGTTGCCCGCTCCGCGAGCCCCCTCAGTACCCGCATATAGGCTGCAATCATTTAACTACAATAGTAATATATTAGTCACCGGAACATTTGTATTATCTTTAATGTACCGGAGAGTTTAACGCAATCGCGTCTCAATATAAGACCACATGTTTTTCACAGCTTAAGTGCTGGGTCCATTATTGTGCATCATTCACACAATATTCACCTGTAGCAAGGACAGTGAATAAACCGCTCAACCAAGTGAAATCAGTGTCAATTCATTGTAGAGCATCCTTGGTATCATCACCTGCATTTCGTTAGCATATTCCAGGCGCACGAGACGGCCTACAGTCTTGCCATCAGATATAAAAAGTGCAACCGTAAGTAAGCGACACATCAACAAACTGATGGAGGTTTACCAGGGTTCCCATGGGCCGTCGACCAGATGACCCTCATCATTAGCTCACCACTGAGTAATGGCGCCGGGCAATATAACATACAACCAGCCCTGGTTTATCTCGATGACGTCAACTTACGTCCCCAATAATCGCTTCCCTTATGGGATGTGTGGCCATAAAGCTCCCGGAAGTGAAATAAACCACCATTTTTGAAGGCAGATTGTTATCTCTGTGATGAACCCTCCGGAGATGCTATTACAGAAGGTCAATGGCTATGGCTTGTTGGCTATCTATGCAGTAAGGAGCGATGCACAGCCAGTAAAACAATTTGTATTTTGAATGTGGTTCTGGTACTTTTGAGCTGGCTATATGTGGGAGTGGTGGTCCCTCTAGGCTAAAAGAAGGTTACGATATGGTTTCATACAAGACTAATGACTATTATATTGGAAGCTACTGATAAGTACGACAAACGATGAAGAACCAGAGGCATGCTATGCGTGACCACCCCTGTCGAGTGATAGAAACCAACTGAAGAAAATGGTGGAGGTCTGCCAAGAGCTCAGCACAAAGTGCGGGAGAGAGACAAGAAAATGCAAAACACTAATAACATAGAAACAATCTCACTTACTTATCATAACCCTTATTTACACAATTTATGAACACTTACTAATTGATTTAAATACACAAATTGTAGGAAAAGAAAAATTTATTGGCATTAGACTTACTGTGCAACGTAGTTTGGAAAGTCTTCGGAGCTGTATCTCTGAGTCCGTTGCTTGATCCATTTAATTTAAATCATAATTGACAATGAATATAAGGAATTGTTATACAAATTGCTCCCTCAAATTTTTGTACTTTTGGGTGGCATTGTTGCTCGATTTGGGTGAGTCCACTTTCACCCCAGGATGAGTGTGGTTAGCCATGCCTGAATGGCAATAAAACATTGAAAACTTAGCCAAGACTTTTTAGATCAAATTTTAAAGTAACTAGATATTCGCAGAAATTGCTTTGATGTTAGGCTACACTCACTTTGCCCGCACAAGCACACTCGGTGACGTAACACATTTGGAAGGGGCTCATGAAGCGGCTTGCTGGTACTCTGGAGCCGTTGTATTCCTATCACTGAATTCATTTCCCCTGTGGCAACTTTACTTTTAGGTGGGGGGTTGTTTGGTGGTAGTGGTCTACCCGAATTATTATGCCCTCAGAAGTTGCCTGTTGAGGATATTAACGAGGTTTTGTCACCTGACCCTGTCAGTACCTCGGACACCTTGCAGATAGGGTTCACTCCTAGCACACCTCACCGAGGCAGGAATTGTGGAAGTGTGCTATCTTTGTTCCGACTCCCCCCAGTAGAGATTACGCCATATCTGTGTGTATGGAGCGTGAAGAACCAGCTAATGGAAAGGGACGCGGCACGCATCAGTGGGGCGATCCATGTTGAATCAATCTGGTTATACCTTGCGTCGGGGTGGACGTATGTCGTATTATTTCAGGGCCTTCAAAAGTGTTTCAAACTCTCATGCACTCAAAATAGTCTAACCGTGTATTCGTGCCTGAAATTAAGGTAACTTTTTTCGTTTCGCCAGGAATGAATGTCACCTCAAACCCTGCTAGTTCATTCGTTTCAGGCATTATATGACTTAATTCTCCTATGAAGCCATCTTCTTGATTTTCTATCAATGTATGTCAGTTACGTGCCACAGCTCTCTCACTAATTTATGTTTCTCATACGTGAAAACGAAAATTCAAGTAATAACATTAATTTTTGTTGAAAGGAACGAAACGCGAAAATTGATAAAGCCCCTTATTTATCGTATTTTGTGATTTTTACTGGCTAAACAAGCTAGCTATTATGGCCGGGCAGGGGTGTGTTTGGGCCGTTGCTAGGTGACCATACGTTACAAATACAAATCAGTTTTTAAGGTAATTTATGAGGATCTTACATGTTTCATTCTTGAAAGAAAAGTAAATTTTCAGAATTGTGTGATGGTCATTCCAAAACTGTCATCATATACCGCATTTGCGTGCAACTGCAACAACAGTATAAAAATGAGGGTTAACTGTTTACATTTTAAGGGTTGAAACAAAATGGAAGCAGCCTAGTGGTAAGTTGTCATATCTATGAAATTGAGTGGTTTTTGGTTATTTATACTTCAGCATTAAGAATAAAGAGTTCTATGCGATTGTAGTTGTATCGTGGCCTATAAGCGTAGGAATAGATGATGATGTAGTACTTACTATCGGTATCTAGCCAGCAGAAAGAGTGGCAACATGGCGCTAAATTCAAATTGCCGGAAAGATACAGTAGATATTTAGTAATAGTCGAAAAGGCTGAAATACTCAATTACGCTGACTTTCTTATGTATTATGCAATTAAGGAGTTACAAAATAAAGATTAAACTGTGCCGGGTAAAACATTTTTTCATTATCGATAATGCTAAAAAACAATAAGAAAATAAGTTACTATATTGGTATTGGTTTATTCATCATGGTAATAATAGTAATAATTTCAACTGACGTGGGCTACAACCCAGTGGCAAATGTTTCCTTCCCTCATCCTGTTCCACTCTCCAGTTTCTTTCTAAATTTCCCAACTTTCTTCAGATCCACCAAGTTACATTTCATTTCAAAGTGTGTATTCACATCTAAGGAATGTTGTCATAAGGGTGGCTCATCCGTCCGTCTGTCGAAAGTTGGTTGCGTCTAAATATTCAGTGGATGGACGGATAGAAAAAAAATTGCTCTGCGTTTGTTTGAAGATCATCTGACTGCTGGACGAACGGACGACTGAAGGATGCGATAGATGGTTGTGAGTCCAGCTTAATACATGCAATATGAGTAATCCTATACATAGTTAATACACATATTACACACAATATGATAAATAGGATAAAATTGACAATTGTATAATTACATCATTTATGAATAGGGATATTTCCTGGAAAATCTTTTACAGTTTTACTGATACTATTAAAGTAATTACCATTTATTATACTACCTTGCAAAGTATTATTCCAGGGCGCACTTTATTTTTCAAATTAGGACCTGTCATGCTTTCAAAATGTAAAATTTTGGAACTCCTTTGCTAATAATCAAAAAATTTTACAATTGGCTTACGTGTGTGTGACGTAGTGTAAAGATATTAAGTAAAATTGCCATTTGTTTACATTTCACATTGACACTTCTATTGGTAAATATGGTGAGTTCATTTCAATGTTTACATCTGTTAGTTTAATATTTTCTTGTTTGTTTACATTCAAAATAATATCAGAAATTTTATCATGATTTTATTATCATTATCCGTCACTAATTTTCATTAATTGAATTTTTTAATTGATACAGATTTATATAATTACTTTTTCTTAATTTGTGTGATTTCTTCTTGTCAAACCATATCATTGTATACTGATAAGCTATTTCCTAGGAGGTCACTAATGTTAACTTCTTATAGATAAGATTTCCTTATCAGGACACTGTTTAATCCTTGGTTTGGTTAAACAGGAAAGGGCTACACTTTTGTAATCCCAGGGACTCTCCCTAGACTTGGTAGCAGTCAGGTCAGGTAGGACTATCGTCAACCTCAACAATTTTGCACACGGCGTACCATACACGCACCGAGAGGCCGTACAACGTCTCTTAGGTAGGAGGAGAGATATGATCGCAGCTACAAACTCCCTATGACCAATGGCAGTAGCCATTCACTGAATAGCCACCATCCACGACACCTATCTACGAACGCCCGCGTGCCTACAGATTTTGGGAACATAGGGAAATCCGTTGAGCGAGATGCTGCGGGATGGGGTATTATAGCCATCAGAGAGTGGGTATAATTCACAAATCATGCTGGTAGAAAAGGACGGCACTCTCCGGTTCTGTATAGACTTCTGGCCAGTGAATTTGATTTGTAATTTATTCACACAGCTATTATTTACAGCATTTATCTAACTATCTCCACTGTAACTCTTTTTAATTCTCAGTGAGCACAATATTTATTGTCTATTTCAATTCTAAATAGCACCCGTCTTAATATCTGTGTTTTGTTCTAGTCCATACTCATCATTAACACATGTTTAGTCTATCTGTTGCCATAATTTGTAATGTCTTTCACTCACACATCCAGTCCAATAGTCCGCCTGCTAGTCGTACTCTTCTCTTCATCGATGCTCGCAGTTGCAGATTTTCCTCCTTCTGGTCACTCCTCTTGCTGCTCATCGTCTATCGCTGAAACTCCAGCCACTCATCCACTCAACAACTCCCGACTCGGAGGCCCGTCGCATTTATATATCGGTCGCCCTGACTATGTGGAAGGTGCAATGCACACTGAATCAAGCTGAGAGTAAAGAGGTCAATAATCGAGAGCATTCTTCAAATGTCTCGAAGACACCCAATACCTAAGGTCGCGAGTAGCAAGCTCCCTGATAGGCATAACAGGTACGCTTTGTAAACATTCCTTTGTGAAAAGCCCGTTGCGTCTCCAGTTGCAAGTGATATTGCGTGCGTCAATAAATCATCTTTGCCTTGCTCGCTCGCAGAGCGGCCACCTGTAACAATATTTTAAAATTGTTAAGAATTTATTTTTAATTATATTCTTTTAACTGTTTCATGGTGTTTTAAATATGTAATTTGTTCTCTGTAATAAAACAATATACAAATGTTTCACAGTTACAAGCAAAATGAGCAGATTTATTTTTGCAGATTGCAATAACTGTGCCACTTTTACCATATATCGTGATATTTTAGTGTATGTATCACTGACACAAGCACTGCACATGGATTGTGTACTCTTAGTGCCTTACCAGATTGTGAAGAGACATGGTTGTGTGATGTCACTGAAGGCGTGATCATCATTGTAAAGTATCATCACCTGTGAATTCTTATAACTGCAAAGTACCAATGCCAGAATAAAATTAACTAACTTCCCAGTAAAGTTCACCCTTCTCTACTTGTCTCATGACTTCCTTATCAGAGGGTAGGAAAGTCACAAGGAGACCTTTTTTTTTTTTGTATAAGTTTTTTAATTTTAAGTAGGTACTGAAAATTGCTCTAGAAGTTCCAAAGTTGTCTTTCACAAACCAGTGTTCTCAATGCTAGTCCTCTCACTGGTCAGCAAGAAACAATCTTTACACATAATTATTATTTGGATTTTATGATCAAACTAACTGTGTGCAGTCATTGCAGTAAAATGTTTTGAAACTGTGTCCCTGTATTTGAGGTTTATTGAATTTTGGAAATACTACTTAATTTACTTTGCACTTCCAACAGGTACCTTTGACTGAAGAATGTCACTCTTTAGAGTGCGAGAGTTGTGGGTGACTGAGTGCGGGGTGGATGAAACCTTTGACCAGTACTCACTGACAGTTTCAAACCTGAATGAACATGGTGACAAGATAATAGTGGGCAGTCACAGCGGTTGTATCAGGGTGTACGACCCATGTGCAGAAGTGAAGGAAGATGGCATCTCTGGTTACAGACCAACCGATTTGCTGATGGAGATGCAACTGTCGAACCCGATCCTGCAGGTTGCTGTTGGGAGACTGGTTTCGTAAGTATTGTGCCCACTATTAATAATAATAAAATATGTGTTCTCTCATATTATTTAATGCTCTGTATTCAGTGGCTGATTTACCAGCAGGCTGAGTAGGCTGGAGCCTAGGGCGGCAAATTTGGGGCCAAATTTTGATAATTTTTTTCTACAATTTGCGTAGTCGCGTTTGGTTGCGGCGCGGGAACGAGTGACATGACTAAGTGTGGCTAAGTGTGTCTGGCCAAACTGACTGCACGAGCGCAGGAGCCGAAGCCCCCAGCACGAGAACATCCGTGTGCGGCGCACCACCGTAACTCAACCAGAGAGATAGATATAGAGCGGCGGCCGGTGCTGGAAGTAGTGTTGAAAGACCAGGAACTTCAACAACTCACACTGACACAATACAATCTGGAAAAGATGAAACGGATTTGAACTCTGCGGCCCAACAACAACAGTCATCTGTTGAACCATCTACTTTTGAAAAAAAAGGATATTTAT
>NQII01001392.1:376044-414401 GCA_002778355.1 Clitarchus hookeri
CTTGTGACTTCTCTAAAAGTGAAAAAATATATGCTGATTAGCGTCGTTTCTTGCCATTGAGTATCTTCCAAAGAAAAGTGAATAATAATGAAGTGAATTACTCAAATTGGCTGGTTTATTCTGAAAGTAAAATATATGTACATTGCGGGCCCTGTTTGGCATTCTGTCCATTGGAGAATAAGACTCAGTTTGAAAATGAAGGATTTAATGACTGGAAAAATGCAGAACACCGAGTAGCTCAGCATGAAAACTCTGCGCGTTATAAATATAGCATCCTTAGTTTGAAAGTTAGAAGTGAGATTGATGGCTAATTTACTGCATGTCCAGATTGATGAAGAAATTTCTTATTGGAGAAATGTTCTGAAGAGGGTTGTTGCCGTAGTGAAGCGACTGTGTTCAAGAGGCCTCGCTTTCAGAGGAAAAAATGAAAAGTTCGGTGATCTGCATAACGGAAATTATTTTATGATTTTGGAACTGTTAGCTGAATTCGATCCTTTTTTAGCCAGTCATATTGAACGATTTGGGAATCAAGGATCTGGAAGGTTACTTATCAAAGACAGTTTGCGATGAGTTTATTCTCTTGATGGGTCATAAAGTCTTAAAACACATTAGAGACGAGATAAGAAGGGCGAAATATTTTTCCTTAATCATCGATTCAACACCAGATATAGCACACGTGGACCAACTTACCTTCGTCATTAGATACGTTTTGGAAACAGGCGAACCGTGTGAAAGATTTCTCAAGTTTTTGCCCTCAGTGGGATATAAAGCTGACAAAATGTTTTCTGCCATTATTTCGGAACTCAAAACGCTGGGCATAAATATTGAAGACTGTTGTGGATAATCATATGATAATGCCGCGAATATGTCTGGTGTGTACAATGGCTTACAGCCTCAAATTCAAAGCCAAGCACCTTTTGTTTTTTTCGTTCCTTGCTCTGCCCACAGAAATTTAAATCACCGTTGACGCCGACGACTTAGAATGTGTGAAGCTTGTCGCTTCTTCATGTTGCATCAAGAAATCTACGTTTTTTTTGTAAGTTAGACACAGCGCTGGTAAAAATTAATAACTGAAATCGGGAAAGGGAAAACGCTTAAAAGAGTAAATCTGACACGTTGTTCAGTTAGAAAGGACGCATGTAGAAGTTTGAGAGATTGTTGGCACGAAGTCCTTAAAACTTTGGAATCAATCAAGGATGATTGTACCGAAAAGCCTGTAACGCGAAACGAAGCGACGGGAATACTTTTGAATTTAGAAAAACTGGAAACGGCGGTAATGGTTGTTGTGTGGAATGTTTTTTTTTNNNNATTGAAAAGTCTATCTTCGTTCCTGCGAAAACAGAATTTGCAAAACGTTTATCCAAACTTGGATATAGCAGTTCGCATGGCTCTATGTACACTTGCTTAAAACGGGTGAAAAATGATCTAAGATCTACCTTAAGCCAAGAAAAGCTAAACGCTTTAGCTCTTTTGTGCATAGTCAGAACTAATGAACATGATTTCATACAACGATGTAATTAATGATTTTGCCAATAGAAAATCGCGCGAAAAGATATTGTAAAACTTTCATAACATAATTAGTTTAATTTCATAGACATCAGCCGGATTGTTACCAGATAATTGAATATATTGTTTTTAAACTGTAAGTAAGCGCAATAAAAATTATTTAATTACGTTCACCTAATGTACATTATTGTGTAAGTAGTATTTAGGCATACCTTACCCCGCCTTATTAGTAGTACATGATTGAGCTTTAATTAGCTCAGAAATATACCCAAAAACTATTTCTTGTGCAATCTTAACTAAATCGTTGGGTTGTAAAAATAATCTAGAAACTGACACATTGATCCCCTAGTTCACAATCATACTAATTACGGGGAAAAGGTGGTGTAATTAGGACGATAGTGTACAAATCATAAAGTTACAATTTCATTGACAAAAAAATTGTAATTAATATGATTGTGAACTAGGGTATCCAATTGTAGAGGTCGGTAGGGGCGGCAAAATTTTAATAGCCTACTGGCGGCAAATGTGTAAATCCGCCACTGTCTGTATTCAAGAGGGAGTAGCTAAATGTCGTTGAGCTGGTAGACCAAATAAGTGATTACTAAAATATAAAATCTTTCACTGAATCACAATACAGAATGTATACTTGATTTTTACGTATATTTTAATAATATTACATGTTGGGAGGTACAATGTTCGAGCTCCTTTGATAATAAAAGTTGCCTAAGTTTCTGAATGTCTTTACACTCACCTTCTTGATGTAGAGCACCACAGACTGATTGAATTTCTGTTATTGGCAGATGGGCCTGACAAAGCTGGTCAGCTGCATATAGTGTTAGAGAGAGATATAGAGAAATAGAGAGAGATAGAGAGAAAGAAATAGATATAGAGATAGAGAGAGAAAACATAGAGATAACGAGGACGATCGAGAGAGATAGAGAGTAGAAAGAGAGAGAGATAAAGATAGAGAAATATAGAAAGAGATAGAGAAGAAGATATATATATATATAAAGATAGAGATTGAGGGAGAGAAAGAGAAAGATAGCAATAGAGATATATATATATATCTTTCTCTCTCTCAATCTCTATCTTTATATATATTTATATATCTTCCTCTCTATCCATCTATATTTCTCTCTATCTTTATCTCTCTATCTTTCTAATCTCTATCTCTCTCCATATATATATNNAATATATATATATATATATATATATATATATATATATATATATATATAGAGATTGAGGGAGAGAAAGAGAAAGATAGCAATAGAGAGATATATATCTTTCTCTCTCTCAATCTCTATCTTTATATATATTTATATATCTTCCTCTCTATCCATCTATATTTCTCTCTATCTTTATCTCTCTATCTTTCTAATCTCTATCTCTCTCCATATATATATATATGTATATATATGGAGAGGAAGATAGAGAAATATAGAGAGAAAGATAGAGATGTAGAGATATTTAGAGNATATATATATGTATATATATGGAGAGGAAGATAGAGAAATATAGAGAGAAAGATAGAGATGTAGAGATATTTAGAGAGATGTAGAGATATAGAGAGAAAGATTTAGAGATATAGAGAGAAAGACAGAGATATTGAGAGAGATAGAGAGTAAGATATAGTGATATAGAGAGACAGAGCGCGAAATCAAAGGGGTGTAGGGGAGTGGTTGTTGAGGGGAGGGTGAGGGAGAGACTGTGATGGTCATCATGACTTTGTGTAGCCTCCTGTGGCAACTTGTTTCCTAAACTTGCTCTCATGTGCCTTGTTTACGCAGATTGTGTTTCCTCAACCGTTTTGTGTGTTTGATATTTTGGTCAAGCTCAGAAAATTCCATTAATAACAGTTGTGACCTTTGGTTTTCTTAAAATAATTTATGCATGCTGACATTAGTAGTAAGGTGTGTCAACTTGATGGAAGACATGACATCAATCATTATAATAATAATTAATATAAATAATTTATTCAATAACTTTATTAAAGATACACTTTTATGCCCATCATAACAATTGTGCATTTTTCCCCTTCCTGCCTGCAAGGCATCACACCTACTGCATGGTGGTATAGACAGGTGGAGATTGTGTTTGTCACTAGAGAGGGATGGACAGTGTGTGTTTCACATGCACATGTGATTTTAGCCTTCTTGGGGGCACTATGTCTTGCCTGTTAGCTTGTATCGTTTTGTGTCGGTCCACTCTGCTGCCTCAAGGATATTTGAGGTGAGATGCAAAGGTTTTCAGGATGATATTTCATCCCAGGCAGGTGATGTGCACTTATTTCCGTTTGCTGCAAGGGCCCGCATTACGCACGCACCAAGTTTAAAATGTGCACTGTGCATTCGGCACCTGTAGCACAGTAGGGAAAAGTTTCTGACTACACGTTCCTATATAAAAATGATTGTCGTGTTATGGCCTACCATCTCTTAAAATTAATGTACTGAATTCCCAAACACTCTGTGTAGAAGTCCACTTCCCGAAAAGGACTAAAATAAAGCATGCCTATTTTGATCTAAACTTAAAAAGTAAATACATACACAAACCTGCCCACCTTCAGTTGTTAACAACAATCGCCTGTTGCATGAAACTGTCTTCACCAGAACAAAAAAAACAACAAATTTATAAGAAGAAGAAAAAACCAATCAAACTGACTCTTTATTGCCCTTACAAGGGCGAAAATATGACTTTGTAACAATATTATTACATGTTACATAAACTAAAATAGAACCAATTGTGACTGCATAATGGATAAACTTACTGAAAATAATTATCCTATTATTTTAAGTAGCTAGAGGATTAACATGATGGTGGAAATATAATTTTTTATCTATAAAGTACCAGCAAAAGAATAGTGTTTGATTTTTTTATCTATATAGGTCGGTTTTGTAGGGTATCTCGACCAGTGATAGAGGTCATTGGTGTTTTCACACTGCATGCATTAATCATGAAAGTTATTTAGTAGAGAGTAGTGGAAAGTATCATGCACGAGCATAATTAGTTAGCGTATGTTAATGCTATAGGGATCAGGGAATTTGAATGTGCCATCATTGTGGTTGTAATATGTTTACGTGTCGCAGGCAGAGAGTGCGATGTTTCGGAAGTGTTGGTGTATTGCAGAGGCTCGTACCAGCAACACCTGTGTGTGCTGCACCCTCGCTGCGTGGCTGTCTACAGCCTGGTCACCACAACTGGCGAGGCAGAACATGGTGAGTGGTCCGTGCGTTGTGAACTGCTGCCACAAGTTTTAGCTGTGTGCAGTTAGGTGACATTGTGACTGACTAGTGGTGGCCTGTGTGAAAGGCAGTTAGTGCATGTTAACACCTAATTTACAGAAATCCTTTTGGTTTTCTAATAAAAATAGTGGTAGTAGAATGTGTGCTAATATTCATATTTTTTTTAGTGTTTGTGTTGCAATTATGTTATAAAACCTATATGGTAGTAGTAACTTTATATCATAAAATAATCAATATGTTTGGTTTGACCCATCTATAAACATTTGCAAATTGCAAACGACTCGGCAGTATTCCATTAAAAGTAATTATAAGATTACACTTTACCTTAAAAATGAGCAGGCATCAAGCCATTTCATTTCCCAAATCTACTAGCAATAAAACTATTAAAATTACTGTGGAATGTGTTATTTAATTTGACGAAGTTAATGCTAGTAACAGATAAGTGTGTTTTCAGAATTTTGGCTATTGTGTTACTTTGATAATTAGAGAAGAAAGAAATAAGTACAGCCCTTGTGTGTAATTTAGGTGGTTATAAGAAGAGAGATGATAATTAAATACACCTCCTTTACAATATGTATTTAAGAGGGAAAAAAATTATGTTGCCTGGTTTAAAATTTATAAATTGGCTTCAACATACTCACTAATGTAATTTCACCTTTCTGCTGAAGAAAAGTTATTTAAACAGTAATGATGTTCTGATTAATGCTTTATTTGTGAAGTTATTTAATTTAGAAGTTGACGCTACTCCCCACGTTGGGAAGTCAATTAACACATCAAAGGTTCTCCCCACCTGTGGTGTACAGATGGGTTCTTAGCATCTATTGTTAATGTTCAGTGGCACAGACTATAGGGTGCCTGGGATTTTAGGGTAAATCACACAATGATTTCATCACGACTTCTTAGTTTGGAACAGGTTTATTGAACGGGACTTTACTTATACATTCCCGGCACTGTTGCGGGAATTTACACATACTTTATGCCGAGGATTTTCTCACACATTAACGCCCTGCGAGTTCAAGGCCTGAAGGGCTGGTTACAATGTTCTGGTTATGTTTCTGACGCTGTGGGGGCATTAGGTGTCAGGACAGGTCCCTGAGTGACGACGGGGTTACTTATCTGCACATGTTCCGTGGTAGTTGTTCCGGCTATTGATGAGGTCTGGTGAACTAGATGGCCCTGTTACAGGCCCTCTGTGGTTGGCTTGTTGCACGCTGCTGGCTTCCTCTCGAAATGGCGCCCCTCGGTGGGGCTCACCACTCGCTCCCGTTCTCGGCGTAGGGTAGTAACTGACTGCTTACTACCCTACCACGTCCCGGCAAGGGACCACGTGTGTGGGTCCCACCCGTCCTTCGCGGCTACGGGCTGCACTGGACAATCCCACTTGCTCGACATGGCACTTCTCGGTGAAGTTCACCACTCGACTCCGCCTTCTCGGTGCGTTGCAACTGACTGACTGTAAACTGACTGGCTAACTCGCGTCCTGACGTGGTGAAACTACTCGTCCAACGTGACTCTGGTAACTGTCTCTGACTCTGCCCTGCGTTTCGCATCTCGCGTCCCGATTTGGCTGCCCCCTTAATGTCGCGACTTACTATCTGTGCATCCCGAGGTGGCGGTACCGAACTTCCGCGCCACCTGCTGCTCGTTGCTTCAACTGATGGACGTGGCCGGGCTCCGATCTCCCAGCCTAACTCTCTCTCTGTGCGGTACTGACGAACTCTCCGGCTCTACTGACGTACTGCTCTCTCTGTGCGGGAATAATTAACTGTCTGATCGTCCCTACTGACATACTGCTGTGGCCGGGGGTCCAATCTCCCCCGGCCGCTCTCTGCGCGACTGATTTTCAACTGATCACTGATGCGGACTAACCTCTTGGTGCAGTAATCTTCAACTGTTTCCCAACCTCCCCGCAAAGAGGCTTATATCCTTTCTAGCCTCTCTCCCTAAGTGTCGGCACGTGTCTGTCTTGCTGGGGGAGGGGGTGGGTGGTGTCCTTTCAAAGCTTTTCAGCTTATTCCTCCGGTGAGTGTTTTCTGACTTCAGGCAAACTATGTCTGCCTAGCTCGTGATATCTCGGCGCTTACAAATTTTACTTGGCTTGCTAGGNGACACGTGTAATGGCCTGCACACGCTCCTACTTCGGCTTGACCTTTCTCTGCGGTGATTACGACAGACACGTGTCTCTCTACACTGGTTTAAGCTGGCGGGGGGGGGGGATGGTTACAGCGCCGCGTCTAATACCTAATTACATCACGCGTCAAAGTAATTCGGTGTTACAAATTTGTGGGGTTCGTTATGCACCGGCTTCATGAACACTGATTTTCTCTACTACTGGGGCGGGTCATTAAAACCGTTGGTGTAATTACAAAGTTCCATGAATGAAATTAACAATTTCTCAAAATTTAAAATAATTAATTTTTTATTTTACTGTGGTGCAGCACTATCAATAAGCGCGCAAGGCTTGATAATTACGGCTCCATCAGCTGATGGCGTCGCTCAGGAAAATACTGCAGAAAACTTGCATCTTGAAAAACTCCAAAAATCTAATTAAAGAGTGCAGAGACCTCTTCTTAATATGTCTCGCCTCTTTCCTAGACCTTAGGATTGTGCAGTGAAAATTAAAGTTAAAATTGCAAGGCAATGAAAAATATTTAAGTAATGTTAAAAGCGACCAAGAATGCTGCCTCTAGCAAAGACATCACTAATGTGATACACCAAAGACGTCATAAGCACTTCCTTGGCACTCAGATTAATAATAAAACCATTAAGAAGACAATAAAATTGCA
Organism: Clitarchus hookeri; assembly: GCA_002778355.1. Classification (NCBI taxonomy): domain Eukaryota; kingdom Metazoa; phylum Arthropoda; class Insecta; order Phasmatodea; family Phasmatidae; genus Clitarchus; species Clitarchus hookeri. Next base: position 383,579 of record NQII01001392.1, read on the forward strand.
TTAAGTAAATTTGGTAATTAAATGGGTAGGTGTAGGAGACATTATATTAAGTTAATTTGAAGGTCAGGCAGGGGGCAATACTTAATTAAAATTAACTGAAAAATGTAAACAAATAGATGATTAAATTACATAAACAGATGTAAAACATTAATAAACAATCTGTTACCGCAACCGGTACAGTATGAAATTTGAATTAGTGCTTCTTTTTTTTGTTCATCACAGACATTGTGAAGTGTTATAGTGGAGGTGTCATGCTGCAATCAGGATCGATGCACAAAGAATCTGTTTGCTGTCTTAACACAATACTGATACAGTAAAGTCTGGTTAAATCAAATTTGGTTTTTTCAAAATTCTATGTAAATCAAGTTAAAAATGTTTAATAACATTAAGAGTAAAATCACATAACCTAGATTTTTAAAAAAAAGTTTGTAAGTGTTAATATTTATTTGCAGATATGAGATACATATTGTTACAAGATACCTGAGGGGCGTATCCGAGTTCGTGAGGGATGGAGGTCTTAATAAAAATAAAAGAACTAAATTTGATTTTAATTTATTCACACAGCTATTATTTACAGCATTAAACTATCTATCTCCACTATTACTCTTTTTATTTCTCAATGAGCGCAGTTTTTAATGTCAATCTCAACTCTAATTAAAGTCCTTCTGTATATCTCTGCTTGGTAATAGTCAATTAACTCACTCTCATCATTAACATAGGTTCAATCTGTCTTTTGCCATCATTTGTAATGTCATTCACTCATGCATCCAGTCCAATAGTCCAGCCTACCAGTCGCACCCTTCACTCCACCGATGCTCGCAGTCACAGATTTTCCTTTCACTGGTCACTTACAATGCTTCTCGTTGCTCCTCTGGCTCGTCGTTCATTGCTTAAGGCCGCACAGTCGCCCAGATTCCGACTCTCATAAAAACTCTCCGCTCGGAGGCCCGACGTGCTTTTATAGTATCACAGGGTGGCTGCAGGGCGGGAAAACCTGGAATAGTCTGGTAATTTTACTGGCCTGGAATAGTCAGGGAAACTTATTGAGGGCCTATACAGAAAGACCAACTTGGGTGCCTATCATTTACAAGGTTGAAGAGACCCGCGCGTTAGAATCCGTAGCTTGAAGCCACCAAAGCTACAAAAACGGTGGAAGTTACTTGTCAACTTGACAAGGGGCATGGTTTTGAAATGGGTTTATGAACCTGGGAGGGGGCAGGATGTGGCCTCCCGAGAAATCGCACAGAGTTAGCTTGAAGCCAACAAAGCTACAAAAACGGTGGAAGTTACCTGTCAACTTGACAAGGGGCGGGGATTTGAAATGGGTTTGTGAACCTGGGAGGGGGCAGGATGTGGTCTCTCGAACAATCGCACAGAGATTTGCCACGTGCAGCCAAAGTGTCCGTTGGTTGAGAACACACACAAAGGGGAAGAAGTCAATGATCAGTCCGGCACTGCATTGTGAGTATTGCACATTTGAATGTTTCCCTGCCAATGACGAGAAAGCAAAGAAAAATTTGTGTGGTAAGTAGTTGGGTTTTTTTTGTGTGATTATTTGTGCATGTTTATATTAACAGCATTGTCCCTGATGGATGCACATGCAAGCTGGCATTGATGCAAATCTGTCATGCATTCACTCTTATCTGTGTTTCAATGTCAGTAAAGCACATCATAAATTTACATTTTGCTTGGATGCCGCTGACTTCAGGACAGCAGGATTTGTATCATGCGCGGGGAAATCACGTTAATAATGGAATTGTACTTTCCTGTGGAATGTCACATTTACTGGCTTTTTTTTTTCAGCGATTACTGCAGCTGTACACACTGCACAAAATCACCATACTTGCGGATACCTTACACCGTCACTAGGGGTGTACCAATATGAAACAACTAATTAATGAATGCAGTTACTGATTTTCTACATTTTTTGAATTAAACCAATAATTTTTGCAGATATCATGTGCAGTAAAACTGCTTTGTGTTTCATCTTCTCTCAACTTTTTCATTTTAAAATAATTAAATCTAGTCATGTGATTCCAGATATTTGAAGTTGTAAGTGCTTGCCAATAGTCATGTTTGTCACTTGGTCTACCATACAAATAAAAATGTTTACACACAGCAATTTGTGATGACCAACTCATTTTCACACAAATCAATTTCCATATATCAGACACTTTTTCAGCTTGCTAACACAAAAGCAAACCAACTGATGAACTGCTAAGGACAGGCTGGTTTCTGTTTTCTTAAAATATTTTTTTACAGTCATATATGATAAATAAATAAAAATATACCATACAGCCATATTAAAATAAAAGGATTTAAATTAGTATTTGTTACATGTAGCCGCTCCAAGTCCTTTTTCTTGCCATTCCCCTCGAACTTGCGAAGCACAGTGCTCCAAGTGCATCACTGGTAACCGGAGAAGTGCGTAAGAAGTGCATACTGATTACAAAGAAGTTGCAGCGTGACACTGATGTGTGCCACGATAAGACTAATGGGATTCCTGCTACTTCTGTGCTTGGAGAATTGAGTTTCGTGAGATAATTTCTGCACAAATTTTCTGCTCATCATCTCACCTCCTCCTCAGTGTGATTCATGGTGCAAAGAACCTTCTCGGCCAAACCAACTGAGCTATACAAGCTTGACCGTACCTCTGTGTAGATGGTTTTGGAGTCGTGGACGGCTATTAGCGTCAGGTATGTTGTACCATTGGAGCAGTGACTAGGCAGTGATGCATAGGGAGTAGAAAGAAAGACAGACGTACTGGACTGTGGGAAAGTGGGACTGGTTGTGTAAGTGGCAGACATTTGAAATGGTGTTAATGTATGGCAGTGGAAATTTTAGATGCATATGTGTAAATAATAAATGAGGATTAAGAGACTGTAGCTAGTATACAGACAGTGATAAGGACCTTAATTAGATTTTATATTGGCATTAAATATTGCCCTCACTGATAGGATATTAAATGAAATAGTAGAGATAGGCATTTTTACGTTGTTTTAGCTGTGTGTATTTTTATAACATTGTAAATAAATTAAGAAATTCAATTTATTTATTTTATTTTTATGAAGCCCTCCGTCCCTCATGAACCGGATATGCCTCTGGAAACTTGTAACAGTATCGTAGCAATGCTAGTGCTTGTGGTGAGGTGTGTACAGAAGCATACATTTGCCAACTATATTTGTATACATGTATCAGTATCCAACATTAAAATGTGATGCATTGTGTTTTTAACCTCTACAATTTATATTTTGTGCCTAGAGATTTTACAATTTGCATAATTAAAAAAATTATCTGAAAATGTGTCCTGAAAATAATTAATTGCGTGTTTAACATTTAGTGAAGATGTTGTTTACAAGTAAATGACTGAAATTTATGTATTTTTTTATGTTTAAAATAAATTGTCTGAATATCAGCGGTCGCTATATTGCCAATAATGATTAATTACCTATACATCTTTATCGGCTGATTCAAATAAATGCACATTTCAATCATTGCACCACTAGCAGAAACTCACTCCTGTTGGCTAACATGATCTTCTCTGTTCCTCTTTCAGCCTTCTTCTCCCCATCCACCACTACTGCCTCTCCAGATGTTTCCTTGTTGTCACCTACCAACTCACTCTGACACTCAGATGTCTAGCACTCCCTGGCAAAATATTTCAAACAATTTATAAATATATATTCTTAAAGCACAAGCTGTCCATGAATGTATGTATGGTGCAGGATGCCAGCAGCTGAGTTTTCCCTCCCCTCTGTTCCTCATGATTTTCTCAGTCCTAATTGAAATGCTCGGCCATGTTGGTGTTCAGTCAAAGTAACTGCTGGTCATTTTGCGGGGAAGGCAAGAATCCTTGCATTTTCATGCGAGAAAGGTTTATGGTGGCACTTTTGTGGCTATCTGTTGCCTGTGATAAAAATATTGGTTTTCTGATATTGTAATGTTGGAAAAGTTTTCACAAAAGTAATGTGTAAAAAACGTGATATTGCATTGTCCACTGCCAGACAGAGAAAATGCCACATCATGAAGGCATGAATGCATTATCATGAAACATGCAGAGCAGATGTACATATGCCTGTTATGCATCTGATTACCATTTCTGGCCAATCACGCTTGTGATATAGGCAGACAACCAGCATGTGAAGCCCTAGTTCAAGATGTCTTACCGGCCACATGAAGTAAGTGTTTTCGCTGTTACTGTGTCTAGAGAATGAACAAGTGGTTGTAATGCCTTCAAGATATCATTGTGTCCAATTATATCAATCAATCAAATGAGTTCACGAGAAGTTTCATTTTAGGTCTCAGCACTGCAAGTTGGCCCTTGTGCCATATTATGCAAGAAACTCTGCGTAATGCTTTAATTGTGTCTCACATTTGACGACAGTGGTCCCAGGAAGGAAATGTGCATCATCGTAGTGGGACCGGAACTTGGAGACAGATTTCAGAGTGCATACATCATCGCATCACATGTGGTAGTGCACCCACAATCCATCACTGGCAACGTTTTGCAAAATGTTCAGGGATGTTTGGATGCTCCCATATCAACATGAACAGTGTCAACACCAATTGGTTGAAGTAGGTTCTGTTCTCCAGCCATCTGCTGCAAAGGCTACTCATAACAGCGAGCCTTCATCATCACCACCATTGCTTAGAATTGTGTCGCACAAGAGCTGTTTGGGTAGCAAAATGGATCATTCTTACCTTCACTGACAAATCTTGTTTTTGTCCCACCAATCCAGTGATGATCACTGTTTGTGTGTCTTGCTGCAAAATGGCCATTGGGCAGATTCCTCTGCCGTTGTGGAGTGCTACACAGTTCGTCAATGTGAGATTAATGGAATGCTGCTATGTTGATCAGGTGTTGTGGCAATACCATATCCACAGGACGTCTCAAACACAATTTTTTAATGGGATAATGCCCAGCCTTGTACAGCTCAGACCAACCTCAATATTTTGGGTGTGCAGATGCTTCTTTAACTGACTTGATCTCCCAACCTATTGTCAATTGAGAATTTGTGGGACTTGATTGAAGATTAAGAAATGAAGATTAACTGTGGACTTGGATCAACAACACATGGTTCACGATGCCCCAGGACATTATTTGGACACTCATTAAATTATTGCCAGGTTGGGCTCAGCAGTACATCGCCCAACATGAAGGTCCCACTACTTACTGATCATAGTGTGTTTTAGAACACTTGAGCTTTGTCTGTGCGTGAAAGTTAAATAATTTGTTTTGTACTTGTTTGGTTTTCTATCCATCAAGTTTGGTCTGTTTTTGAGCACTTCTTCATGGCATGACATTTTCTCCGTCAGGCAGTATAATGGTTTGTATCTCCATACTCTTAGTTACACATAGAAACATATATACTTCAAAATATATAGTTTTTTTTGACATAATTTTACTAATTAAATACCCTGGTTTTGAACATCTTGCACCACGGCAGTACAAGTACTTAACTTGCTAGGCTGTTGGGCTGAGGTAGTTAGAATACAGAAACTTGTTATTACAGTTTACATCATTACTTTCTTCTGTGTTTGAATGCAATACCTTAGGAATAATAATGCGTCGCCTTTTCACTTACCCTTAGTGGGATATGCTGTTGGAGGGTAAGGCTGAGGTACTTCCCCCTCTGGACGACGTTGAGGCTGTGGTTGTCCCTGCAACAGGGTTTTTCCTGGTGCCTGAGTTGTTGACTTTGGCCACGTCAATAATTGTGTGTTGAGCTTTGGGTGGCAGGCAGGTGAGCGATGGGCGAGTGGGTGCCGTGGTTGGAATGTAAGCTGGTGTGATGTTAAGGGCCCTGACTACCCTGGTAGCGTTAGATGGCCGGACAAAGGTAGGTGTCTTCTTCGGCGGCTTAAATGGCAGCGGAGATACTGCGCGTGGTACGTGCCAGAGGAGGTTAGAAGTGGAGCTGGCTGAGATAGTGGTTGACTCTCCTTGATGTATGGCCTCCTCTTTATTCCAGGAGTATACCTGGTTGTCAACTGGGCTGCTTTCCCTTCCTACCCCAGCCCGAGCTAACCCTAGCTTGGCAGCTTTGCTCCCCTCCTGCTAACTCTATAATAAGGCATAATTTGATGGGGGTAACCAATGAGGTTGATAGTAGGTGGCCAGTAAGGGGTAGACACAGCCTAATGGAATGAGGGATGCAGTGGTAAGGTGCGGTGGGAGGCCTGTACTACTGGTTTTCAACCCAGAGACTTGGCGTGTGGAACTTCACCATCTGACCCAAGTTCCAAGTTGGAGGTTACAGTAGACGGCAAAGGGCGTCCACTCTCATGGCTCCCTGGCGCGTCAAACCTCACGATCTGACCCAGGTGTCACAAAGAGCAGGACTCCTGTTGAGAGTTGAGGTTGAACTATCGTTTACAAGCAAGAATCCTGGCGCGTGGAATGTCGCTGTCTGACCCAGGCACTTACTGGAAGGTCGGTAGTCCAAGAGACAACAGCTCTAATGAGGTCCAGGAAGGCAAGCTTCCTAAGCTGCACTTCGAGACTGTTATCAATAGGAGAGAAAAGGAGCAAGGCGTTGGCTTGTCGCTAACCCTAGAAGAGTCTCACTAGGATAGGTGACAAACCAGAAAGAGAAAGGACAAGATGTAGGAATACAGAGTGCTGGAGAGACAACTTGACCAAGCCTGATTTATGCCTGTTTTATTGATTGCTCAATTAAAACACACATAAATCAGCTTGTACCCTGACTGAGGCCTGAAGGGCCGGTCCTAAATTGCCAACTTGTATAGTTACCTATGTCTAGGAAGATGCGGCAGCGTGGGGGGCAAGGGCAACTCCAAGACTGCAGTACTCGCACTCGTGATAGCTGAGAGTAAGCTACAACATAGCTGGAAGAACGAAGGCTTCTGTATGCTGACTGGCAGCACGGCAGTGTTGTGCAGAGCAGAGCTCTCGACTGAACAGCGTAAGACTGTTGCCACTTGAAAAAAGTTGGTAGTTCTTTGGGCGGGCTAGTGGATTGGTGAGAGACAGCCTCGAAGTGAGAACTGCTGGTCCTATTTATACTTGGCTCACAGGGCCAGGGGAGGGGGGTGGAGAGAGAGAGAGGCGAAGGAGAGAAGAGAGTAACTGATAGCTGCAGAGACTTCCCTCACACGCCAGGCGCTGGAGTGGTAAGCGGTGACGTGATGCAAATCAGGTTGCAGCAGGCGGCAATGGCCGGGCAAACTACTCTGGCTTGGAAGGTACCCGGTGGCGTGTACGACACATTGCCTCTTCTTAGGAGGGGTCTGCGGCTGTGGCGTGGCTAGATGAGTGAATTTCGTTGTTCATGGCGAATCACATAAACATCACAATAATAGAATAAATTCAAATTTTCCTACTGCAATACAGTTACGAAGTGAGAGGTTTTTGAGTTAATGCTTTGTGTTCAACAAATGTCACTTTATCCTTTACCAATAAATGTTTGAGAAATCATTTGAAAATATGAATAATTGACTTTTGAGTAAACATATGCATGTTTAATGAAAGAATTGTGTTCAACTGGTGAATTCAAACTTGTACCATTAAGTAACTGGTGGAAATGTAGTCATGAAATGTAAAATACTATGGACTAGCATTCACAGTGCAGTGGTTATGAAATGTAATCCTGACTTGTGAACACCCACATAATTGCCAGTTGAAGTGGTGCAAGTCTGAAGACCATGCTTTTGTGGTGCACAGGTGACCAGAGTCACCTGGTTCTGGCATACGAACACCAGCTGCAGCGTTCAGCTGCCTGCATGGTCCTGGGCCCATTTGGTGGGGCAAAGGGGCGGGACTTTATCTGTGTGCAATCTCTGGATGGGACACTCACCATCTTCGAGCAAGAGATATTTGTGTTCCACCGTTTCCTGCCCAACTTTCTGTTGCCCGGTCCACTGGTGTACTTGCCTCACACGGACTCCTTCATCACTGTGAGCTCCGGCTGGCAAGTGGAGAGCTACAGGTAACACTAGCTGCACTTACCATCTCACTATAGACTATTTCTATTGCAGGAATGTATTCATTTCTTATGGCTGTAGTCATTACTTTTTAATTTTATTTTTGTAAATATTTTGCCACAAAATTTTTGCCTTTTTTTGACCGCCGCCACCGAACTCTCATACGCCACCGAATAGCCTCGGTGTCGTGAGACCAGGAGCCTAGACATCCATAACTCCCAGGGTGTTTGTAAAACAAATGCATTCGACACATACTCAAATCATTGGATTGCGGCGGGGCGCAGTGTAGCTGTGTTTTGTTGGGCACCGGACCCGTATTAAGGCTGTTTATTGGTGTTGCCTATTTTAAAGTAAAATTACTGGTTTTTGTGTTTGGCGGGGGAGTGAAGCTCCCCTCCAGCCTCGCGGCTGGAGTGATTATCCGTGTCGTGATGTCTGTCTGACATGTTGGTCTTGTGTGTGCAAGTGCGCTAATTAATTTTGCATGTAATGTGTGGGTGAGTCCCTAGTCTCCCGAGGCAGCCCACGGAGTACATTTCTTGTGTGGTTGTGTGGTGATATTGAAAATAAAAGTTTTTTTTCCCCATATATATGCGTTGAAGGCACTTAGTCATTTAAGGTTTTTTTTATTTTATATTGAATTAATAATTTAATAAAACAGATAGATATAAATATATATANTGTTTGGCACTGAAGGCGCTTGAATGTATCATCAGGAGGATATGTGGGTTGCTTTAGAAGAAAGTCCAAAATAATATATGCTAAGATTGAATTATTTTCAGTAGATTGCTAGGAAATTGTGAGTTTCGGCAATTTTATTGTTAGTCTGATTTATTTCAATTCAGTTATAACTTGCAAAAAATGAAAAAAAAGGGGGGGGGGCGATGTGATGAAATTTATTTTGCCTAAGCACTGAAGGTTCAAACCTATTTGGAAGAAAATGTCATTGTTAGAATGCTAGAAGGGCCCTTGGTACCAAAATCTATTCGGATGCTAGTCAAAGCAGGGCTTCCCCCGACTGCTCTTTTGTACTGTACCGTTTTCTCTTTCTTGACCTGAAACAGACTATCAAGTTGGTGCGTCATTTTGGGTACATTATATGTATACGTGTTTGTGTGAGATGTAATGTGTTTTTTATTATTTTTTATTTTTATTTATTTTTTAAATCATTTGTAATTTTTTAAAATATTATTTATTATTATTGTTACTAATATTACCTGATATGTACAGTATTTGATATGTAATTTAAGTGATATGTACAGTGGATTAGGATAATTATTATTATGATTGAATTTCATAGGTTGCCCCCTTCATCATTCTTCCCTGGACCAGTGTGTACCCCTAGGCCTGGTTCTTGAGTGGAGTTGGGGCAGGTCTCCTTGCCGCCCGAGAACCCAAGCAGTTTACCAGAAAGACAAGTCTGTTTTATACCATGTCATCCTTTTATCTTGTCAGCCATTCTGAACTTGCCATGAAACTTAAATTTTTATTCAGAATGAGACCTTTTGCGTAAATTGGACCAGACACAGAAACAAATTTTTTTTTTTTACTCACTGAAACCACATATTAAGTGATTAATTTAGCCTGAGACTGTGGAATAATGTGAAATAGAAGTGCCGTACAACATGAAGTGTCTTAAGTAAACCCTCACTATTTTCAAGGGGCAATTAATTTAAACCCGCAAAAATTAGCTCACAGTTGCCCCATTGAGGGAGGGGTGGGGGGCAACATTGAAATAATGGGAACCCGCATGTTTTATTGTAAATTCAGATTCTACGTTAATACCTATGAAATACTTGTTAGAAAAAGCTTTTGCAATTTGTTGCACATGTCCCTGTAATCAGTACAAAGTAGATTACCTTTGGTTACATCAATTGGGAACTGTCATTCATTCTAGATGGAATCTGTGATAGAAACTACCACATTTGTGTCTTTAACAATTTTTTTCTAATAGATGGTGCTACAAGCAGCGAGAAGTGAATAACTTTCTAGGTATCAACATTGACAATTTGTAACGTTTGAAAACATGCTGATATAATAAATGTTTGCAGAGTCCCCTTGCCTCCCGACAATGGAGTACTTCGCTAGAAGGAACATTTCAATTGCAAATGGAACATCCCATCATTTATTACAGATTCATTTACCATATGGTAAAATGTAAACAATCAGAACAATACATTTACCTGTGACGTGTCGTCAAAGACAGTGCAGTGGGTACAGCATGTTCCGCCACATGGCGCGACCACACAGTTGGCTCTTACGTAGCATTTTTGTATCCCTCCCTGCTATGTGTAAAATCTATCGGGGTAACACTATGTCAGCAGTGTCTGTGCCCATTTTCGAGATCAGCGTTTGCTACCGCTGTATTTCCTTGTCATTTATTTGTTATAGCAATCCCAAACACACATCTATAGTTTGAACTGCATTGATCTTAAACCCACTGAAGGCAGATAGCCTAGTTGTATGTTTGATGTCTAGTCTAGGTTGTATTTCCAATTGGGGGTGCTATTGATACGCCACAAGTATGGCATCTTTATCTGTACAAGAGAAAATAGAAATGATTTAGATTTATGGTGAATGTGAATGGAATGTCAACAATTCTATCATCCTTTATGCTGAGCTTTTTCCAGACGAGATGCAGTCGTGCAAGCCGTTTTTCCGAGTTGTTGAACAATTTACTACAGACGGAAGTGCGGAATCTAAAAATAGGATGTATAGAGGCAACAGTCACTGGAGAAAATAATCAAGTGGCAGCGTTAGCTGCGGTGTTATCCATAACACCCATGCAAGCACTCAAGAAATAGCTCGCACAGGTTGAATATTGCAACCTAGTGTTTGGAGAACACTAATATAGTGATACCAGCATTTAAAGTTTATTTGTTTTGAGCAGGATTATTGATTTATTTTGACAGTAATTTAAAGCCCCTACCCTAAGGAATAGCTAGAATTGTATTTCAGGACATCACCTTAAAATTATTATTTATTTATTTTATTTGTTTACAGTTTCACACATTTTGACAGTTTATTTAGGTTTATTTTGCTACGTTAACTGGTCTCACTTATTTTTGGAAGTGTGTATATTTTATTGCCGTTTTCTCTTTGCACTTTACCTAGTATTATCAACCAAGTTTTGCCATGGAGAAATGAAACTAATTAATGACTAATAAGATATTGTTACGCCTCAGGAAGTGACTCTTTAGTTTTCAGATATCTCATAGCTAATTTTCTTTTAAACAACAGAATTTTTCTAATTCAATAATTTTCTGGATTTTTCTGAGCTAATTATTTATTACTTCATTATCATTAGTAATTTTAATTATTTTTCACATAATTCTTTTTGCTAATAAAACTTAATTTTGTTCTCACATTATTAGAGTAGTATGTTTTGTAGTGTTAGTATGTACTGTAGATAATTCTTTTTTTCAAGGGTATTTTTTGTTGCGGGTGCTTTTCATACAAAGGGTATGAAAATTTGTGTCTTTTTCTTATTTTACATTTTGAAGTGCTATGTGTCTGAATGTTATGAAAATTTCTTTAAGGGTTACTGCTAATGTGTCTGACTATTCATGCTAATTACTTACCTGAAAAGGATGTAAATATTCTTACACTATTTCATTGCATTTTCAAGGTAAAAGCATTTTCCCCACTCTCATTTCACAAAGGGAAGCCGCTACGCTTAGCGTCACTAGGCAACAGCTAGCCACAGCGAGCAAAGAGAAAGTAAGAGGCATCTTGGTAATTCTGCTTTGTATCACACACACGCCCGACATAAACCTACATAATTTATTCTTATTCAAAATATCTTTTGTTTATATTTTTTATTTATATTATTTTCTCATACATACAGTGTTTCACACCGCTTCATTTACTAAAGTATCATATATCGCATGCCTGCCAGTGTTATGTGTGAAGAACTACATGACTATGATTTACATAATCGAGTAATGTTTTGTCATTTGAAACAACGAAACCTGGATTTCTTTCATGGTGTATTGTTCTCTGATGAGTCTACTTTCACGAACCATGGTGAGGTTATTGACACAACATGCATTATTGATGTGTGGAAAATCCCCACTGGTTGCATCAAGTTGAACATCAGCACATGTTTGGTGTGGTATCATTGTCCACAAACTCATTGGTCCATGTTTCATTGAGGGTTCCTTGAATGGTGAAGAAAAGAGCAACGTTCTGCAAGATGATCTACCAACTACCAACATTGCTTGAAGATCTAGGCCTTGAACGATGACAAACCATGTGGTTTCAACACTGCAGTTGTCCAGCACATTATGCGGTAGCATGGATGATATTAGATCGCTGGATCGGTAGAGGTGGTACATTTAATTGGTCTGCCAAATCGCCAGACCTTATGTCACTGGATTTATTTTTGCGAGGTTTCCCCAAAAATAATGTATATCTCAAAGTGCCAGCGAGCTGTGGCAACTGATCAAACGAATCTGAAATGCTTGTGCACAAATTGAAACATACCCATTTTTACATTGTTTACCATCATTTGAAGTTGGATGCCAAAATTTTCAGCATTTAGATTATGCACCCTTAAGGTGAGAGGCATTCTGATGGTGAGAAGCAAGGGCACTCACAGAATACAAGCACCCCAATGGCGAGAGGCAAGGGAAACCTCTGCACACATTATTTACATCTGCATGATTTTAATAAATTTTAATAATAAAGGTTAGGTTTCTTTAGTGTTGAAGCAGAATGTATTATAATTTATAATATGAGGGTTCCCTTTGCAAAAATGTAGAAGCATAATTACATTTTGCTGCTGGTTGTACAATTTATCACGGATTGAACAACATGCTTAAAACACAAATGAGGTAGTTTGTATTGTGTCTTTCTTATGGAATTAAATATGGTGGTTTCCAATTGATTTAACTAAGACTAGTCTACTTTTTACCGATAACAGTGCCATCTACAACGAACTGCAGAAACTATTTCTAATAAATCTTTTGTATGTATTGACGTAGAATCTGAATCTACAATAAAACGTAGGGGTTTCTATTTGAAATGTGAAGGTAGTCTTCTCCCCGGCCCCATATGGTGCAACATTCAGCTGCCTTCTGCAAGCTTGAGTTGCCCCCATCCTCCCCCCATCAAGAATACTGGGCGTTTACTGGACACATTTGTCGAATGATGCATCTATTTTGAATCATTCTGTAGTCTCAGTTTAAATGAATGAATCACCTGGTATACAGGCAGGTGAAGGTGCACATAGGCAGTGAGGTCATTTTAGTTTTATCCTTCTCTAATCTAGAATGTGATTGAACTGCAGGTAGACAGGATTGTGGTTACTGTTATAGACGTAAAAATGTGAGTGAGTGGAGAGGTTTGGGCTGCTCTTAACATTGACATTGAGGTCTTGAGAGCCGATGATGGTGAAGCGAGGTGAGTATGGAGCAGCACCAGATTGAAAGGGTGGGGCATATGGGAGATCCCCAAGAAAACCCGCTGACTAGCAGCATCGTCCGGCACAATGCCCACATGCAAGGGAGTGACCCCGCTGTGGGAATCTAACCCAGTTCGCCTATATGGGAGGCAATTAGTCTTAATCGCTGCACCACCATGTCCCCTGTAAAAATGAGAGAACCAGCACCAATGTTACCAAGCATTATGGTGTAACAGCATTTCTGCACGAAGAATTTATGCCAAATGCAGGAAAAACAAAGGAACATTTCTGCTGTATGAGTATTATGAGAGATATGAAAAATGCATGTAATTAGTTGCAAAATAAAGAAAAATGTAAAATGAGGTGGAAGTGGAAAACCGGGTTGTTCTATACAATTCAGATGTTGTAACGAGGTGATGTGCTTGTATGATTCATTGCCTTTCAAAATATTATTTCCCTGTTAGGATAGATTGTACAGCCATATTTTCTTTTGTTACCTTTAGAGAAGTGGATTTTAGAAAACATATAATTACATATCTGTATGTTTTGGATATCATATTAAAATGAAGGGACTTCAGAGTTAACTATTTTACAGTGATTATTAAACTGTGTAAATATGTTTGCGTTGGATGTAATTAATGGAAGTAGTTAGTGTTGGTTTAATACGTGACGTACTGTCACTAGGCTTTAAGGACAGAGTAGTTACAGATACTGAGGTGTGTTCTCTGGGTGTTGAATCACAAATAATGTTTACACAAAGAACAGTTTACACCTTCTTTATTTAAATGCAAGGGGAAAAATTGGTACATTATAAAAGGCAGCCATAAAACAATATGAATCAATCGTCGTAATAAAGAGATGTATATATATATACACACACATGTATATACACATATATTATATATATAGTATTATTATAGTATTAAAAACTACTACACGATACTCATTAAAAGAGAGGCAGGCATGAATAGCCGTATCCAAAGCCCTCGTATAGAAGCGATAAAAATGCCAAAAATCTGCGAACCCCTTTAAAAGCAAAAAATTTCCCGCATCCTTAATACACTTTAAAAAATCTGGGCCATGAGCATTATGTCGGAAAACTCACCAAAATTCTTCCATTGCACTCTCAGCAACTATCTTATTGAAAAATGAGGCAGCAATACAAATATCTATGAAATTCAAACACTTCTAATGGTTTCCACGACTGCAGTGGAGCAGCTCAGGCTGCTCCAAACAACAATTTTGACCAGTGGACTGAAACCAAATTTCAAAAAATTCACTACACGACAGCTTACCTCATGCAAACTTCCACTATGCCATCGTAAAACAAAATTATGTTAAAACAACTAGTATCACCTGACACGACAACTCATGGCTTACCAGAAATTGACGATGCCCCAGTAGATACCACAGTAAAGAAGAGGAAACAGTGCCTTAACATCAGATAAACCGCTCTATTTAAACATTTCAGTAGTGGAATCTAATTAATATCTGTAAGTTCTCTCCTCCAGATTTTTTGAGATGTGTTTCTATTTTAATGCATGACCCGTAGTTAAACTATCTATATGTTTGCTTCAATTCCATATGGTCTCTTGTGCGTGCTGTACCCCAGAAGAGATACGAACCCCGACTGGCCGACACCCAGGCCAGCACTCTGCCTCCGTAGACACGGCGGACGCCTGTAGAACGAAATGCACTTCCGAAAGATATTATTGTAAATTGCCCCTGCCTAAAAAATTTCCATGAAACGGGAGACCAGTCGGCAATGCAAGTGAGTTGACCCTAAGTGAGTGGCGGATACTGCCTGCACACGAGGAAACTACCCCGTTTCCAGCATTCCCGAGAGATCGCAGCCAGTGCAACACACCCCTCAAAGGGAGAAACCACCTCACCGGAGTCGCCCGACGGCCGAACAGACCCTAGACACCCCTGGTCAGGTGTATAAAAGGTCCTGCACTGCCACATGACGTCAGTTGATACTAGCAACTCGCCTTAGCCCCGGTCGTGGTAAGGCTCTCTGGTCTGGCAGTTCTCATCCACCTCGTGAGGAATCGTCCAAGGATCACCAGTGACCAATGCCGGAATTCTTCAAGCACGCGCTGCAGCTCTGAAGAGCCATCGTTCCCCCTCACTTGATACTTGCCGTTAACTCACACCACCCTATCTCCCCGTAAGTCCCTTCATGACAACTCAGCTTCAGTTAGGATCCAAGTTATTCTAATGACTACCTAATTTGTTACTCTAGCTCTTCAAGCATGCCCTTCAGGCAAGCTCTTAAAGCCAACAGGCGCCTTCACCAGTTTTTTGTTTCTTTCAGCTTCTGTAAGTTAATCAGTGTATTTATTCTAAGCAGGAGAGTACGGGTCACCGTGTTATATTCTTGACAGAATAAAATGTCTACAGTTTAACCACCGTCTGGTCCTTCTTGAGTCAACTGTTTGTAGTCGTTTCTGGTGTCACCCCACAAAGGAGCGGAAGGGAACAACGGTTTCTGAAGAGATTTGCCGACTCTTGGAGTAGGACAGTGGTCTGTCCCCTAAAAAAGACTTAACGTACATCACCCAAAACACAACAGATTCCACAGCCACCCGTACTGTAGACCAGGTACGCAAAGGTGCCGTGTGCGTACGTACGGTAGAACCCCAACCACTAGCAAGAGACACGATGAGGCTAGATCACCCTTTTAAGTTAACCCACTCCATCCACCGTGTATAGACCCGCCAGAAAGAATGCCATGCCTGACAAGGAGGAATCTACTTCTTCTGGGTTACACTTAGATAGGGGTATTGTTGCCTGCCACCCCAGTGCGGACGTGAACTGGTAGCACTTTTTCCTTGTAAATGCAGTTCACCCATAGAAGGGGAAGTAAGTGGAGTAACAGAAGGGCAGCTGCTGTACTCACCATGAAACAGTCCTGCTAAACAGGTCTTCTCCAGCCTTCAGCTACTTAACTCCCTGTTGAGGCTTCACCTCTCACTCCCCCTCCCCCCCCAACTCCCGTAATTTGTTTGGCCCCTTGGTGAAGACCCCCGGAGCTTCTCACCCCGTTGTCCAGTACCTCTGCCTGGGTCTGCCCCTGATGCTGGGCGTCGAACCTGCCAACAACTCCAGACTACTGCTGTCGGACACCGACAGCAGGCCGGACGCCTGCCTAACCCTNGCCACCCAGCAAATGCCACCGCCGTCAACCAGCCTGGTCAGGAGATCGAACTGTGGACCTTCACCAACGAGTGTTCGGCCCACACCAGTAAGACTCGTCGGAGGTAAGCCAGCGGCCCCGCCATGCCAACCAGCTGAAAGCCTAGTCTAGCCCCAGTTAGAGTTTGTATCTTGTAGGAGGCCTACCCTCCCTACCCTATTTAAGGGAACAGTCAAGGCGAAGCACCAGATCCTGCAGACCCCGCCTCACTAGGGTCTGCACCCCGAAACTGTGTGTCTGATATGACATAGAATAAAAACCTAGTAGACGCTGATGCGCTCTAGCCCTTCAGGCCATCACGCATAAATTTTTTAGAATTGCTTATAAGCTGAAGAAATGTTTGCACTGCATTTTACATGTATAGGCATAATTATAACAGCACGTATGTGTAGTATGTGGTATTATTGCGAAGCGAGTGAGTGCTTTGTAAAGGAGCGACATTCAGTGTGTGCTAGCAGCTGGATGTGGGTACCAGGTACCAGGTGGTGGCGGAGGCTGGAGCATCAGCGCACAGAGACTCCACCACAGGGAAAAAAGTGTTTCCTGACTGGAGCTACAACTTAGGGGATAGTACCCTTGCAGTGGCAGCTGTGTCGTGGTCTGCGGCTGACTGCCACATCCTTGTGCTGGCCCAGCGCAACCTGTTCTGCCTCAAGGACAACGGATCGCTCATGTTCATGAAGCGGCTAGAGTACAAGCCATGCTGCTTTCATCCCTACTTTGTAGGTATGTGTCAGTCCCTTGTGTGTGTCTTGCTGTAGCACTTGCTTTTCACTTGTGTCTGCATGTCTACTGTCTGCATGCAATTTTGGCTTGCGAATTGCCTGCATAATTTTTATTGATGTTTTTCATCCCTCATTTGAGATTTTTTTGTGGGTGAAGTGACTTACACCTTTCCAACCTGCATGTTACTTCATTGCTGACTGACTGGCAACCTCATAGAATAATAAAAAAGTGTGTTACGCCATAATTTGAACTGGGTCAAGAAAGTTTAGGAGCAAAATGTGTACTATCATTGCCAAAATATATACTGAATAAAATAAAAGCAATTGTAAGAAAATGACCATTACTTGCTGTAGTAGAAACCATGTGGTGTTCACAGTACAAAGAAAAGCAGCCTCGTAATCACAGCGAAAACTCTCTTTTGAGAGTAAGGTTACAAAAATACATAACACTCCACAAAGGAACACCTTGCCATAAAAAGTGCAGAATAGTGTATATTTAATAATAGTTTCAATCGAACTAACTAGAATTTACATTTTTTTCAACATTCTTGATGTGACTCAAAATCTCACAAGCCCTTACAACTGTTCGTTGTGCCATCGTACGGCGGTATCCCCAACAGAGCACCATGCAGACAACACTAACATTAGAGTGGCCATCAGCAGCGTCATCTTATCAGTGTTTGGGAAGGCACCCACCTCTTGTAGCACCGTGCAAGTGAGCTGATGGTCCCACTTTGATCCGACCACATGGACTACACCAGCACAGCCCCATGAT
Organism: Clitarchus hookeri; assembly: GCA_002778355.1. Taxonomy (NCBI): domain Eukaryota; kingdom Metazoa; phylum Arthropoda; class Insecta; order Phasmatodea; family Phasmatidae; genus Clitarchus; species Clitarchus hookeri. The sequence goes on from NQII01001392.1 coordinate 401,626, forward strand.
TCAGATCCTGTTAGATCGGCACGTATGCTCCACCGCAACACTACACCTTCAGGATGCAGCCCAAATGGAAGGCAGCATTACGTCCCTGATCAGAACACAGACATCACGCCAACGCCATTTGTGTAACCGCGTTACAAGTTAGACGACTTTATAACTGGCCATGGACTTCACCCATGCCAAAATGACTCACGACCTCAGAAGAGTCACGTAACAAGGGGCATTTTTATAATTAATTTTTTTCATGTGTTTTTAAGTGTATGCCCGAGTACGTCTTATTTTCAGCCATTTTGCCATAATGAACTGAGACATTCGGTCTCAAGTCGGGTAAAGGCAAGTGCAACTTGATAACATGAAATTTTATTTGTGTAATTTTTATGTCATACGTATAATTCTTATTGATGTATGTCTTATAGGGTTTATGTTATCACTTACAGTAATTCAGGGAGCTTTCCCATTATTTGTGGATATAATAACAGGATTAGAAGTTAGAACACTTTGTTCTAAATGTTCTGTGATGGTATCGCCTCTCCCACTCTGGTGAGAGCAGGCAGGCACCAGCATCTTTAGTCTGAAGTGGGAGTCAGAAAAAGACATACATGGGACAAGGCTGAATGTGCTGCGCCTCCCTGGTTCTACCATGACCTTTGTTCATTCATATATCTGCAATAAACTTTTTGGTTTATAATGGAACATTTAACATAACGTAACTTTATACCTGGGAGGAGCACGTCTCACACTCCTGCAGGCTCAGTAACACCCCAGGAGTTTTCATTACCATTAAATTAATGCAGGTGTACTTGCTGTACAAGGGTGCAGCTGACAGATTTGAGTTGGGCCTGGTTCAATGCCAATTGCTAAGGTCTGTGTATTGTGTACAGTAACGCAAAGAGAATAAAAACAGCGCGATCTCACAATGTTTTCGTCATTATAGATCTTGCCGCTTAATGGCACTAAGGGAGCTGGCCCCACCAACCAGCATATTCTGGATTTTTGTTTTCTGAAGTGTCATATGTGCATTTTCGTTCAGTGTTAATTGGCATGTGGAGAGGCCTTACAGGGCTCCATACTTAGTGTATGTAAGTGTTTGGGACAATACAGGACCCCTACGTTCTAACCACATCAGCATTAGTTCCACAAGTCACTGACTGTTAGATACCACCTGCAGTTCTCAGTCAAGACATGGAGCACAGTGGGAGTAGCGCCACCGGGGTGGTTGACCATCACGACCCCCAACACTCTAGTAAGCAATTACTTTAAGAAGACATCTCTGGAGTGGTGAGAAACACGCACGAGGCGCTGTACTCCTGGTACATTGTCTCCCCCTCCCCTGTCTTAAACACATCATGCCACCTCGTTGCAAACTTAATCACTGAATGTGATGTCTGAGTTAGGCTGAAGAAGAGTGTGCGAGCTGGGAGTAGCGGCAGTTGCGTCTTGTGATAAGAGGAGGATAGTCGTGCGACTCGGACAGTAAGTAGGTAGTGTCGCAGTTAACTGCTGTTGTGCTCAAGGTAAAAAAGACACTCAAGTACTAAAAGAGTTTACATGCATTAGTGGGTTATACTATTGAGAGCTAATGCATGCTGCCCATATAGGAATCCCCCTATTGAGGTGGTCAAGGTGAAGGCTGATTCTCCACTAGCTAGATGTACAAGGTTCTTTGGACTTGGGTTCATGACAGAATGTTAAGTAACCTGTCATCACTTCAGGTTACCTTGTCATTGTTTCGATCCATTCATTTGGCTCACTGCATTACACGGCGAGGTTGTGTTGACCTACTATCCTTCACCGGACAGGCACTCGGTACCAGCGGAGTAGGGAGAGCCTGTGTATCTTGGCAGGGTAGTTTGATGCTGGTAGCCCTGAGCATGTGTCATTTTGTAATGAGATAGTTTTAGTTGACTAGAACGTTGGTGCTGACTTTGGCACTACTGTTCTGCTAGAATGCTGCACGCAGGAAGATGTTGGCCATCAAGGACAATTGCTGCTCATGGCGCTGTGTACGCTCAGTCAGAACATACTGGCTCAGCAGAATTGAGTCTAGCAACAAGTCCTGCAGGCTGAGCATGGTTCCTATATTCACCCGTCATAAGTACAGGAAAGATTATGTGCTGAATTGTAATAAAACTAAAATAACACAGAAATTTCATTTAATATACTGCCTAACACCAAAATTTAAGTTAAATCACAAAATAAAGTGAAATTTAGCCAAAACACACATTTTTTCTGTAAAACCATGACTGGCTGTTTGCACTTAAAATTTATAAACCAAGTGGTGATTAAAATACTGTAAATTTTCAACTCATTGAGTTTCTTTATGTGCCAGAAAATGGGGGATGGAAAAATTTAATTTGTTGTTAACATTCAGGATGAGTGAATAAGAACAATACTTATCAGATGCTGCATGGATATGACAAAAATAAGAAGAAAAAAAAGCAAGATTGCAAAAAAATTATGTAAAAATAGTTTTATTTCAATGAAGGAATGTTTCTTCTCCATGAAATCATATTCAAACCATTCTTGTAAGATATCGGCAAAAATAAAATCTCGCCTACCAGGAAACTTCGACTAGGTATGGTCTAGAAAAAATTCAAAACCATAAAATATTATTTTTTAATCTATAGTAATGATCTGTGTTACCTAAGTTCAAATACAGTGCTTACCCTTGTTTATGTAGTTTCATAAACATTAGTTAATTTTTTTATGGTGAGTATGTTTGCAAGGATGCATTACTGTGAACTGTATAGAGCATTTATAAAAATTAAACTAAACTCTATTAATGCACACACAATAATTTTTTTATGTTGATAAAGATGAACTCTGCTAATTTTAATGATTAAATTTGCATTAAAATAACACCATGAAATCATGGCTGTAGTCATAAGGTTTTAGAAGCATGACATATCGCCAGTAAAACATTTCTTAAGTGTGGTTCTGTTTGTGTCATTTGTAAAGCAGCGTAGTTACGGTTTGCTAGTCATACTTATGGCAGGGGTGTTGAGCCAATCAAACAACATCTTAAGCAATTGTCATAAAAAAATTTAAATCAAAGTATTTCTATTTTATGAATTTTTTGTCTTGTTGATGCAAATTATTTTAATAGTTAGGAAACTAGTTTTTCTACAGCACCATAAAAAGCAATTGCTTATTCTCTGTTATGAACAAATACACAAAACCTCAGAGTACTCTGTTTATAACACTTAAGTTGTAAAACTAACTGTTCGTAACAGTTCTTATGGTAAAAGAATTGAACATTGTGGTTTTGGTTACATCTAGATAAGCAATTTCAATTTCATGAATATGGGAATTATTACTGAATTTTGTGAATATAAATATTTGCTTCTTGTTTTACTGCATTTCACATTGTGTGTTGTCCATAAAATTTCTGGGCTCTAATGATAGTACACTGAAGAGCCAAGAAAACTGGTACACCTGCCTAATATCATGTAGGGTCCCCGCAAGTANCCCCGCGAGCACGCAGAAGTGCCGCAAGACGACGTGGCATGGACTCGACTAACATCTGAAGGTATGCAGGAGGCAATTCACACCATGAATCCTGCAGGACAGTCCACAAATCCATTGGAGTGCGAGGCGGTGGAGATCTCTTCTGAACCGCACGTTGCAAGGCATCCCAGATATGCTCAATAATGTTCATGTCTGGTGATTTAGGTGGCCAATGGAAGTGTCTAAAGTCAGATGAGTGTTCCTGGAGCCACTCGGTAGGAACTCAGGACGTGTGGGGTGTCCCATTGTCTTGCTGGAATTGTCCACGTCCGTCGGAATGCACAATGGACATGATTGGGTGCAGATGATCGGACAGGATGCTTACGTATCTGTCACCTTTCAGACTTGTATGTAGACATATCAGGGGTCCCATTTCACGCCAACTGCACACGCCCCATACCATGACAGAGCCTCCACCAGCTTGAACAGTGCCCTGTTGACATGTAGGGTCCATGGATTCATGAGGATGTCTCCATACCCGTACACGTCCATCCACCCGATATGATTGGAAACGAGACTCGTCAGACCAGGCAACGTGTTTCCAGTCATCAACAGTCCAATGGCGGTGTTGGCGGGCCCAGGCGAGGTGTAAAGCTTTGTGTCATGCAGTCAACAACGGTACATGAGTGGGCCTTCAGCTCCGAAAGCCCATATCAATGATGGTCAGTTGAATAGTTTGCACGCTGGCACTTGTTGATGCCCCAGCATTGAAATCTGCGCCAATTTGAGAAAGGGTTGCATGTCTGTCACGTTTAATGATTCTTGTCAGTCGTCGTTTGTCCCGTTCGCTCACAATCTTTTTCCGGCCGCAGCGATGTCGAAGATTTGATGTTTTACCGGATTCCCGTTATTCACGGTACACTCGTGAAATGGTCGTACCTGAAAATCTAAATTTTATCGCTACCTCGGAGATGCTATGTCCCAACACCACGTTCAAACTCACTTAAATTTTGATAACCTGCCATTGTACCAGCATTAACAGATCTAGCAACTTTGCCAGACGCTTGTTGTCTTATATAGGTGCTGCCGACCGCATAGTGTTACTCTGATTGGTTCCATACCTCTGTTATTTGCATATGCATGCCTATACTAGTTTTTTTGGCTCTCCAGTGTATATCCTCCAGAAGTGGTTCTTCATTGCCTGAATTAACTAGCTCTATAGCTGCAGTATTTTTATCGCTCGATTCAGAATCTTACTATTCTCTGAGAAAATAGAGATTTATTTATTGTGATTTGGCAGCAAAACAACCCCAATGGCTCAATCAACAGAAAATTTTAAGTATTTAAAATAAAATTAATGAATATTTATGAGAAGTCAAGATAGAATAGTCAAGATAGTATTTTTTTACAAAAAGAAGCAACAAAACAAATTTATTGTAGAGGAAAAAACTGTTTTGTTAGGGATAGTGGCAGAAAGTATCAGCATAATCTAAAATAAATAGGGTGCCAAGCTAAAGTGTTACAAAGGGGAAAATGAGTATCCACATCTCTCTCAAAATTTTCTGTTTACACCATATGTAAATTTATTAATGGTTTCAAATTTTTTCCCTTACGAGATATACTCTTCTAAAAGGTAACTAGTGCAACGGAACACTTCTTTAAAGAAAAACACAGGAAAGTACCTTGACTACTACTGTTAGTCAGCTATGCACCACTGTAATCAGGCAAACATGCCAAAATAAATGCAGCATGGCGAAAACTGAAACTATGAAAATAAATGCTTAACATTTAAAGTTTTAAATATAGCTTTTAGTGTGTTGTATCAAGTGCTGCTTAATTTTAAGAAAGAGATTGGCTGTCATCCACCCAGAACTATTTGCCAATCCTAGGAAATATAACTGGCAAAACTGTATTCCCCATTGGCATAAATTTTGCAACATGTTATCATCGATGACCTAACGTCGGTTGAACTGACTGCGACTTCACTGTTTGACAAGGGTTCTATAGTGCCGGACAGAGGCACTAGCTAACTTACTGTGGTGAAGTTTGGTTTATTAGCCGCTGATTGGTCCCAGACTGCGGTGTAGGCTGGGGCGCGTGGCCCTACGGCATGGTACAGAGTCAGGTGTGGGGTTAGCGACACTCCGCACTGCTGGTGTAGACACAGACACTCGTTTACCTGCAGTGGGCGTGGCCCAGGGTAATTCCTGGCTTGGCCGCTGCTGCTGGCTGAAAGTAGTGCCCTGTCCTGGGGTCGTGGCAATGCGGCTGCTGGTGGGGCTGGTTGGCTCTCGCGGTGGACTGCTGGTTCTCATAGGCCTGAAGTAAGGGCTAGCGATGCTCAATGGTACTTGAAGCCCCAGTTGTATGCGTACTATGAGCGGGTGCAGCTTGCCGGCAGTCTTATCGGGTGGTTGGAAGAGGGACCTAGGGGGAACTGGAAGGTGAGGCCTCTCCAGTTGTTGGGCGACTTGAGCTTGGTGCCGTGAGGATAGGCTGCTGAGGGCAGATGGCACTGGGTTGCAGAACAATTGGTTAGGTTCAGAAGCAGTAGTTGCCCTCTTAGCTCTCCACCTTGCACCACTCCTATGGGCGAAGGGCATATGGGTAGGTGCAACGGTCTTATCACCTAAGGAAGAGCATGCTATGAATTCCCTAGCTATGAGTGCAGACAGTCATGGATAGGCCACCCAGACTCAGTCCCATTGCTCCAACCGGCTAAGATAACAATGGTGGATGGAGTGGATTGGCTGATCTGGATGTCTAGCTACTTCGTGGATTGTGTTACTAGTGGATGAGGCTCTGCCGTACTTGCACTCCAGGTACCTTTGCGTACCTGGTCTGCAGTATTAGCGGCAGTCTAATGAGTATGTATTGCGTCGTACGTCCACATGGTTAAGGGAGCTCGCAGTTCTACACTAGTTTCAGCAAAGAGTTTTCAAGACGCGGTCTACTGCTTTTCCTTAGTAGGTTTGACGTCTACTGTGATGGAAGTCACAATCACCCTAGAAATAAGTACTCAGGGTTAGGTAAGATCACGTGTTTATTCCCCAGAGAAATAGACACAGTGGCCCGTACTTACCCCTAGCTATCAATGAACTGTAACGGAAGTAAACTATGATAAACCAGGTGAAGGGGACCTAGGGCTAAACTAAACAAGAGCGGATATGGCTAGGTAGCTATGACAACAACTGAAGGTAACTAATTATAAACTGTTGTTCAGAAGGGACTCTGGGTTCACTACCAAAGTGGTGAGTAGTGAGTGTAAGGTAGGTCGAAGACTTCTTTGGGGGTTGCTGGGCGAAGATCCGGAAGACTTCTAGAATGCTCTTGGTCTCTCGTTAGGAAAGCGGTAAGCAGAGGGCTCCAGCACATGAGGTGGTGGAGCAAGCTGCTGAGTATCAACTAACATTTTGGAGCTGCGCGCTCACGTATATAGACGGCCGGCTGCGGATCCTTTGGCTCCCTTCGGCTGGTCAGGTATTTTTGAGCTAGAGCTCCTCCCTTAGCGGTGCAGGTCGCATTCTCACGAAGGAGGCTGGAAGTGTGTTTTTCCTTGTATACGGGTTGCGTCGCTCCCGCGAGCTTAAGGGCAGCGCTGGGCTGCGTGGCTGACTTCTGTCTCACATGAAGGTGATTACCGGACACGTGACATCTGACATACAGGTGTAGGCGGCCTTGGATGCCCCTTGCCTCGGAGTGAAGTGATGTCACGTGAAGATGAGGCGGTCATATTTAGTAATTATGTCAGTACATGTCATGCGTCACAGATGTTCCTTTCTTGGCACTTGTGCAGTCACCAACTTCCTTCAGTCTTTTTCCTGCAGTTACCATAGGAGGTTGCTGGACTGTGCTGGCACCAGTCTCATCTAAATTAAACACTCTTGAACCATCTGCAAACTCTGGGCAAGTTCTGTACACGTTATGCATGTGGGTGTAGAGTATATCAACATTAAATTTATTAAAAGAAGTGGCCCTGGACAGACTGTGTTTAAATGCTTGATCCATTGTTTCTTTCTATGATTTCCTAAACCATTTGATTCCAGCTATCTTCATTTCATCCAATTTTGTAGGATTGGGTATCTAATTAATTACCACCATTTTGTATGTCAACTATCTTCACTATTCTACTGAGAGACCATAAAACATTTTGAACAGTTCAAAATGTAATTGCTTCCATATTTCTCCTGCTGTTAAGAAAATACTCTTCTTCATTCATGATTGGACCTGAACTTCATGTCTTCCTGTCCATCATACATTTTTGATTCAGAGAAGTGTTGGATATATATATATTTTTTTTCTGCAACTTTTTTACAGTTCAGTCCATTTCGAACAAGTTTAACATCTTCTTTCATTGAGTCCTCAGAAAATGATCCTATCTTTGTAGTCCTTACACAGTGTTATACAATTTTGCTCCTAAAATAAGAATTTTTAAGAATTAGTTGTTACTTCCATACTGAAACAACAGATACAGCTATTTCTGTATGTAGGGGAGGGCGGGGATAAATGATCCCTATAATCAGAAATGGTTGCCATTATTCTAATGTGTAACATTGAGTAAATTGTTTTGCAGACTATGTAGCATGCACTTTTAATTGCCAAATTTTTTTCCCCCCATAATTTTTATATTTTTTTTTCTTTTGGCGTTATAAATGGAATGGTGAAAAGGTGTAAAAGGATAATTTTACCTTTAGGGTTGGGTAAAATTATCCCACCATATGTAAATGAGAAAATGGAGGATTGTGATTATTCTTAAAAATGTATTGTTACAAGGATGCCTGAAAGGCATATCTGAGTTCATGAGGGATGGAGGTCTTAATAAAAATAAATTAACTAAATTTGATTTATAATTTATTCACACAGCTATTATTTACAGCATTAAATTATCTGTCTCCAATATTACTCTTTTTATTTAACAGTGAGCACAATATTTAATGTCTATTTCAACTCTAATTAACATCCTTCTTAATATCTCTGTTTCGTTACAGTAAATTAAATCATACACATGTTCAGTCTATCACATATCTAGCCTGCCAGCCGCACTCTTCACTGCTTGATACTTGCAGTGGTAGATTTCCCTTCCACTGGTCACGTCTCTCGCTCGGAACTCGGCCACTCATCCATTCAACAACTACACTCAACTCAACTCGTCAACTCTCGGCTCAGGAGCCCGATGCGCTCAAAGGTTGTATTGTTCCCGGCAGTGCGTTCGTTAACACGTTATTTAAAATAATGCAGCCTCGCCGTTGGGCGCCATATTGTAACGTTCGCCTTTGCTATGTTTACATTATATTTAAAATATTGCCACGGCTTGCTCAGGGTAGAAACACGAGACTCAGTTAATTGAACACTAGTTACTTAAGAAAAAAGTTCCATATTAGTTTGATATATATTTATTTATTTAACATTCTGTAACACAGTTCACAGACGCACAGACGGAGTTTCAGTACGCAGAGTACGAACCTTTACCATTAAATGTACTATTGCCGATAACAGTGCCACAGTCGTTTACGTAATGATGTTCTTAAAAAACTGACCCGAAGAAACTTAAAATACGGCTACCTCCCACACCGGCTGAGAATTGATATATTAAAGTCTAGTTGCCGATGTGGGGGTCTAGTCCTGCCCGAACGCGGCCTAGGCTAGCATTGCATGATACTTCTCGACTGCGCTGACCTGCCCTCACGGACGACGCGAAGTCACTCTCCCTGACGACTGACTTGAATAAGACTGCTCTTCGGGCGACAGACAGACGCCCTTTTTTGTGCTGCCTATCACCCCCCTCTCCTGAGATAAGCGCCTGGCATCTGCCAACAGCGTCATCACAAACTGCACGTGTCCCGCTCTCAACACGTTATCGACTGCTGCGCCGTCAACAGAAACTAACCTCTAGTACAACAAAAACTTGTTGACATTGCCTGAAAATGCGCTGGAGGAACTAAAACTGTCGACGCATTCAACATCCCAATAAACTAACCTCTCGTTTCGTATAACATTTGTTGATGCATTATACTGCGCCGAAGGAACTAAAACCTGTCAACGTTGCCCGATCCACAGAAACGAACTAATCTAATTAATGCTGACGCTTCCCAAAAATCCAAAGTTTGAAACGAAAACTGTAACCGTTCTCCTGATAAAACGTAACACAGCAAACGTTCGCCCATTAACCTACAAACGCACACGTCTGCCTGATGAACACGGGAAACGAGCCACCACGGCTTTAAACTTGAACCCGATAAAATTTACGAAGCTTTCCAAAGCTTCAATACACACGAAAGAATTTTACACCCGAGTCCCAAAAAATTACGAATATTGCGTCATTACAAGGTTCAACCCACCCCAAGTCACACTGAGAGGAACGAGGTCAGTAACCCAGAGCATTCTTCAGATAAACAGAAATTATATCAACTGAAGGTCAGGTACAACAAGCCGCCAAAAGGTTATCGCAACAGAAAGCCTTCATAACTCAAAATGCCGGTAGGATTATCGCTTGCCTGTTATTAAAACATCCCTTAGTGACTTGCTGCCCCGCTATCATATCGCTACTCTGCCCTTCTTTCCGCCTGCTCGCTCGTGGCGGGCCAAGGTCAGCGGCACGTACCAGCGACACGTAACACTGCCCCCTCCTCAAGTCTGTTCATCCCGAACAGACTCTGCAACGTCAGGACCTTTGTAGAGTGCCAGTCGTTCGATGTGGCCAACTTTTTGCTCTGTCCGAGAGCCTTGATGACAAATCTGAAAGACGACATCATTGATCTTCTTCAGAACCCTGTAGGGGCCTTCCCAACATTTCTGTAGATTCGAGTACCCTTTTCGTCTCTGTGGGTTGTACAGCCACACCAGTTGCCCCTCAAATACCTCGCCAACAGTCTCCTCTCATACCGGGTTTTCATCCTGTTACTATATGGTCGTTGTCCCTTACACAAGGACTAATTCTTTCATTACCGGTTTTAAAAGATACAGAATTTGTCTTTGTGTCTTCTTTTAGACCATGTCTACCAATCTGAAAGTGATGGCACTTGCGGTGGATGCTGCGGGTTGTGGCTGGATCCTTTTCCGACGTGTCCTGAAGCATTGATAGCTCCTGTAGACTGCTTCACTCCCTTTCTCGAGTTCACACAACTGATTCTTTGGCCCCCAAACCACTTCCTCCATGGGACCACTATCCTCAGAGCCACTACTGAGAGGGGCCATCCTATGCCATGGACACATTTCACTGTTACATTGCACAGTGTGCACAGGGCTTCTGGACAGCACCAGCAGGTCATCATGTGCATTTTCCAACTGCTTTGTGAGGTGTGCAGTTTGCAGCATCAGCTCGTTGATGCATTGTCTCAGTTGTTGCGCATATGCACGAAGCTCACACATTTCTTCACAAAAGTGCTTGTATGTGCTCATCGAGGCCATTTGTTCTTCACCACGCTATCTCTTTACTGGCTGATTCTTCTGTTGTGGGCTATAAGCTCTCAGGCACCCCAGCTGTACACACGACCAACACTCCCTCCGTTTGGGTCGGGGGTGGTGAAGCTCTGTAGCATGAATCCTGGAAGCAATGTCCCTCAAAGTCAAATGCAACTCCTTCAGTGTCTTCGTTATTTTGTCTTAGCCTTCTTCGTTCAATGCCACTGCGCATACTGGACGTCGGGGTGCTGGCTCCTGTCTTGCTGACTCAAACTCCAGTGCTCGGGCCAGGGTGTCCTGCATGTTGTGAGGTGCCGCCAGACATACCGCTTCTCGTACCTCTGTGTCGGCGTTTGTATCGATGAAAAAGCAGACTGCTATGATGTTGCGCGCCTCCTCGAAGCACCCTTCCAGAGATAGGTGTGACAACCGCACAGTGTCTTTCCATAGCTTCTGCAGTGGATCTCCTGGTTGCTGGGTGCAGCTTCGAAGTTGAGCATGGTGAGCATAACGCAGGTATCGGTTGCCGAAACTTAACTCCAAGGCCAACACCAGTGTGGGGTACTTCAATTGATGTCGCTCTGGCAGAAATTGTAGTATGCTGAGTGCCGGGCCTCTCTGTACAGCCGCGAGGTATTAAGCCCGCTGTTCGGCTGTCCAGCCGCCGCCGCCGAACTCTCATATGCCATCGAATGGCCTTGGTGTCGTGAGACCGGGAGCCTTGACTCCCATAACTCACAGGGTGTTTGTAAATGAAATGCACCCCGAACATACTCAAATCATTGGGTCGGCAGTGGGGCGCCGTGTAGCTGTGGTTTGGTGGGCATCGGACCCGTATTAAGACTGTTTATTGGTGTTGCCTATTATAACTAAAATTACGAGTTTGTGTTTTCGGCGGGAGAGTGAAGCTCCCCTCCAGCCTCCCGGCTGGAGTGAATGTTAGTGTCATAATGTCTGTCGAACATGTTGGCCTGTTGTGTTCAAGTGTGCTCATTAATCTCGCATATAATGCCTTAGTGACTTGCTGCCCCGCTATCATATCACTACTCTGCCCTCCTCCGCCCGCTCGCGCGTGGTGGGCTAAGGTCAGTGGCGCAGACCAGCGTCACGTTACATTATGTTTTAGAATAAGCATAACCTAAACATAATGACAAAATGGAAATGGAATCACCACCATTAAATGTTATTTTAATGTGTGTTATAAATAACCTCATGGGTAAAAATATTATACTGTAACAACTTAGGAACCTAGGTGGGGCAAAATGATAATTTTTTCTGGAATAGTTTTGCTACAAAAGTACTCTCAAGATAAAGCAAAAATATTCTGACAACTCTCACAATTTTCGAAAAAGCAAATACAGTAGTAAACTAACTGATATGTTGACTTTATCATGAGACAGTAAAGGTTTAAGAAGACACCATAAATATTTGCAGGAGCAGTGATAAAGAGCTGGCTTACCTGAAATCAAAATGGATGGAATCAGTTTTTCACTTCTCAAAAGGCACGACATACTGAAATGGTACCACCAGCACTCTCACCTGGTCCTCTGTCCTTCTATGTATTTTCAACAGTTCACTATGGTCATACATAGATCGTGGACATAGCTTCTTTAAAATTTGTGGTGATTTTACCCCACCAGATAATGTTTCCCCACTCTTCCCCAACCTAACATGATGTCCATTGAAGCTCTCACCAAGTACAATAATAATGCGGATGATGATTTCAATGAAGATAATGCAATGATATAAAACTGCAATTTTTATAACATCACTTAGGCCAAGTATTACTTTATTTGAATAATTCCATTTCAAAAATGATATATTATTACTTCATGTATGTTTTAGAATGCCCCATTTTGTGAAGCACACTGAAACGTTTCACTGTGCCCCAGCCAGGCATGTTTCACTGTGCCCCAGCCAGGCATGTTTCA
>NQII01001392.1:416090-487033 GCA_002778355.1 Clitarchus hookeri
CCCCAGCCAGGCATGTTTCAGTGTTCCCCAGCCAGGCATGTTTCAGTGTTCCCCAGCCAGGCATGTTTCAGTGTTCCCCAGCCAGGCATGTTTCACTGTGCCCCAGCCAGGCATGTTTCAGTGTTCCCCAAAGGTGGTATCAATGATAATTAGTTTATTAAACAAAAAATAATAGCATGCTATAACACTTATTCACTTTTGTTGTAGACAGAATATAAATGTTTTCAATCCATATTTGACAAACTTATCAATCAACAGATTGTATGTAATATCACAAAATGATTTTTAGCGCCAAAACACCATCGTGATGAACACATGCATTGACAATTAGTCAACTCTTTTGAAAACTGGCTTAACAGCTGAATAGTAACTGCAGTAATCACCACTAAGAACTCCAGAGTCTTGGTTCCAGTTGTTCAATGATTAGCATCTTTGTTTCACTGTGCCCCACCTTCCTCTACATATGTGATAGAAGTGACGGTTTGTCTGTAGTGAAGTTAGGTCAAGGTTAACGTAGGATAACCACTTCCTTTAATACTGGAAATGCTGCTAGGTACTTTATGACATTGGTAAGTAGGTCTTAACGTCTCGTCGACAGCGAGGTCATTAGAGGTGGAGCAAGTTGCTCAAACATGCAGGAACGGGTAGGAATCGGCCATGGCCTGTAGTAAGGAACCATCTTGGCCTTCACCTGGAGTGATTTCGGGAAACCATGGAAAACCGAAGCCAGGATGGCCGGACCTGGATTTGAATCCATTTCGTACCGAATGTGAGTCCAAAGTTTAACCACTACGCCACCTCCCACGGTTTCATAACATTGGCTTTAAGCTGATACGCTTTTATCAGCTCCACAGTGGAAATATTCATCGAGACATGAGAAGAGGGGTTTGGAGGAGGTTTTATAAGTACTGCAGATAGCCTTTTCTGTTTCGAAATCGTAACATTGTAATACAGTAAATACACAGAAGCTGCATTTGCGATAGTAAATTTTGAAAGAACGTTCACAGCAGAATTACATAGATAATGTACAGTCATGGTCATATAAAGTGAGTGGTTAAGTCTGCATTGGGAATTATTGACTATATACAAACTGTGTGCCTTGGCTCTTAGGCAACACACAGCTTGACTAGTAGTATCATGTGGCATGTGAATTGTGTCAGGCACCTGGTTTTCTCTTATTGGAGCTTCAAGTGACCTGGCCGAAGTATAGCACATTTTATTGGCTCAATCATCATGTGTCAGAAATTATGAAGTGAATGCAAAAGTGTAATAAATCATATGAGATGGCTGATTTTCAAATTGGAAAAGAAAAGAGTAACATATTAATAAGTATAAATATATTTCTCTCTAAAGAGAAGTGATTTAGTACTTGCTTAAAAATCATAATGCAACCTTTTTTATTTATGTAAACTCCAATTATTTGGAAACAGCACAGTTAACTCTTATCTGAAGGATCTGGATTTAATTCCTGTATGGGTTAACCATTGATACATAATATATTTAAAGGAATTAAATGTTAAATTCATGTATGTCTACAAAACTTATGTAAATTAAGTACATACAAAATTATGAGTTTGTCATCAGCATATAGTGTTTACTGACTTAAAATAACACATCACAAACACATTTGAAAAACATGTTAGTTAAGGTTGCAAGTAGGCTGCTAACCTACGAAAAATATATGAAAGGGCAGGAATTCAAGTGCTCACAGTGTAGTACGTGTCGACAGGCATACACAAAAGACGACACATTTTCCAGGCGATTGCGATGTTTCGCTGTTTCTCCCGCCATCTTGTGTTCGTTCTGTGTGTAACCTTCCAACTTTCCTGTGTATTTTATGCTTTCATTTCTTGCCTTTCTAGCACAGTCCACATATTTCCAACAAGTGTCCTACAACTCGCCGCCTGATGAAGCTGGCCTAGCCAGCAAAACGTCGCGATCGCGCAACCGTGTAAAAAATGTGTCGTCCTTCTTTGTGTGTGTGCCTGTCGACAAGTACTACACTGTGAGTACTTGAATTCCTGTCCTTACATATGAAAAACAGTTAGACCCTACCATAATAGTAAAAAGAAAACAAAAAGTTATTTAGATTTGAAAAGCATAGCACTAGGAGTTTTCAATTTTTCTACGGATTTTATTCTGATGCAGCTTCCGTCCTCAGAAGTGTCACTCCTCTCTTCATCGACATTGTTCTGCAGATAATCGTATCTTCTGTACCATCCAGAGTATTGGAGATAACAGCTTTTTTTTAACAACGCTTTGAGGAGAAATGCTTTGGCATGCTGCTATTATCCAGGAACAGAGTTGTGAGATTTATTGATTTTTATTTTCCCTAATCGTGTCAATGAATTGTTGTCACTGAGAAGCTTGTTTTTGAATGGCTTGTTAACTGTCACATCCAGTACTTTCAGTTTGGATGTAGTCGCACCTGGTATTATCACCATATCTGTCTTCTCCTTCTGCAAAGCCTTCAGTTCTGGGGCAACATGGCCATGGAATGAGTCCAGAACAAGCAATATCCCTCTGACCCAATAATGCTCTTGGTCTCCTGCACCACACACACTTTATCCAGTCAACTATCAACGAAGAATCAATACAGCCATCCCTTCTCAAAAACTCGTACTGATAACATCAGGTGACTTTTCCTTGGCAGTGTTTTTCCTTTCAAAATAATGTAAGGAGTTTTACCTTTGTGCCAGTCTGCTCTCCTTGAATGAAGGAAAACATCTGGAATGTGGATATTCAAGCCTTCCCTCCCCCCTCTTTTTTTCCTGGCCAGGGGGGAAGGTTTGTTCTTACTCTCTTTCGTTGCTATGAACACACAAACTGAAATACAGTTAAAAGTTACTTAAGAAGATTAAGGCAATTGAAGAACCATAGAGAGATGAGGACTGTGTTGTGTTCAAGTAAGTGGGAGTTTCCCACTAAAAAAAGTATGTTAACATATTAAAAAGTAACACAAATTTCTACAGGTCATTAAATTTCACTGAAATTAAGATTGCTATGCTGCACAATTTGTTAAGGTATTCAAGGACTAATATCAGTCTTGGCAAGTACAAATTCTCTGCTTTCCTTACTCACAAAATTTGGGGAGTTATAATATACACCTGTACCTTGCCCTCCTTATTCAATTCCTGTGCTCCTGCTTAGTGATAGTAACTTAAAACATTAAACTGACTGCTAAGTGTAAAATTTTCTTGCCATTGTATCTCTGTCTCCCTTTTGCTTGGGCATTTTTCCTATAATTTATTACCTCCCCTTTTTCAACTGTTCGTTCAATCAGTTCTTTTTCCCTCATATCCTTGTTTATGTAAGTATAGTTAGTCCGAGAACAAGAATTGGGCGTGGTACTGTATTGAAGGAGAACAAAGCAATGTGACACATTCATATGCCTTTCTTTTGTTTGTTCAGTTGAAGGGAAAGTTGTTGACATTCTTTTGACGTCTTACTACATTACATTTTTGCTATTATTTTTTAAGAGCAATGATGTAGTGTTAGAATATCACCTGTCATGTTTGTATGTATCTCACTGAATTTTTTTGTTTGGAATTACGGTTATAATGTTTTATGATACTACCAGCATTGTATGTAAACGTGGGTAAAATAAAGTCTGAGGAGAAGGAGTAGGTTGTTCAGTGTTAATGTATGTATTAGATTTATTCTGATCCCTTGGGTTTACAACACAGTTTGTGTGCAAGATATTGGCTTCTGCAAGAGCATTTAAACTGAAATAGAGGCAGAGAGACAGAAGTCATGTAGTTTCTCGAGGTGGAAGCCACAATGTTTGAAATGTTGGTTCTGATGAGAAATGCCAATAGAATGTGCTGATGAGGTGTGCAAAGTGACAGAAGTGTTTTGTGTACGTTTCCAGAACCAGATGGCAAGCTGATGATTCTGGTGGTGGCAGACACAGGCACAGTGCTGTTGTACGAGCAGGCAAAGCTGCGTTGGTGTGCCCGACTGGAGTGGCTGCCCACAGCTGTGTGCAGGGCTAACTTCCAGGTAACTGTTGGCAGGTTTGTGTGAGCCTGTTTGGAGAACTGTTCTCTCAGCAGCCTTGGTAAGGCTATCAGATACTTGGACTTGCAAAAAGTCATCTTTACATGAGTGTAGTAGAAAAATTAGTTGTTCTGTAAATTAATTACATTTATTCCCAAAAAAATTTGTGTACACCATAAACTCATTGAGCAACAGTCAAAATTGTTGATTATTTTTAAAAATTATGAATGATATGGAAACTATTAAAGTTTTTTTTGATGGCACATGTGTAATGTAGCATAATGTATGAGGTTACTGCAATTGCCCTTTTTGTGGCAAATATGAACATTCCTCAAGAAAGAGTACGAGATGTGACTTGCATGATATTTGTCAGAAATTACTAATGAGCTGTAAGCATGCTGAGAAGGTCCAGAAGACAGCTTTGCGACCAGCTGATGGAGTCTGAAAGAGGCTAGAAAATACTAACTGCGAGAGGTAGGGTTGATGGTGCAATACATTGTCAGTCACTTGGACCATTTGAACTTTACAGTTAGATTGTTTTGGGAGCAACAGGCTGTTTCCGAGTGGCCTCAACAGACTGTCAGAAGGGAGAACCACTTGACTATGAGGTGGGCGTGAACATAATTAGCAGCTTCGTTGGCCACCATCCAGTAACATGTGGCAGAATCATTATAGCAATACTTCTGTACCTGAATCATTTGCAGGTGCCTAGCATAGGCAAGTCTGTAATCCTTATGACCTTCAACTATTCCTCCATTGACACCTCAACATCTTTGCCTTAATTTGTAGTGGTATCAGCAGAGCTATGTCGGATGCTACAGACTTGACATATTGTTTTTAACAAATGAATCATGTTTTTTTTTTGTGAGCAGATGACCACTACACCAGGTTTTGGGGGACTACTGCAAATGGTTCTAATGAAGGGAAGTGACCTGGGATAAGGGCTGAGAGATTGTTCATATCTGAACTCAAATACCACAATGGCTTTGAGTTGTTGGCACTTGTGCTTGCACCACAACAGCATCAATCTCCTCTAATGTCAAGATATGCTCCCGCAATGATGCACTAAGAGTTCAATCTTGAAGGATTTCTCTCCAGCCTCCCACAGTGTGCCAAAACAAGACGTGGAGGGAGGGTTGAAATTGTCTTTTTACTCCAGGTGGCTGCAAGGAGTCCACAACTTTCTCTTTATATCAGCATATGATGAAATCAGCTTTTGCAACTTTTCAAAGTGATTGCAAGCCCTGATGAAATTCATTCCACAATCACTGTAATTATATCACCATCTTCCATAGTGAGTAAAAAAGCACTTATAATCTCCAACACAGACCTTTTTTGGACAAACCTAAAACCAGATCTGCCAGTTCCACATGCACTTGTTTTATTTGCACAACAAACAAAAAACACACAAATAGGCTTTCGGCAGCAATGGTTGATGAACTCAGGCCAGCTTCATCATGAAGGGTCCAGAGCATGGTTCACTCCTACCTTCAAGAATGGGTTTACCGTTTTAAACCTTATTACAAGGAGATTGCCCATCAGAGCAGTGATATTGTAAGGTCAAAGCTTAAAACATTTCAGGCAACCAATGAAAAAATGATGGTAAACTGCTTGTTTGTCTCAAGTTATCCAGAAACATCTTCAAGAATGCTCTACAAAGTTTGTGAAGTAAAGTGAAAAGAAGAGATATGGGCGGTTTTTAACATCAAGGTCTTAAGAGCCGATTACAAAGTTTGTCATTCAGGATACTCATCTATATTATTGTAGTGATTGATTGTTATATGTGTCAAAGGATAATCTGTAGCAACATGTATCAAAGGATTTTCTTTAGACAACAGAGGCCACCTCTTCTATTTAAAGGGAAAATGTGACTTGGGCAATCTACTAACCTGGCAGCTCCAAAGGGATATAGGAAGAGTATGTATTTATGAATAAGAGACTATGTACTCTGGTTGTTCTTCTATACAACAATATCACTATCAGTTGAATATGACTGAACTCTTTTCACCCAGAATTTCATAGCCTCATGTATCTTATACATACAAAGAAGACCTGTCAAGTGCACTTGTAGACAATTGCATTCATGATTGAAACACAGAACCTACTCTATTGCAGAAGCTTTGACAGGCAGTTTCAATGTCCCAGCATTTGATGCAATTGATCACACTGAAGAGGCAGAAAGTTCTCTAAGGTAAGGTTGCTTAATGTCTCTAGCACAACAATGGGTTCAAGGTACTGTAACAGGCCAGTGGAAGAACGACTGTGTGAACCACTCTTAGCCAGACAATCACTGTAGGTAATTCAGCAATTGTGCAAGAAGCAAGCCGCCAGAGGCAAAACAGTCTGTTGGGTATCCTGTGAGCTGACTTGTCACCACTAACAAAACTCTGTGCTCATTTAATCTTAATCCTGCAGTTGTCTACAAAGGTTTTCAGTTGAAGTGATTTAGTGTTAACCAATGACAAAACAATTTGTGAGTAATGCTAGGTAGTTATTAATTGAAAAAATGGTGAGATGAACTTGCTAAGAACAATGCTCCAAAAAGCTTGATGCATGTCACACCCATGACATTTAACCCTGTCGCTGATATCCCCTCCTTTCCAAGCAGTCTAGTATTAGACATCAGTGCAGTTGGCACAGGAAGGATAGGTGAGGGAATGTTACCCCGGAGTGAGTGTCAATACTTCCTGCAATAGCCTAATTCTCCGAGCACGTGCAGGACTTATTGAACAATCCATCCACTGCCACCCCCCTTTCACGTGCAGTCTGGCCGCACCGCTTTGGTGGAGTGGGGATGGCCATCCGAGTCGAGACCCCCGTGCACCGCTGGCTCATTGTAGTGCCTACATGTAGAGTTGCAGCCATAATAATGCTAGTTGATCTCTGTTGACCTTCACCTCCAGAGATCTCTCTCTTCCATATGTGGAAGACGGGAAGCCAGCGCCTAGAGCATGTAGCAAAGCTGAGCCATTATGCACCCCTTCAAAGTCCTCGGCGGCCATGCTTACCATGCCACTCAGTTTATACATCAGGCCAGTGTCTTCCACTAGATAGAGATTGGGACTGTTACCAAGATTGGTGCATCAACAGACACTCGTGCACATGTGTACCAGACATTTAGCCCTCGGAGCAATAAATCAGCGTCATGTCAGTCTGTCATATGTTATTCCGAGTAGCGAGGTCCATAGTTCATACCCCTCTTTACTATTTGATTACCATCGTTTCTCACCCTGCTAATTACCTACCTTATTTCTAACTCAGCCAGCTATACCAGGAGGTACCCAACTGTAAAGGGGACAAAGAGAAAAGCAGGTAGGGCTCCAAGACAGTGAGGAGCATGAGTGATTTTTCTTAAAGGGGGAGGGGGGACTACTTCTGCAACTGGTACTCAGTGTAGTGGCCTAGGCTGTTCTCATCTGACACTTCTGGTCATTCGGACAATACTGACAAGCATGATACTTGGCTGCCCATACTAGTAACATTGAAGGGAACCAAGAGTCTCGCCTCTACTCACCAATCTCTGTTTGATTCACTGCATGCATCTCAATCCGCTGGGGACAGAGAATTCGAGGATAAGGAAAAATACCCTACCAACTTCGTCCTTACACAAGAGAGAACGTAAGGGAACTGCAAACCCAAGCATTGGGGACCTAATTTATCCACTACCTCACTACCTTGCAGACCCCTAACTACCACCTCACTCTCTAACAAGCCATACCATCAACCCTGTGTCTTATTCCAGTTGAAGGGAATAATGGATTAAGTCATTAAAATCCAACCAGTGTTCTCAGCACTGAGGCAAAGCAGACCTGCCTAAAACAGTAGTCCGAGAAGCAGGACAAAACTCTCAAGTTTGACGCGGTGTTCGGTCAGTGACGTCATTGAGCATCTAAGCCTTCCCGCCCTAATGGCTGGGCAGCAGACATCATTGTCTTGAAAGGGTATTTAGGAAGAGCAGGAGCCTGCTCTGGGCAGCTCGATAATAGCCTGCTGCGCCCAGGGTGGAGCACTGCTAGAAGTGGGTTGCGTGGGTACTCTGGTGGGTGTGTAGCTGTGTTCTGAGGGTTTCTCCAATTTAGGGCTCCAGTCGACTCACCACCTTCCTACAACCGGGGGTTATTCATTCACTGGCAGCTGGTTTTTTGGGTGGGGTAGAGGGTAGTGGTGAAACTGCATGTGGGATGTGCTACAGGAGGTGGAAGAAAGTTTCCTCTCTCGTTGGGCGAGCTGATGGTAATTGCCCTCTGGTGTGCTGCGGCTTCCCTCTTCCAGGTAAAAACTCAGCTGGCGATATGCTCGGTTTCCACCAGGCTTCCAACCAGAGCTAGCACCTGTTTGACTACCTTCTCACGTCAAGCCCGATAGAGTGGCATGTAGTCGGGAGACGGCACAGAGGTGGGTGATAGCAGTTGTTCTGTAGAAGTGGGCACGGCCTGAGATGTCCAATGAAAAACGGGTGTTGACTCCTATGGTTGGAGGAAGAGCCTGGGCGGCCTCCTGGAGTGCAGTGACTTACTTCATGGTGCAGTGCCCTTGTAGGCTATGTCCCCGTTTCTTGGTTATTGGAGAGGGCGGGATGTAGCCAGCTGCTGCGAGTCCCCTTGGAAGGTTCATGTTCCTTGTCCCTAGAGAATGTCTACGGTTGGTTTCCTGCGAGTATGCTGGCTGGACAGTGTGTTGCCAGCATACCGAAGCACTCCACAGAAAGGGGAAACAGCAGGGTCGAGGTGCTATTTCCATATTACTCAGTAAGGTGGGACGTCATCATAGGATCCAAGTAACACATGAAGTAGGAGCCCTTGTTGATAAATGCCTGAAGGGGGCGGGAGAGGGAGGGGTGTAGGTGCCTACTTCTGGACTCCTGGAAGAGAGTTGGTGGAGCACTATGTTGAAGTGCAGAGCAATGGGGACAGGGTGTGAAGAAAGCAAACTGGGAGTGACAAATGCAGCCAATTCGGTATATGTCTATTTATTGCTGAAACAAAACTCACATATACAGCCTGTACCCTGATTAGTGTCAGAAGAACCAAATCTGGATTGCCAACAAAGGAGGTTTGACAGTATTTGAGGACGTGGTAGCGCGTGGGGTGAGTGTAACCCCAGACTGATGGTACTTGGACTCAAGTGCTAGGAATAGCTTATAGCTGGAGAGACTNATTATGTAAAGTTGTGTGTTTATTACGGTGCATAATTTTATATCTTTTGGTGTTCAGATTCTTGAATTTTTGTGTTTCCCTCTTATAAGGTTTTCCTGCTTATAGTGTCACTTTCTTGTGGACCCCTGAAGAACCTTATAAGAGGGTTCCACTGTATAAACATGTGCAGAGCTAATGCCATTTTCAAGACATTTGCTTACTAAAAACATAATATTTAAAAACTGTTTTTAATTAAAAATTGTGTAGTTTGAATTAAAAAATTTTAGCCCATAGCTTGTAGATATATAGAGGATTTACAGTAATACAAGGAGTTGGTCAGGAAATGCCGAGGTGGAATTAACAATATGCTGCCCATGTTGATGTTCACCATCGTACCTGTAAACATGAGACTTGTAGTAGACCATCAGGCACATCCTTTTATAGATGGGAGAGTGACAAATGTATTGCTGGTTGTTATTTGTGTAGGGCAACCAAAGGTGCTTTTTGTTTACTAGCCACATAGGTGCTGATTATAACTGCTTGTTCATTGTAGGCAGTTCATTGCAGTATGGCTGATGAGACTCTGTATTATTGTGTGTGACTTCAGAAAGATGGCCAGATCTGAGGGTAGGAATCACATGGATTTCCTTGACCACACCACTTTGAAGAAAGAAAGTTACGTAGCATAGTCTAAGTGTTAATTAAAAGTCGAACAGGGCCCCATTGACTGGAATTTTCCAGTGGTATAAGTTCCACATGCCTCCATCTGCTTGTTTAAACCTTTACCAAAATAACCTCCATTACCTTAGCCATATAATCATGTAACTGATACAGTTGTGGAAACCCCAAGAGCAGGTGACTATAAGGGGCATCAGGTAGCTAGTGAAGTCTTCAACAAGCTTTTGCACTTGTTCCTGAGAGAACTAACAACGATCTGACTGGGGCATGCCTGAAGTCAAGTGAATTATTTGCTGTATTATAAATTGTTGGTCTCTGTACCTTAGTACTAAATATCTTAAATTGTTTCAGCCCTGCTTGTACCTATACTTGTTAATAGTGATGGGTCGCATCGCGTCGAGTTGAATCAACAAAGATTTACTCGTCACTCAAGTCAAGTTTTTTTATAGCAGACATAGAGCTACTGAACGTGCAAGTCGAGTCATAGTGCTTTTAGGTTATAAACAACAAATATTCACACCTAACAATCACCTTTCGTGTCTCGCGAATCAATAATTTTACGTTACTCAACCGCTAAAGTTGCGTTGTTGCGCCGGAAAATGAAAACAATAACTCTGCTACATGCCTTGACACTTGGTTGATGTTTGTGATGTTCCTTCCACTGTGATAAAATCCCATGGGATAATATTCGGGGACTTGAGCCATTTACCTTGCCAGCCAAGTGCTTCCTCTTTGCTACCACATCAGATAATGGGACCCTTGTCAAGGTTGTACAGTCTCAGCAGGACACAATTACATACTAACATAGGACGCCCAGTATTTAAACATGAAAAGGCTTTGTCTCATTGCAGGTCACACCTTCAGCAGAAATATGCATAACTGTAAACTTGTCATTAGTCATTACTTTTCTCATGTAATTACTGTTTTAAAAAGTGTTTAAAAATAACAAAAACTTTAAATGTGGACTGCTTGTCCGCTCACCCAGTAACGAGACTGCATGCAGAGGACCAGCCTGTAAGTTACCCTCCCACTCCACCGCTCAACAGTTATCTTTTTTTTCTACCAGAATCACACAGCTGACAACCATCCCTACCATAGTCATTCACTTGGTGAGAGGGAAAAAGTAGTGCTGTGAATCACTCACCATGGCAAAGAATTATTGTTATTGGTAGAAACCAGTCCCAAACTTTTTTCTTGGTTAACTGTGACTATAAGAGGGGAAAGAAGTTATAAAGGATGGGCATTATACCCATGTACATAGGTACATATTTACATTTATGGTGCAAACTCGATTTTAAATTTAAAAAATTTATACTGAACTCAACTTTCATACAATTTGAAACTCAACTTGACTTGACTCGAGTTTCATACAACTTGACTCGACTCGAAGCTGTATCAATCAAATTCATCCATCACTAATACTAGTCATTAAAAATGTCTTTGTCAACATATGAACCGACATTATTGTAGTATCCAGTAATTTTACACCAAAATTCATGACTTTACGTGTTTCATCAGAAATGAACTTGTTAAAGACTTTTAAAACGTTTAATAATTGATTCTGTTTTGTAATTTGCATTTTATATTCTATGTGTAATTTTCCTTTGTATTGATTTATCTGATACTGTTTAATATGCATCAAGGAAAATGTAGTAGACTTCCATAATGCCTGTCATGGAAATGCAGTCCACTATGCACAATGATTTTACTGTCAGCTGAACTCATGACAATACCATGTATCTTGCTCATTGGTTTTCCTTTTCTGTGGTGACGGTAATTGAATGTAATGATCCAGTTGGCGCAGTGCAAATGCATGTAGAGCATGTGTTAGGTAACAATTCTGGCTTGTGGACACTGAACCTCACATGTTTGTCAGTGAAGCCATGCAGTCGAGGGGTTTCCTGGTGGTGATTCATAGTGCGGTACACTTGCACAGTGCGTTGGAACAGCGTCTAGTTCTTCGGAACAGAGAGGACATGCACAGTTGTTGTTGTAGTTGGTGAGAGGAGCGCTGGTGCTGTTGTCGGACAAGGGCAGTCTGCAGTGCTGCTACCTTGGCACGCAGCCATCCCTCTTCATGCCCCCGCCCCTCGAAGTCACCAGCGTCAACTACCAGCAAGCTGAGAAACAACTCAAGGACCTTAACAGAATTATAAAGGAGCACACGAAAGCCAACAGTGAGTTTATACAAATCCCTACTTGCTGCCTTCTTTACGACACACTGTATTGTGTAGCATTGTTTGATTCTGGCTTGAATGTCATTAATGTTGTCATGAACTCAAGTCTTATGTCATCGCAAATATGCTTCATGTGACTCTTGCCATTCCCATGCACTGCTCTGCCTGCTTACTTTGCTTCTAGATTTTCCTCAACACTTGATTTTGTTGGTGAATCATTGCTTTCCCTCCCGAAAGTCCCTGTGTTTATTGTCTGAGAAGTAAAACTGCCATATAACAAAATTGAAGCGACCAAAATGTTGTGTGTTTGTTGCAAAGAGGTATGTTGTGTGGAGGTTGCCTAATATGCTCAGTTAATCCACAGTAATTTAAATTTTGTCACAGATCATACTTAACAGAACACCTATGTAACTAAATAAAATGCATTACTTTAGACTTTACATGAAGAAAAAATTAAACTCTATGTAGTATGTATTAGTAAAATTATAAAAATGAAATAACCCATTTGTTCATATAAAATGACTTAACTGCATTAATACCACACAAAACACTTCAAACTGCAACATACATTTATAAAATCAGTCTCACATTACAATTATTTAAAATGTATTGCAAACATTTACAATAGTCTGCTTCATACTGTTAATTAGTAATTATTCTAGCTAAAAAGGAAAAAAAATCAAACACTGGTGGATGGTGTTTCAACATCTGGCTGCAAGGCCGCAAGAGGCGAAAAAAAAAAAAAAAAGGAGGGAGGGGATCGCACTGTCAGCTCAGCTCAGCAGCTCGTGAGAGGGTGGCGTGGTGCCATTGTCTCTCTCTTTCTTTCTCTTATACCTCTTGTTCTACCTTCTTGCCTGCTTCCATTGTCATTGTCGTATCCAGTATCTTATTACGAGAGAAACACAACTCTGCTTCTTTTATCTTATCGCACACAGGTCCAGCATGTTTTTTTCTTTCCCACCAAATATAAAATAACACACATTGCATTACATTAAATAATAAAAAAGTTTGCAACAGCCAGAATTGATTGAGCGTAAACTATATAAAATGTCGGTGGTGCTAGTGATGCGGCACACGCACTGCGAGTTTCATCCTGTGGGCACTACTATCGTGTTTCATACTGTCAATGTTTAATTTGGGTTATTTTCTTGACATTTTTACTTTGTTGTGGTTTTTTTTTTTCACAGTGCCAAGGTTAATTCTACTCAAGTTAGGAACAAAAAGAAATTTCTTATGGGAGAGTTTGGTATAGAGAAAATTCCCACCGCAAGGTGCGCTAGTGTTCCAAAGAGTTTGCTTTTAAGCTGGCGATAAATGGAGAAATACTCAGTATTTTTGTGTAAAAGTTTGTTGTTGGCTCAATTGTGATATATATTTGCCTGAGCTAAAATTTTAAGCATCAGCCATATTCCCTTACTATTATTCATGCCATCCAATGGTGTTTACTAAAGCAAACAATAATAATACAACTGTGATTGACATTTTGCGTTCATAAGCTTAATTCAATGGGAAAATGTTACGGGCCTTATTCATAGTCGTTTTTAGTCCGGACTAAGGAAAGATCATCCTCCGACCAAATATTTTTGTTTTCAGAGAGCCTTATTATTATTGCTAGTCCAGGGATCATCTTGTTTTAGTATGGACTAACTTTTAGTCTGGACTTAGGGTAGGACTAACGACGTATTAAAGTAAAAAAGAAACATGGCAAACTCATAATAAGAAGTTTGTTAATATTGCAAGCAAGTGAAAGCTAGATAAAGTTTACGAAACGCAAAAAATATGTTTAAGGTCGATTCTGTCAATCTATTCAAGCAAAAATATGTCGATTCAATATATGAAATGTTCTGCAAATAATATTTCAAAGGAAATATAATCATTAACATCAATGTCAAGCTACTGCAATGCCTTTGAGTTCCTGTTTCAATCAAACGCCTCCTCTGAAAACAGAATCTTAACCAGGTGTGATATTAATACTTTCAAAGAGAATTTTAATACAAATCATTTTTTGAGAATAAACAGTGGAACCTCTAAGTATTGAACTCGGATGGATTGAAATCTTGCATCCATGGAACATATTCTGTGGTCCCATTTTTGATTTATCTACATTTCAAGACCACATCCATTGAAAGTCCACATGTATTGAAATTTTTTGTCAGTCCCCTGAGAAATGATGGATAGAGAATCCAGTGTATACAGTAAAGTAGTATACTCACGATAAGTGTATCGGTAGCTCAATGGTAACTTAGTGGATTAATGTGCACGAGGGTGGAAGTTAGAATCTCGTCTGGGTAAAACTTTTTAAACTATTTTATAATGTATTTTTTAATGTATTTAACACTAAAATATAAATTTATTATCATTATATAGGCAGTATTGGCGTAAAAAAAGAAGAAACCACTCCATACTACAAGAGGATAGGTGTTCGCTACTAAAAATTAACAAATCAACATGGAACAGTAATATTATCAGTATATTAATGTTTTTTGCCCTCTATCGTACAGAATTACAATACAGGATCAAAAATAAATGTATTAAAGAATTTCAAAGAAAAAGTATATATATTTTTTGCATTTATGGAAAAAATATTAAAGGAAATAATTAATTTTGTTTACATGTACTTGCCATCAAAATAAATAGTCATATTAAAAATTTTGAATGAACAAGTGAGATTCGAACCTGCAATTCACAGTTACAGAGCAAAAACCTTATCCACTGCTCTACAAAGTCCTAAATGCTTTCAACGTAACAATTAAAAATATTGTTGATCATTAAATCATAGATGAAATATTGAATAAGAACCTTATCCACTGCTCTACACAGTCATAGATGCTTTCAACTTAACAAATAAAAATATTGTTGATCATTAAATCATAGATGAAATATTGAATAAGTTGCAATTTACAGGGAATTTGGTCATTAGGTAAACGAACAATCTCTGTTTGAAATGATTGAAGCTACTTTTAATGTGTGTGTCATCTCAACTGTGGCTTTCCTTTCGTAGTAAAGCTTTTATTTGAGATGAGAATCTGCAATGCGCATGCGCTGTACACCTGACAACAGCGTGCTTCGATGATCCCTCGACTAAAGTTAGTACCAGTCTAGTCAGGGTTTATTAATACGATATAGTTAGTCCACCCATAATCCGGACTAACCTCAGACCAACTCCGAGGAAGATGATCTCTGGATCATCCTTGGATTAAGATCTGAGTATGAATAAAGCCCTACGAATTTAAGTTTGAAATAAATATAGCTAGTCATCAAAATTAACTTTGTACTGTTATTCTTTTGCTTAAGGAAACTGCAGGAAAGCTCTAAAAATTATATTTGTAACCATTAGACTATTATTCAGTTGTGATATGTAAATAAAGTAGTTGTGTAAGTCTACATTTTGCTAAATACAAGTAGTGATACCAGTCTTTAAAGTTTATTTGTTTTGAGCTGGATATTTATTTATTTTGACAATAATTTAAAGCCCCTACTCTAAGGAATAGCTAGAATTGTATTTCAGGACATCACCTCAAATTTATTATTTATTTATTTTATTTGTTTACAGTTTCACACATTTTGACAGTTCTGTTTATTTTAGTTTATTGGGCTACGTTAACTGGTCTCACTTATCTTTGGAAGTGTTAATATTTAATTGACGTTTTCTCTTTTCACATTACCTGGTGTTATCAATCAAATTTTGCCACGGAGAAATTAAACTAATTAATGACTGATAAGATGGTGTTACGTCACAGAAAGTGACTCTTATCTGGGATTTTCCTGTTTGAATTAGCGTCATCGTGAGAACCCCTTCGAGGATTCTCTCCTTAGATGCCATGTAAGCTGACTGTTCATGACTCTGCATTAATGGAAGAATGTGAACTGTTCATTTTGAATTTGAAATAAAAATACGGAGGAAATAATCTCATATTTGAATTCTTTATTTTATTTTCATGTGTCTACCGAGTCAGTAAAACTGAGCTGTGATTTCCATTTGCCAATTCTGACGTCTGCAACATTACAAATGCTTTGGCAGTTTTAATTTTAAAAATTTCTCTTTGACTGTTGAGATTTGCACTCTTTGCTCTGTTATGGCAATACCTTATGTCTTTTTTTTTTTTTTCTAGTATGCTTATACTCTATGTGAATGATATGTAGCCAAAGTATGAATGAAGTTATTTACTGCTGTGACAAACTCTGCTGATGTAAAATTTGTGTAGGCCTATATGCTGCTTCTAGGGTAGGTTTGGGTTGCAAAAGGTGCTTCCAAACTGCTACATGTATGACTTTAAATACTAGTGATATGTGCGGCCATAATGATGATGTAATATAAGAGTAGTATTTGTTATCTGCACAATATGTGAGATTCCTACGATACTGCCTGCTACTGCGCTATGTATGGAAATTATGGATAATTTAAAATAAAACTGAATCTTTGTTTTGAGTATGCTCTTGGAAATAAAATGTATTATTATTATCAAGACAAGTATGTACCAGGTAGATTTGAATGGCTCGAGGTGTGTGGAACTCTTAAAGGGCCCTACACTCTCTCCGTTATTTTGGAGACGCCCGTCTTGAGGTACAAGTCCTTGAGGTGACTTGGAGCGTACGTAGAAGTATTAGCCTCGAGGCCGAACTGACAACCTGGCCACAAGAGGTAGTCTGACGTCGAACGAGAATGTTCAATATACCTGCGGCCCATCCCGCTCACTCTGCTAGCTGGCGCGTGTGTACCAGCTGCCTGGCCAGCCTTGAGGTGGTACACCAGTCTCTACCCAAGCATGCAGTAGTGTGTTTAAACCCTCCCTTTCCAAATAAATATTAGAAGAGCTCATAATGTTGTATAGAGTTTCATCTTGTTTGTTGCATATAAAAGCTAAGGATTACCATGATAGACTGCAAAGGGATGCTGCTTTCATGAAATTAGTTCACAAATCAAAAGTAATTGAGCCCTGAATTCTGCTGGAAGTCTTCTTGAACGCTTCCTCTGCAAACAAAGATCATGTAGTTAAAAAAATTTACACACGGAGCAGATACCGTAAGGAAATAAAAAAGGTTAAATCGTCTTTGCTTTCCTTTTATTGTTCCCATTAGCTACCAGTAACCCAATATTATGCCAAAGCATAGTCTGTTGATGTCATGATCCCTTGGTCACCAGTGATATAACAATTCTACCCCAAGGTAACCAGCGCATGTGGGCGCACACTCTACTTCAGGTTTACCTTAAGAGCACGCGCCTCGAGGTGGGTGTCTCCGGCATACCGAAGCATGTGTAGGGCCCTTAATGCAGAATGCACTCATGTTGTCTTTCATCAATTAATGTGAAATAATCTAAGCATGCTAGTAATTTGTCGTGAAGTGAACTTTAATATCTGGTTAAACCAGTGTATGCGAATGGTAATGTTATGGATGGTTGGTTAAGTGGAGGCATTATGATAGCCAGTATGTTTGCTCTGTGTGGCTGGTCAGAATGGATGTTCTCTCTTTGGAGGTGTGTACAGTTGGCTAGTGTGGCAGTAGTTATGATCCTTGGTATAGTGGATGATATGGTTGGTCTGTATGTTGGGTGTTATGGAGTCAAGTATATTTGTCTGGTGTGTGTTGGTTTTATCAGTATGATAGATGGAATGTTTGTCTTATGTTATTAATATGACAGAGTTGTTCTTGAGTTACAGTGGATAGTATGGTCGTTATATGTTTGGTCAGGTGAGGTTTGTAATATTGAAAGTGGTCGGTGTGGTCCAATTGCTTTGTCGTGAACAGCATCCAGGTTGTGTAATCAGAGCAGAAGTGGCACAACAGATGAAGAATGCTCTAAAATAAAAGTGGGCTTACGCAGACTGTAATAAATAATCATAATAATAAAAAAAATGTTTGAATTGGAAGACTTCCTACATAGTACTCTCTCTATCCACTGATACACAGTACGTTACAAATATAATAAATGGTGGTGGTATGGAAATGTGTTTAGAGTTCTAATTATGCTTGCAACAACAGTTACTTGGTTTATGTGGGTGCATGCAATACTTGTAAATATGCAACCTACAGTGCATGCTGAATTAGTTGCAGGCTAAGTACAGGGGTGAAATATGCTTCCAAGATTGAAGATCAAGAAAGCACATGGTTATATGAATCTTCAAAGTAGTTTAAATAATGTTAGGTGTGTGGGGATATATGTGCTTACAGTATTTTTTTGCTAAGTTAGGGTAGGTATGACTTTACCTGGACTGTGGTATGTTAAGTTTGTCTGAGATAGGTATGCCTGTAGTAATTGTTAGATATAGTCCATTCAAAGTTGCTTCCAACTTCTCTGAAGCCTTGTCAAAGTTCTACTTCCAGGATATTCCTCCACCTTATGCAAACAAAGCTTAACCGAATCTATAAAATTACTCCAAAGGGACAACACACCACATTCGTGTGCACTCAGTCTAGTAAAATTTTGCATAAGAATTATTTATTACTAGGCATTACCAACACACTTGTTTTCTCACTGTTTTTATTTATGTTAATTATAATTGAAATAATATAATCTATAGATAAAATGTAAGTAAAAGTTCAATTTAACCAAAAATAAGGGACTTTTATGTTATCAGAAGTATAAAACGCTTGTAATACATGGCATATTTAGAAAATAACCAAACACATCATACATGGGGTGATTTTTCGAAGGTTATATTCAAAAAGTGTGAAGAAACCGCAATAAAAATAGGCAAGCTTTATAAAGTATAGCTAAGAATGTGGAATGTTGAAGTTGAATTGGGGAAGCAAAAGAATTGAATAGAGGTACAAATTAAATACAATTGCTACTGTAATATGGCATATCTAACCCTTAAGTTGGTATGGTTTAAACATACGTTACAAAAACTGTGGAAAACAGTTCTTGAAAAAAAAAATGTTTAAAGATAAAAACTTAATTTTTATATAAATAGTGCAGGATAAAATTTTACTTTTAAACATTACAACTCTGTTCATAATTTGTAATTACAGTATTAAAATATACAATTGAACTACTGTCCATGCCAGATGTCGTGGCACATGAGCTCCCTAGGCCTACAGTAGTGGCGTTGTACACTGCCAGGTGCTGCAGCGAGCTGAATTAATAATGGCGTGGTTAGGTTATCTTTACTCTTAATTAAATTTTCCAAGATTTCCGTTGAACGATTTCACACCAAAGCCTGGTTCACTTTTATACTGGTTTCCAAGAAGTCTTTTTTTATACCTTGCACAGCTTCAAATTGTGATTATTATATCATATTATTACACTTTTGACTGTAAAATATTTCATCATATTACAGCAGAATGTTTTGTTTGCCTTTTATTTGGAATTATTTGGGGATAGCTGAGTATCATCTGAATTTGTCATCATTGAAAAGATCTAAATTTACAAAACACAACAAAAGAAATGGAATAAAACTTGGTACAGTTTTTTTATTCACTGTAAAGTTGTTCGTATTGCAGGTGTGTGAGAAATTGTCATCAAGATGGCAGGCAAACCTAAAATGACTAACAGACAAAATTTTTTCATGAGCAACATAAATATAGAAACCTTGCTTACATTTAGTATAAAATTAAGTTTTATAGTTGTGGCATTCTTAGGGGATAGAAGTGTTAATAGAAGGCCTAGGCATGATTGTCAAGTCCGTTGTAAATGTCGGTACAGTGGAGAGATGAGTGGCGGTGTGGTTGTGGTGCAGCATCATCGCTGGCAGATGCAGCGGCGGAGCGGGAGCTGGGTGTGGTGGTACGGCTGCGACTGGTGGAGGACACAGGTGGAGATGAGCCCCCCCAGTGTAACGTGTGCGTGGAGCTGACGCCCTTAGTACCACTCAGCAGTGTGCAGATCTCCGTGGTGGTGCACACTCCACTTGTGGCCAGCCCTGTTTCTCACACCATCAGCAGCCTGTGTGAGTGCCTTCTGCTCTCTGCCGTCCACATTTCATGTGGCAGTGACAGGTTTAAGTTTTATTTTTGAAGTGAACTTGTTTAATTGTGTCTAATGACATTTTCGAAAATGACTTGTAATATCTGCACCACTGTTCAATTTTTAGTTTTTGAATTGTTTGTGGATACAGTCCTCCAGTATTAGAGCACAATAATATTTTGTGATTGCAGTCTCTCATGAAACTGTTTATTAGCTGTAATGTGACTAGAATACTATTTCATGTGAACCCAGGAGAACTTACAGTTCCAACACATTTTCTGAACCCTTGTTTTTTGATTTTTAGACGACACTTCATCCATCGAAACAAGACAAGGTCCTTTTGGTTGGTTGTTCTGAACTGGATGTAACAGCTCTGCCTAATTAAAAACTTTTCCATTTTTGTAATACATGGATGGTTATAACTTATAGTAATTACAGTTGTACTCCTCACACTATTAATTATTTTAAGAAACAGTAAATTATACCTGGTTAAGTTTTAATAAAATTTTATAAAGTGCACTTCTTTTTACTATAATTTCTTTTGTAGAATTTTAATAAAGACTGGAAATTCCAAGAGAGATATTAACAACACTTCTGTTTTCTCCTATTCCGTACATTGTTTCGCATGTGGGAATCATGCCAGATGATGCTGCTGTTCAGCGGGTTTTCGCAGGGATCTCCCCCTTTCCCTGCCCTTATATTCGGGCGCTGCTCCATACTCACCTCACCCCTCCTGCTCATTCAGCATGTTATTCGGCCATCAATATTGCCTGCCATGCTCTGTGCATTAGCCTGTCTCTCAAAAGACACAACCCAAGTTATGGATGGGGATTCCTACCAAAGTACTGGCACATCCATACTGGATGCTTAACTATTTGCTTGACAGGGATCGCCCTCGCCCCACCATCCCTGTACGAGTAACTTTCTTGGAAGTTTGTTTACCTTCCTCCTTCAAGCATCCTGGGCACTGACTGGACTATATGTGGTTAATTTATAATAAGCCCAAATAAACAGTACCGCAGTCTTTACAGCTTTGTTCAACTGTTCTCCTATCCAACAATCCGCTAAACTCTCAGACTCTGGCACGCTCTGAGACACGAAGACTTCCAGACTCACACTAGTTCCAATAGGAACCACCTCCCCTAGGGGTATGTATAACATATGCCACAGGTGACATCCGTGATCCCTCTTGAACCTCTGTCTCAGCTGTGCTCCCCCATCCCCTGCCCATGGTAAACTATGCTGTTGCCAGATTCCAGCAATGTCAGCACTGCCATCTTTGAGTGAGCCAGCGAGGTCCACTGAGGTAACCCTCACTGCATACGTGCCGGCCTTGGTGGTCTGGTTGCATTCTGCCCCTTAGAGCAGCCTTCCAGCTTGTTGTACCAAACGTGCATCCTTTCGCGCAGCGGGGAGACAAGTTCTCTCTTCTTCATTGCTCTCCATCCCTCACTTGCCCTTGGTCGGACAGGTATAAATAGGACTTGCACAGACCCCTCCAAACAGTTCGTATTTACCTGCTCACTGTGCTGTCCAGTCCCCAAACGTCTTCCTCTATACTCCCCTGCAAGACCATCCACCATGCTCCGTGCACTAGCCTTTCTCTCTTGAGATGTTAAGTCTAACTGTTGCTGCTGAAGGAAAGTGGCACGATTAGCGTGGCGAGATAGCGAGAGTTGCAGATGATGCTCCGGTCAGAACTGCCTGTGAACTGCCCTGTCTGGATGGCATGCATAGGTATAAATACCCTCGAGAGACATGGTGAGCGAGGGGTGGCTGGAGATGGCCGCTTGGAGGGGGAAGCCTCCCCTGATGCGCGGCGAGTGTACGCATTTGGTGCCTGCTGGCCAGGGCATGGCAAGCAAGGGATAGGAATGGTACAGAGGTAAAATGAGCAGCGGCGGTCGGCGCTACGGTACACCAGGGGATCACCAGAGGCTAAGGCTTGGATAGGTATCCGACAGTGCTCGTGGTGCGTCAAGTCGATAACTTAACAACACTACAACTAACACCATAAATTCGTGCAGTGCTGCCAGAGTTCATGAGCTGGCACTCTACTTGATATGAGATATTCATAGACACATTATTATATGGTAAATAGTGATAAAACTAAAATAAAACCAAACTGCATGTTAATACTTTGCATATCATCAGAATTTAAGTTAAGACACAAAATAAAAATAAATTAGCAAAAATACTCTATTTTATAAGAAAATTTTAATTATTTGTTATTAAAAATTATATCCTGAATATTTTTGTTAGATATTGTTTAAAGGGAATACACATTGTTTAGAAACTAAAACGTTTATAGCAGAAAATAACTTAATATATAAAATGTAATTATATGTCTTGTTAATTTATGTTTAATAAAATGCTTACTCTTGATTATATAGATCTACAAATTGTACGTATTACAAATTTTATGTGAATATGTATTTAAACATGCATTTCTGTTAAGCATTTACAACACAAAAAAAAAATCTTAAATTTTTTGTAACTATAATGAACTAAAAATAAAACCATAAATTCCATTCTCTAGGTATTCATATTAATCATCAGTTCCTTTGACTGAGTTGTTGGTGTGCGGTTCTGCTTGTTCCTTCCAATGTACTTCCATCTGCCTATGATTCTCTACACAGCACCAACCCATCACACCTATATTGAGAGCCACAAATTGCCAACCACAGCTGCAAGGAGGTGATATGTTGTAGGTGAGAAGAGTAGCGTGGGGATGGAGGTGCGGTTGCAAGATGCTGGCTGTGATGTCTCGTCACTGGAGCTACGAGTGGTGGTGTCGTACATGGTTGGTGCAGGGGATTTCCCGAGGGTGCTCCACAAAGTGTCACAGCTGCCCGTGAAGCTGGTATTGACAGTGTGCCCTGCGGCCAAGGAGGCAGACTTCAAGATCACGCTGAACGTCAACCAACCTGCGGCCCCTCTGGCTCAGCTCTTCCCAGGTCAGCAACGTGGCACGATGCTGCTACTACTAGCATTACTTTGCATCTCTCGTAAAGTTTCCTTAATTCAAATATGGGTCCCATATGGTGATGTTGACATGGACATCATGCCTGTAAGGCTGGTTATTTGGTAGTTTGCAATGCAGAACGGTCTAACAAAACCCATAGGGAGGGCTGTCTATGTTTAATTCTACAATAGGTTCTAATAATATATTGAAACAATGAGTGTCTACGTAGTATCTGCGTTTCAATGTTAGTGTAATTTTTTATGGTCATGTTAGTTACCCAAAGAATGACATAAAGTTATTCTAGACACATACAATTAGCACAGAAATCAGACCTGAATGTTAAGAGCCGCCCTTTAGGCTCTGTTCCCTCCTGCTCCTACCTTCTAACATAAAATGTTATAGTGAAGCCCAAAAATTACCTATTTGATAAACATTTGGCATACAGAATTTAAAGCTGATTGAGGCATGGTCACTAAAATTTTAATAAAATGGAAAAATTTACACAATGTTGTTTGGCTGTAGACTCATGTTCTATCTTCCTCCACCTCCCCCAGATGACTGTCAAACCAGATCCATTCTTTTTCCTTTCTCCCGTCACTTTTCACAAGCTGCAGATGCTTGTCTCACAGCAGGGTGGCATATTGCCACTTCCATATGCACAGAAAATGTACCACAGCAGTTGTGTGATGGACCTAGTGTCTAGGTACATACTGTGAGGTGCAAGTAAGTATATTTGGTCAACATCCCAGTATTACGGTGTGCTCATGCCAACTGGCAACTGCATCTGCCCCTGTCTCCCACCACTNATATTTGGTCAACATCCCAGTATTACGGTGTGCTCATGCCAACTGGCAACTGCATCTGCCCCTGTCTCCCACCACTGTACAACACCACCAGTACAGTGGATCAGATATCTCGGACATGTGTAGCATGTTGAGTCAAGAGTAAGAGGCACAGATGTGAAATCAATGCCTGGAGATTTAGCTTCTTTTCAGTACATTGTCTCCTGCCAGTTAGCATTCGTATTCATCTGGTGACCATGTGTATCATTGNATATTTGGTCAACATCCCAGTATTACGGTGTGCTCATGCCAACTGGCAACTGCATCTGCCCCTGTCTCCCACCACCGTACAACACCACCAGTACAGTGGATCAGATATCTCGGACACGTGTAGCATGTTGAGTCAGAGTAAGAGGCACAAATGTGAAATCAATGCCTGTAGATTTAGCTTCTTTTCAGTACATTGTCTCCTGCCAGTTAGCATTCGTATTCATCTGGTGACCATGTGTATCATTGTGTTTGGCTGCTCCGACACACATTGAAGACAAAGTGCAGCAGCACTCAAACTCTACTGTTTTCTAGTTCCTTCACAGTTGACTTGCCCTGATCCCGCCAGCTTGAAAGCTCCGTGCTATTAGCAATACCTTTAGTATAAGGCATAGGGTGGCTCAGTGGTAAGTTGAGGTGGTTAGGGCACTTGTTTACAATAGAACAGCATGTGTTGACATACAGCTTATAATATGTTAGGTAATCAACAATCCCAGTAAGGTAGGAGGTGTTACGAAGGGTTCCTGTTGCCGTGGGAAACGTGCAGCAAACCACCCAGTGACGTTCTGCGTACCCTGAGTCGAATTTAAATCACACGACACTGCACACAGGTGACACTGCAAGTGTGTGTTCTGTGACTGTAAACCTGGCGGCAAAGCTTGGCCAGATCAAGGTGTGCAGTACAGAGGCACCTGCCTGAGGATACTGTGCCAAAGCACAAATAATTCCAAACAAAACTGATTTAATACCTGTATTTTGCCAAATAAATATTTACAATGACAAACAGCACCCTAAAAATAGTTACAGACAACTGTGGGATTTATTAAAGCTGATATTCACAAACGTTCATCAATTCTAGATCCATACAAAATATTTTAAATTTAACAAAACATATTACAAAACGTAGAATAAATCAATGAATTGCTCAGTAAAATAGAGAATATTTAAAACATGCTATGCCAATTACCAATAAAATGCAATGATATAAAACGATCATAATTTGCAGACTAAAATTAAAGCTTTACACTGACTAGACTCGTAAATATGAACAATTACAAAAAAAGGAGTGCAGACTTAAGAGCCCAGTAAAGCCTCCGTTTATAAAATGAACACTTTAAAACTTTTATTAAAAAACCACTTAAAAAATGTAGTATCAGTGAAGGCAGTCAAATGACCCTTCAAAGCTCCAGCGATTAAAATTATAATAAACAAACACATTTAAAAGTTACCACGCCCAACGCAAGAGTCGCGGACACGAAGTATGTTGAAACATTCATGGGCAGCAAACAAAACTAGACAGTATGCGTTAAAACTGGAAACACACAGCAAAGCTAGGGTTTTAGTTAAGCTGAAACTAAATAAAAAAAAAACACTAACTTACCCCATGCCCAGAACAACACATCTATGCCACACAAACATTAAAGACAAAAACAGGCCCAGCTAACACACAACTCGCTGTCCACGACTCACCATTTCAAATGGCTCCCACATCACGGAAACTCGGGCGATGAAATATAATAGATGGTGCCTCATCACACAAATTTGACAGCTTAATTCATGTTGCAGCTCCTCTGGGACTCGTACAGGCGACAACCGGTTGTAGGGTAGAAAAAGATGAAGACGTCTGGTGCAACAAGCGCCAGCGTCGCAAGACCTTGGGAGTGGATTGTGGAGTTACAGTAAGCAGAAATTTTCTGTTGCACTCATTTCCATCCTATGATGAGGTTCCTGCAGGGCCAATTTGTGAAGAGTTTGAACACCAAAGGTGTCATATGNGTGGGAAACGTGCAGCAAACCACCCAGTGACGTTCTGCGTACCCTGAGTCGAATTTAAATCACACGACACTGCACACAGGTGACACTGCAAGTGTGTGTTCTGTGACTGTAAACCTGGCGGCAAAGCTTGGCCAGATCAAGGTGTGCAGTACAGAGGCACCTGCCTGAGGATACTGTGCCANACTGTAAACCTGGCGGCAAAGCTTGGCCAGATCAAGGTGTGCAGTACAGAGGCACCTGCCTGAGGATACTGTGCCGAAGCACAAATAACTGCAAACAAAACTGATTTAATACCTGTATTTTGCCAAATAAATATTTACAATGACAGACAGCACCCTAAAAATAGTTACAGACAACTGTGGGATTTATTAAAGCTGATATTCACAAACGTTCATCAATTCTAGNACAGCACCCTAAAAATAGTTACAGACAACTGTGGGATTTATTAAAGCTGATATTCACAAACGTTCATCAATTCTAGATCCATACAAAATATTTTAAATTTAACAAAACATATTACAAAACGTAGAATAAATCAATGAATTGCTCAGTAAAATAGAGAATATTTAAAACATGCTATGCCAATTACCAATAAAATGCAATGATATAAAACGATCATAATTTGCAGACTAAAATTAAAGCTTTACACTGACTAGACTCNATTACCAATAAAATGCAATGATATAAAACGATCATAATTTGCAGACTAAAATTAAAGCTTTACACTGACTAGACTTGTAAATATGAACAATTACAAAAAAAGGAGGGCAGACTTAAGAGCCCAGTAAAGCCTCCGTTTATAAAATGAACACTTTAAAACTTTTATTAAAAAACCACTTAAAAAATGTAGTATCAGTGAAGGCAGTCAAATGACCCTTCAAAGCACCAGCGATTAAAATTATAATAAACAAACACATTTAAAAGTTACCACGCCCAACACGAGAGTCGCGGACACGAAGTATGTTGAAACATTCATGGGCAGCAAACAAAACTAGACAGTATGCGTTAAAACTGGAAACACACAGCAAAGCTAGGGTTTTAGTTAAGCTGAAACTAAATAAAAAAAAAACACTAACTTACCCCATGCCCAGAACAACACATCTATGCCACACAAACATTAAAGACAAAAACAGGCCCAGCTAACACACAACTCGCTGTCCACGACTCACCATTTCAAATGGCTCCCACATCACGGAAACTCGGGCGATGAAATATAATAGATGGTGCCTCATCACACAAATTTGACAGCTTAATTCATGTTGCAGCTCCTCTGGGACTCGTACAGGCGACAACCGGTTGTAGGGTAGAAAAAGATGAAGACGTCTGGTGCAACAAGCGCCAGCGTCGCAAGACCTTGGGAGTGGATTGTGGAGTTACAGTAAGCAGAAGTTTTCTGTCGCACTCATTTCCATCCTATGATGAGGTTCCTGCAGGGCCAATTTGTGAAGAGTTTGAACACCAAAGGTGTCATATGAGAGTTGCAAGCTGTTCAGCTGTTCTCGGTTGTGGGATCATGGACTAGGCAGGTAGATGAAGGCGTCAGGAGAATGAATGACATAGTTTCAGACTTGCCAACTTTTATGGTTCACCTGTAACATTTACGGAAATTATAGTTGTTTTACGATTTTACGGGTGTCTCCATTTTTCTTACGGATTTCTCGGTGATAAACGCTTTCCTATATTTTTCGGCTCGTGATGGCTTCCGTGATGTTGCACAATTTCACCAACATAAACAGTATTTCATACGTGAAAAGTATGTGTAATTAATAAGGCAAAAAATATATTCATTTGTTGGCTATAATCATAAGTTCTGAGGCACCAATAAAAATATTTGTTGTTTTTCCCGGTACTGGTTTTAAATTGGTTTGTTGTGCACTTGAAAGCCAGTCATCTCATTTGCTATGATACCAGTAGGAAAGTGGTGAAAGGTGATTTGTTGTGAAGCAGGTAGTTGAAGATTTCAGTGTTTGTTCTGTATTTTACACATTTTTTTTCTGTTATGGAATCTGCAGTAGCTATTCTGTTAAAGGTCAGGTAACAGTGTTTACGTGTGTNACAATTTCACCAACATAAACAGTATTTCATACGTGAAAAGTATGTGTAATTAATAAGGCAAAAAATATATTCATTGGTTGGCTATAATCATAAGTTCTGAGGCACCAATAAAAATATTTGTTGTTTTTCCCGGTACTGGTTTTAAATTGGTTTGTTGTGCACTTGAAAGCCAGTCATCTCATTTGCTATGATACCAGTAGGAAAGTGGTGAAAGGTAATTTGTTGTGAAGCAGGTAGTTGAAGATTTCAGTGTTTGTTCTGTATTTTACACATTTTTTTTCTGTTATGGAATCTGCAGTAGCTATTCTGTTAAAGGTCAGGTAACAGTGTTTACGTGTGTAGATGTTAAAAGTATAGAACTGTATAATCATATGGCAAGTTTTTTGTGTGACATAACCTTTTGTGTTGAAATGTCCAGGAAAAGTAAAAAACAGTATTTTCAATCGTTCCGTGATGCTTATATAAAAGAATTTCATTGGGTTTTGAAATAAGATAAAGGCAAAAAGTTTTTTTTTATGTAGTTTGTAGGCGTTATATAAATATTGCACACTGCGGGAAACATGATATCGCAAACCATGTGAAGAGCAGCAAGCACGTGGAAAATGTGAAAACTGGAAATGAAAATAAAAAGTCTGTAATTTTTTATGGATCAACATGGAGATGAAGTAACATGTGCATAATGCATGTTTAATTACTTTTTGGTAGAACACAATATCCCGTTGAGTGTTGCGGATCATGCCAGTCCGTTATTTACGAAAATGTTCCCCATTTCTGAAGTGGCCGAGAAGTACGGTTGTGGCAGGACCAAAACTACTGCGATAATGAATGAGATGGCGGTTGTCACTTCAGTAAACGTGGTGAGTAAACTGCAGAATATGCCATTTTTGCTGTTGCTACCGATGGCAGTAACGACTCTGATTATAAGCTATATTCGATTGTGATAACATTTTTTGACCAGTCACACTAAAGGATAGTTTCCAAGCTGCTTTCATTGCCAGCACTGGAGGGAAATTATACCGGGCAAAACATTGGTAATTTTGTACGTGGTGAACTAAAAAATTTACGTGTTCTTGTCTATCATTTATCTGCACTATCTCCGGATAATGCTCCAGTTACAAAAGAATTGTGCAGCAGCTTTTCTGAAGCAGGCGCAGAACTCTCTTGTAGTGCTTGGCTGTAACTGTCATTTACTTAGCCTAGCAGCAGAGAAGGCATCAGTTGCTGTACCTTTCAAAATTGATGACATCCAAATTGACTTTTTTTATTATTTAGAAAAGAGTTTCAATATAGTTTTACCTGTTTGGGATTTAGGTTAAGTTATGTTTTAACTTAGAACTATTTTATTCATTGTGGTGAGTAAATTAAAATGTTCCCAAAAAAAATTGCATTGAATTTCACACACAAAAAATTAACTTCATGAATTTTACTGATATCGCTTCTGGAAAGTTGGNAAAAAAAATTGCATTGAATTTCACACACAAAAAATTAACTTCATGAATTTTACTGATATCGCTTCTGGAAAGTTGGCAAGTCTGTAGTTTCCTTCAAATTGCCCACTAGAGTATGAAAACCATATCATTGCTTCAGTGTGTCCCATCCCAGACTTTGGAATTCAGACTTTGGAATTCAAGGGAAAATGAGGATTGGATCATTACTTCATACCATCCCATCCTAAACTTCCTTGGTTCTGTAGAGGTAGGGAAGTGGATAAGGTAGGGACACACAGTGACTTGGTTCTGAGGGAGACAGCTTTATCCAGCCATAATCCTGTCCATCCACATGCCCAGTAGGTTTAGGCCAAATGAAAATAACCAACATACCAGAACCGATGAGTCAGCAACATTGCAGTCCCAGCAGTCTGTGCCACCAGTCCATCAGAAATCACCATCGGGGAGACAACCCAGCACCTATTTCGCACTTACAAGGATCCAAGTGAGATAGT
Organism: Clitarchus hookeri; assembly: GCA_002778355.1. NCBI lineage: Eukaryota > Metazoa > Arthropoda > Insecta > Phasmatodea > Phasmatidae > Clitarchus > Clitarchus hookeri. The sequence continues at coordinate 445,776 of NQII01001392.1, forward strand.
TGCGACATCTACATCACTGCTCATTCTCGGTTCCACCAATCAATCCACTGGAATTGTTCTTGTTCCCTATGCTGGCCTGTAAGGTCGCCTGACTATTGGCTCAGCATACTCATCAACTTATTCTCTGACAGGTGCAAGTCAGATTATTCCTTCCCAAGAAAGAGTGAGGGCAGGCACTTGAAGAACAGTGCCTTCAGTTCATGTACCTGGCATAGGAACCCATTCCCAACCTAGGGCGAGAGAAGACGGAAAGCAAGGAAACACAAGCGCAGCCAGCACAGTTGCCTAACAGAGGGCTCACACCATTCCCAGTGTGAGGCTACCTGATAACACTGACCCCAAAGGCTGGGGCTCCATTGTACAAGTCAATTACTACATCCATAGTGGGTTGGGCGCTGGGGGGTAGAAACAGTAATTTAAATAATTTAGTGCTAGAAGCACAATTATCAGGGGTTGGGATAATCTTTCTGTAGTTCAGCCACTCATTTATATGTATATTCTATGAAAGACCTGTACATAAACAACTATATACTAAGAAAAATTTCTGACTTCTATACAAATTCAGCTTACAGACAGACTTGTGAATGGAACTCACTTGCAACCCAAATAATGTATTGTTATGTGTTGCTGATAAGTGTCTATCTTGGCCCGTCCTTACTAGACTAGAACGAGTGGAAGAGAATGGCAGTGATATGATAGCAGGCTGTGAAGACAAAGACCAGCTTACACAGGTTTGCTGCCGCGTGTGGCACCTTGATAAACCTTTTGCAGCTCGCGCGCTCCTGACCTTCAGCAGATTGAATTTCTGCATTTATCTGAAGAATTTTCTGGTGGTTTACTGCCCTAGTTTCTCTCAGCATGAACTCGGGGTGCGTTGAACCTTCCAGATCAAGGCAAACAATAGTATAAAAGTGTGACGGGCCTCCGAGCCAAGAGTTGATAAATGTCTGGAGTTTGGGCGATTGCGCAACCTGGAGTGATAGACAACGAGCGAGAAGAGCAACGAGTGGCGAGGGAAATGACCAGCGGGAGTATAATCTGCGACTGCAAGCACCGGTGTAGTGAAGGGTGTGACTGGCAGACTAGACTATTGGACTGGATGCAGGAGTGAAAGATATTTCAAATGATGGCAACAGGCAGACTGAACATATGCTTAAGATAAGTATGAGTTAATTGACCACAACCAAGCAGACACACAGAGAAGGACTTTTGAGTTGAGATAGACATTAAGTACTGTGCTCATTGAGAATTAAAAAGAGTTATAGTGGAGATACATAGATTAATGCTGTAAATAATAGTTATGTGAATACATTAAAAATCAAATATATTTATTTTATTTTTATTAAGATCTCCATCCCTAACAAACTCGGATATGTCCCTTTGGCATCTTGTAACAGTATGTAATCTCTCAAATTAGGTACATTATTTTGTGTCAAATGTTTATTAGGTTAAATGTGAATTATAAAGTTTATGGTTTTCATAAATTATTTCATTTTGTTAATTTTTTTCATTCATCTAGTTTAAGCTAGAGCCATGTTGTTGGGGGCAAGTTACTGTATGAAGGGCAAGGACGTGTGCAGGTTGTTGGTGCAGTCTTCCAGCTGGAGTACTATGTGGAAAGAGGTGATGGAATGATTGTTGTGAAACAGAGCTGGTGGCAGACGGCAGCTTACCCAGCGCCAGCACTACGCTCGGCTTCCACGTGCACGGCCGGCCAGAGGCAGTGGTGTCTGTACTGGTGGCCAAGAACTCCCAGCGCTACCGCCTGCAGACTAGCTGGCTGCCGGCTGCCTGTCTACTTGTTGCGGAGCTGGAGCATCGCCTCAGAGTGCACTTCAGTAAGGTGGCTGGTTTTACCTGCTCCTATGCCTCCTCCCTGCCCATGCATCAGTTCTTCTCTACCATCGATGCCCACCACACCTGCCGGGTCACCGTTCAGGAACTGCAGGTGCCACTCTGCTCTCCTTACTGCCTTACACTAAAAATGAGGTAGACTTGACTTTTTTTCTTCTCATCATGCCCACAAAATTTAACATTTGTTCACAATTTGCTAATATTTCTGTCTAAGTTTTGTGATATTTGCATANCTCATCATGCCCACAAAATTTAACATTTGTTCACAATTTGCTAATATTTCTGTCTAAGTTTTGTGATATTTGCATAATTTTTTTTTCCCCACGGCTATGTACGTTTTGTTTTATAGAAAAAAAAATATCTTCAATAGTTAAGACATTTATTGTTTCATTAAAACTTGATCAGAGGAAGTTTGATAAACTTTCAAAAGAATTTATTTGTGTAAGCAGCTGAACTGAACAAGTATTCCAGATGCATGCTTGTAACAGGTATTTTGGTAACTGCACACATTCTAATGTGAATACTGACTGGCATATATACGGTAATTTTGGGGTATGGAAAAGTAGGTTTTAAACATCTTACTGAAAGTGCAGTGTTGAAATTGAGTGTTTTTTGAATTAGTTTTCCTTTTATTTTTTATTTTCATACGAGTAGTATTAGTATTAGTATCAACAAGTTTCTGTTTCAACAGTTTACAGTAGGCCTATCATTTGGAGAATGAACGAACACTAGGCACTGTGTTGTTAATTGTCTTACATGGTGGTATTATACACAGTGGGTAGAGCAAAGAAACTGAGTGTGATATTTGAAAATACTCTGTTATCAGTGAAATAGTTATAAAACAAATGCCCCCCTCATAATATCTTTCATCTTTGTCTCATTGTACAATAGTCATAGTAGCAGAGAAAATCAGGTAAAAAAAAATTATTGAATAAATTAGTTTGTATCCTATTTGTATGAGTAACAAGAAGTTCATTAAAGTTGTTAAAAGTAATGATTGGTTACTTCTCAACTTAATAGATTCACATCCACACTCATCTCGCCATACNTCATTAAAGTTGTTAAAAGTAATGATTGGTTACTTCTCAACTTAATAGATTCACATCCACACTCATCTCGCCATACTTATCTAGTGCTTTACCCATTCCAGTATTTTTTCCCCTTCGTTTTACCTGTGGAATCTGTTGCCCACTCTTCCCATGTTGTCAGTTCCTCTCTCTGGAGTATTGTTCGGAGATTTATGAGTTTTTCTCATGGTGTTACGGAACCACACTTTGTTATGTTTTTCCGGAGGACTGTGCACGTTAAAAGAGTTACCGGTCCTCCATCTTATCAAACTGACCAACATGCTCAGTCGCAGTAACTACACGAGTCAAGTATACTTACTACAACATTACACAAAAACTGTTGTAAGTCCTAAAAACTTGCTATAATGTGTTTTTAATTTTTCTTTATTCTCATTATTTCTTATTTCTAAATTTATTANGTAAGTCCTAAAAACTTGCTATAATGTGTTTTTAATTTTTCTTTATTCTCATTATTTCTTATTTCTAAATTTATTACTTAATGGTACAGTTTTGTGTTTTCGCCTAGCCATGTCCAAGGACTTCTGCATTGTTCATTTTGTAAATTTGTTGGGACTTCAAACCATGCAGCTTAATGTCAGTTTGTGTGCCTGCATGAGGTGTTCAGCTTTATGCACTGTAATTTTGACAATTTTTAGCCTACTTTTCTTTGGAAAGACTGGCGTATGAGATCACCCGAATGTCGGTCTGGATGTATGCACTCCCCTCTCTTCCTTTCTATTCACTTTTAATCTCCGAACAAATTGTAATGAAAATGTGTAGGAATATATTGTCACTAACGCCCTTCACGACGCAATTTTTTATTAAAATCACATCTCTCATATTTGTAAAACTCTGGAGTGCAAATTTCTGAGTGTAAATGTATTAATATGTGAGGTATTCTTCCGCCGCGTATGTGTCCGACAGACGTTGCACAAGCTTGCTCCTTCGCGCTTGCGTCTGTAGCCAGTCACTGATCGGTCAGGAGCGTGGTGGCTGAGCGGTTAGCCTGCTCGCCTCCCAGATGGCAAACCAGGTTCAATATCCGGCCGGGTCACTCCCGGATTTTCGCATGTGGAAATCGTGCCGGACGATGCCGATGGTCGGAGAGTTTTCTCGTGCCGTTTCCCCTGCCCCTTCGTTCAGGCACTGCTCCATGCTCACCTCTGTCACCCTCATCGGATCCCGAGACCTCACTGTTAAGAGTCGCCTAAAGCCTTTGACCCACTTTTCACGGACCGGTCACTAGCTGAGCTACATCAGAACGGCCCGGAAATAGTGAGATAGACGTGTCTACTCTCCATACTGCACACGCATCATCGCTCCCTCCCACCCTTCATCCACCGTTTTGATCGCACGCAGCTAAACCTGTGCCCGTGTGACGTGTGACTTCAACTATAAAGCTTTTTTACTTCTTTAAAATGCATCATAGTTATTTCATAGTGTGCCAAAAAATTATCCCCAATATTAAAAATGTAAAATGAAATAAAACCAATAGTTTGTAACATTACAAGAATATGTATTTACGTGGTTTCGAAGTATTTTTGTTTTAAAAGCACAAAACAATTTATTGCAGTGTCGAGATAATGATTAATATTTCAAAATGTTTCTCTGGTTTCGACGTCGTGTGGACACGTTTGCATAATTTCCTTTGTTACTCGTTGTGGCATATGTGAAAACTTATTTCCTTGTTTGATTGTCCATAGAATACCTGTGCTTCTTTGTTTCTGATCGTCCGTAATTCACTGTTAAGAAGATAGNGTCCATCTACGAAGGAGAGAGTATTGGGTTCAAATCCTGGTCAGTCCAAGATTTTTTTCATTATTTTAGAATTAACTGAAATTACATGTTAGCATGCATATTATGTTGAATAAAGTCTATCTACTTTGATAACTTTGCAAAATATTGAAGTATGCCATGATGGATTGTTTACGGTGCAATATAATAGCTATATTATTGCAATATTCGTATGTTGTGTCTCTGCAGAGTCTCTTTTCTTCGCCATTTTGTAAAATTGCGCCACATTAAAAATAAACAATTTTTACGTCATATCTTGGGAAACAATCGACTGGTCCCAACCAAATTCAGGTGACAAGGTATATTTTGCATTTGAACTAAATTTCTGTGAATTGAGGGGTAGTCATATAATATCAATATAACAGCAATGTAAATAATTTAGGTTAGTTCTTGCCGTTATGTTAAAAAAATTATTTATCACAAATTAAATGCTAGCTGTATCTATGACAAACATCAATGTTATTTGTCCACCATTTATGAAGATAGCACCACATGTGAAAACTGGGCTTTTATGCTATATCTCGGGAACCAATCAACTGATTCTCACCAAATATTTGCACACAAGTAGTGCTAAAGAGAGTCATGTAAACATACATGATTCAAGTGACTGATATACTTGATTTAAAAATGACTGGTCTCTAAATATTTCAGGTTAGTAAACCCTGTCTTCCAAAATTTTAAGACTGATTACAATTGAAGTTGATGCTCGTAATCCTAATCATATGTCTGTATTGTAGTTGGTCGCATGCCAGCTTACAGCACGAGGGGTTCTGGTTTGAAGTTGTGGTTAAGGCACGTGTGTATATGTGATTGTATCATTAGTACTGTGTGTTTTTCTGGTTCCATCTCTAGTGATATCTCTGTTAACAAGACGTCAAGACTACAATCTTCNTCATTAGTACTGTGTGTTTTTCTGGTTCCATCTCTAGTGATATCTCTGTTAACAAGACGTCAAGACTACAATCTTCACTTTTAAGAAATTTATCAAATCTATTTGCATCCATGTAGAGGAAAGTAGGCTCATTAGTTATTATGGTAACATCTTGTTGTCTTTTCATATAGTTTTACCCATTGGTCCTAATAGTTTGCCCCTATGAATATACATCTTGTGGACTCGTGCACTAATCAGTTATCTCCTACAGGTGTTCAACATATTAAACGTGTTCATTCCTTGCAAATTTTATGCTCAGTTTAAAACAGTGCTGTCATGATTTTCTCATTTTTACTATATGACTCTTGACTCCTTTTTAGACAACATAATGATTTTCAATGTAGTGTGCACTGAAATTAAAATTATGTAATGCTACATTAAAGAGCATATTTTTTTTGTTCTTATTCATTTTGACCTCTTAATGATGTTTTACAAGCTGGAATAACAAAGCAAAACCTCATTGCTTTTCATGTGTGTGTATTTTGTATTAATTTTATGTTTTTGTCCCGTATTACTTTAGTGTTTAGGAATGTCTTTTCATAATTGATTTTGTGTTCAGATTTATTGCNTTTATGTTTTTGTCCCGTATTACTTTAGTGTTTAGGAATGTCTTTTCATAATTGATTTTGTGTTCAGATTTATTGCGGTAGTGTTCCCTCTGCGTAAAAGAATCTAAAGTTTCCTTCCCTTTTCCTTCCTCTTATTTTTGCTTGTAGTATTTTAAAAAATGGGTGTTTTGGTGGAATATGCATAAAGGTGTGCAAGTTTAAAATCCCTCAATATTGTGAAGTGGATTTACCAAGCTATATATATTTAGTAACTATTTTCTTTTATTTTAATATACTGATTTCTCAGTTCAGAAGGCATAGACGAAAAATTTGTTTTCATGGGTAGAGAGTTACAATTCCCATTTATTCTTTTTCTGGTGGAAGTAAGAGTTTTACATTATTGTGCGATTTATGTAGAAGATAAGGCACATGTTTTTAACCATGTTTCATTCCTAAATGAAACATGTGTTTGTAAGAGAGTATGTTATACAGGTTTTTTTGTTCACAGAAAGTTGTCACATTTTACATCAGCAATAAACAGTGTATACTTAGCACAGAACCATCTTACCAATTTGCATGTTTCGTGATCAGTACCTATTTTTTTTGCAATTAATTATTAATTTTCCTTTCTATTTAAATTTGATGTCTTAGACATATTTTATTTTGTTTCGCAAAAAATTAACATATTCTTTACTTTTCCATCCTTTATTTTTCCTTACTTTCATTAAAGTTGAAAACATTGTAGACTACATTGTATTTAAGTGTGGTTATCTACTTTCCTGTAGGTAGAACAGTGAGTGCAACATGTTATGTAAAATAATTATTTATAGATTATAAAGGAAATAAACTTAAAGGTGATTATTTACTGTTGTAAGCGCTATGTAAATATCAGTAGAACTCCTCAATTTAGTCAGTCATTATAAACTTACAGGACTATTTTGTTTTGAAACTTAAGAACAAGACGAGAAATACTTGTATTTTCAATGCTTCCAGCTTCTTGGAGAGTTGGTAGAATTGAGGAACCAACCATCTCANTGCTGGTTGATATGCGATGCAAGTTTCAATACACATAACCTAAAAATTCACGTAAAAATAAGCTAGTACACGATGAATGTTTAATTCTACTCCAAATGTTTAACTATTTTACCGAGATCTAACATGGTGTTTTTTAACATGGGTTTGAATAAAACGATTCGTAACACGCCAGCAAATTGTCTTTGTTTTTTGTTTGGAATGTGTATGTTTTTAATTGTGAGTTGTGTTCACTCGTCGCCGGGACGTTGACAAGGAGGTTTCCATCGTTTAAACGATACACCTTTTTATGTTAAAATTTACTTAGCTACTTTTCATTTCATTATCGATAGAGGAATCAGTTTTGTTAGCATACAGATTCGGTGTGTTGCATTCATAACCTGCCCTATGCTACTTAGCTGTTATTGCAGTTGCACTACATGATTCAAAGCGTGTGTGTTCACGGACGTTAAAACTTCCATTGAAAGTTAATTTGAGTAAATTGATGTCAATGTACACACATTTTACTACCAAAAATGCTATTCTGGCAAACTTTTTAATAATTTCATGTGTTGTTGAACATTTATCACGTCAAGTGAGGTTTGGAAATATGAATTAACTATGTGGACGAAATATATGTGTAAATATTAAAAACATACATATATATATATTTATTATTTATATATAATCTCATATGCCTTTTTAAAATTTTTTGGAACTTCATATGATTACGCTTCCACTGTTCGTGTTATATTATTTGTTATTAATAGGCCTACTACTAATGTAGGCCTAGTTTAAATAATTAAATTTCACACTCTCCTATACAGTACATATTTAGTTCTGTAAATCGAGAATCGAGAGTGATATTGGCATCGAGAATCTAAAAAAAGTGGAATTGTTACATCCCTAGTTTTTTTGTTATATCCTTGAATNGAGAGTGATATTGGCATCGAGAATCTAAAAAAAGTGGAATTGTTACATCCCTAGTTTTTTTGTTATATCCTTGAATAGCAGAACTGTGAAGGATAAGGCATTTGTGGATAAGGCATTTTGTTAAGTTTGGCTCAAGTTAAATGAATTATAGCAAGCATGGCTCGGTTCGTGGACAGTTTTGAAGGTTCGGTTAAAGTTTGGTTCAATGAAAATATTCTAGGTCAAGTTCGGTTTAGTGCCAAAATCTGGGTTTGTCCCACTCTAATACACACACATGCACGCACACACACATCCAAAAATNGAGAGTGATATTGGCATCGAGAATCTAAAAAAAGTGGAATTGTTACATCCCTAGTTTTTTTGTTATATCCTTGAACAGCAGAACTGTGAAGGATAAGGCATTTTGTTAAGTTTGGTTCAAGTTAAATGAATTATAGCAAGCACGGTTCGGTTTGTGGACAGTTTTGAAGGTTCGGTTAAAGTTTGGTTCAATTAAAATATTCTAGGTCAAGTTCTANATTCTAGGTCAAGTTCGGTTTAGTGCCAAAATCTGGGTTTGTCCCACTCTAATACACACACATGCACGCACACACACATCCAAAAATTAGGAAAGCAGAACAGTTTAGTTGTTTTTAAAATAAAAGATAATGTTGGCAAAAATACTAGGTAATATGTAGGCTATGTTTCAAGAGTATCCATCATTATAACAAAGCAAAAAAAAAGTAATTGCTAAAAACTCCTATATATATTATTTATCTTAAGGAGCTTCACAAGTATTTTGGTAGCGTAACTGGTAAAGCGTCCATCTACGAAGGAGAGAGTATTGGGTTCAAATCCTGGTCAGTCCAAGATTTTTTTCATTATTTTAGAATTAATTGAAATTACATGTTACCATGTATATTATGTTGAATAAAGTCTATCTACTTTGATAACTTTGCAAAATATTGAAGTATGCCATGATGGATTGTTTACGGTGCAATAAAATAGCTATATTATTGCAATATTCGTATGTTGTGTCTCTGCAGAGTCTCTTTTCTTCGCCATTTTGTAAAATTGTGCCACATTAAAAATAAACAATTTTTACGTCATATCTTGGGAAACAATCGACCGGTCCCAACCAAATTCAGGTGACAAGGTATATTTTGCATTTGAACTAAATTTCTGTGAATTGAGGGGTAGTCATATAATATCAATATAACAGCAATTTAAATAATTTAGGTTAGTTTTTACCGTTATGTTAAAAAAATAATTTATCACAAATTAAATGCTGGCTGTATCTATAACGAACATCAATGTTATTTGTCTGCCATTTATGAAGATAGCATCACATGTGAAAACTGGGCTTTTATGCTATATCTCGGGAACCAATCAACCGATTCTCACCAAATATTTGCACACAAGTAGTGCTACAGAGAGTCATGTAAACATACATGATTTAAGTGACTGATATACTTGATTTAAAAATGACTGGCCTCTAAATATTTCAGGTTAGTAAACCCTATCTTCCAAAATGTTAAGACTGATTACAATTGAAGTTGATGCTCGTAATCCTAATCATATGTCTGTACTGTATTTGGTCGCATGCCAGCTTACAGCACGCGGGGTTCTGGTTTGAAGTAGTGGTTAAGGCACGTGTGCATATGTAATTGTATCATTAGTACTGTGTGTTTTTCTGGTTCCATCTCTAGTGATATCTCTGTTAACAAGACGTCAAGACTACAATCTTCACTTTTAAGAAATTTATCAAATCTATTTGCATCCATGTAGAGGAAAGTAGGCTCATTAGTTATTATGGTAACATCTTGTTGTCTTTTCATATAGTTTTACCCATTGGTCCTAATAGTTTGCCCCTATGAATATACATCTTGTGGACTCGTGCACTAATCAGTTATCTCCTACAGGTGTTCAACATATTAAACGTGTTCATTCCTTGCAAATTTTATGCTCAGTTTAAAACAGTGCTGTCATGATTTTCTCATTTTTACTATATGACTCTTGACTCCTTTTTAGACAACATAATGATTTTCAATGTAGTGTGCACTGAAATTAAAATTATGTAATGCTACATTAAAGAGCATATTATTTTTGTTCTTATTCATTTTGACCTCTTAATGATGTTTTACAAGCTGGAATAACAAAGCAAAACCTCATTGCTTTTCATGTGTGTGTATTTTGTATTAATTTTATGTTTTTGTCCCATATTACTTTAGTGTTTAGGAATGTCTTTTCATAATTGATTTTGTGTTCAGATTTATTGCAGTAGTGTTCCCTCTATGTAAAAGAATTTAAAGTTTCCTTCTCTTTTCCTTCCTCTGATTTTTGCTTATAGTGTTTTAAATAATGGGTGCTTTGGTGGAATATGCATAAAGGTGTGCAAGTTTAAAATCCCTCAATATTGTGAAGTGAATTTGCCAATCTATACATATTTAGTAACTATTTCCTTTTATTTTAATTTACTGATTTCTCAGTTCAGAAGGCATAGACGAAAAATTTGTTTTCGTGGGTAGAGTTACAATTCCCATTAATTCTTTTTCTGGTGGAAGTAAGAAGTTTACACTATTGTGTAATTTAGGTAGAAGATAAAGCACATGTTTTTTAACCATGTATCATTCCTAAATTAAACATATGTTTGTATGAGAGTATGTTATACAGGTTTTTTTGTTCACAGAAAATTGTCACATTTTATATCAGCAATAAACAGTGTATACTTAGCACAGAACCATCTTACCAACTTGCAGGTTTTGTGATCAGTACCTATTTTTTTGTTATTAATTATTAATTTTCCTTTCTATTTAAATTTTTATATCTTATACATATTTTATTTTGTTTAGCAAAAAATTAACATATTCTTTACTTTTCCTTACTTTCATTAAAGTTGAAAACATTGTTGGCCACATTGCATTTAAGTGTGGCTATCTACTTTCCTGTAGGTAGAACAGTGAGTGCAACATGTTATGTGAAATAATTATTTATAGATTATAAAGGAAATAAACTTAAAGGTGATTATTTACTGTTGTAAGCGCTATGTAAATATCAGTAGAACTCCTCAATTTAGTCAGTCATTATAAACTTACAGGACTATTTTGTTTTGAAACTTAAGAACAAAGACGAGAAATACTTGTATTTTCAATGCTTCCAGCTTCTTGGAGAGTTGGTAGAATTGAGGAACCAACCATCTCAACACTATTACATTATTAGGGTGATGCCTTTATTGTGTTAATTGTTAAACCTTAAAACGTTGTGCAGTACGTGGAGTATGGCGGAAGTGAAGTGAGGTGAGGTGTGTGGTGTAGGAGGGGCTGGGGCGAGGTGCAGCTCAATACCGCGCAGTTCAACGCCGCCTGCTGGCCAAACTGAAGGAGCGCAGTCCCGCACCTCTGGCAGGCTTAGACGCCCTGCTGCGCGAGACCCATTGTCTCCTGTCCCGCACTGCACAGCAACTGCAGGAGGCCAGCGCAGCCCTGCGCCATGCCAGCTCTCAGCTAGCGTGCACCTCCTCTCTTGTCCTGCAGCTTCTGCGTCTCATGGATGTGCCCAGCGTGCGAGACCTGCACGTTGCGCTTGCCTTCTGCCCACAGAGCCCTGACCACCAGGTGGGTCTAGCAGCCACAACTTGTGGAGACCCTGTGTAGCTATATGTAGTCAGCTCAAACTTCCGTCATGTGTATGGACAAAACGTACTGATCTGCAAATCACAAAAAAAAAATGAATATATCATCTCACAACTTATTCATTTCATCATTTACTTATCACTACAAAATATGGTAAATAAAACTGGCCAATTTCAGTGTCAAAATAAAACAAAAGTGGTGCAAAAATTTTAAATATAATGGAAAATAACCAAAAAATTTTATTTTTAAATTTTTTTGTTTTTATGAATTTTAACCATTGAGACACGTAGGTCTACATCTGCATGTGGTCAAATGTTTTGCCCACAACTGACATCACTCAAGCCACATTAATTTAAAATCAGTGCAATGGACCCCTTTTTACATGTCCACATTTTGCACAACCTTGCACTTTAAATTTGATTTTCCTAGGGCCCATGTAATTTTCACACAGTGTATAATTTGTTTAAATTTCTTCATTGTCTCAGTTTTCCTTATCCATCTCACTGTTATGTAGAGGCAGTATACAAATAATCGCAACCCAACCCTAATTAACTGGCAAAAAACAGGGCAAAACACACTCAATGTGCATATTCCTACAGGTTTACAAACCCGCATTACTAAACAAATTAATAGGAGTTGGGTTGTAAACATTTTCCAGTCTCGGTTAACACACAAGGAAGTTTAACATAACCTCACTTTGGACATACGTATTTATCCAGCTAGCTACTCATGCTAGGGTCATTTGCTTTTGTGACTGGACATATCTCCACATTTGAGTAGTACCCATTCTTCAATTTGTGCCACACAGTTAGCAACAAAGGTTTTTAATTGATATGGTGGAGTGTTGTTCCAAGCCCAAGTCACACAAGTTGGACCATTCTACAGCTGATATCTTCAGATACTGTGGAATTCCAGGCATAAATGGAACAGTTTAGCCAAGAGATGTGCATTGCAGAGCTCCAGCCTGTGATTAGACACCCGTTTGAAGGGAGCCACTTTAGACTTTGGCATGACTAGGTGGATGCACACTTCTCCATCAGTATGGTCCATACCGTATAAGAAGGCCACTTTCTGACTGTCAGTGAGTGTCAACTTAACGTTTACGAAACAAACAAAGCGCCATTTACAAAATCCTGTATCAGCTGATGCTCGAACGAACAAAAGTTAAAATTACGTTGGCTATTCTGAGTGCACTGCCGATGCACATCAGAAAAGCAGAAAGTACGCGGATAAGAAAGAGTTCGTAGATTTATTAATACATTTTATTTTACGAGGTCACAAAACAATGGTTGTTAGCGTTAAAAACTAAACTTCGTGATAATGTAGTAATGTTTAGGTGATCAAAATGAAATGTACAATAGAACGATACGACGTGGAAAAGTTTTCTGAAGTTGTGCTAACTTCAGAAAGCTTTTTCACGTCGTATCATCCATCTCAAACCTTGCTTTCAACACGTCCATGATATTAATTCCAAAAGCATACAGAAATATTGCATAATATTGTTGAATTATTTTTTCTAATAATTTGACGAAATGACACGAATTTTAAATATATTTCCAGCCCGTAACATAAGAATTATTAACTTTAAAAAATACGCTATCTTTTGACCATAAAGAGAGTTACTCAAAACTTCATCGTGACGTGCTGCGCGCTATCTATCGGATATTCTGCGAGCTATTACCAGCCAGAAATGAACCTCTCTCCTGCGCGATATATAACGAATTTACAAACATATGCCAATAGTTATATTTTTCCACGAGCTCTGCATAATTTTTAAAGTAACATATATTTCATATACAACGATTTGGAGTACAAGTCATTTATATTCGGCCGGTAATCGTTCGTCTACGTAAATTATACGCCATATTGTTCTCTAGAAACCCATCTCCTTGATTCCGTAGACACGCGTGAATAGTTTTTAAGCAATTCTAACGTTATTCCACGTCACATATTTCCAACTCAAATATATTAGCTATAACATCCAAAGTGTAATACCGTCTCGCAAATTTAAACCCAAATTCACTATCTCGGACAAATTAAAAAAAAAGAGTTATCAAATATCTAACATTTTATATGTTTACTTTTATAACTTACTTATATTTTTAGACAGATGTCAGTCTTAAAATATGTTAAAATTTGTTTAGCATTACAGTGCAATGAGAAGTGGATTAGCTGACAGCGTGTTGATAAAAAATACAGCCCTGACGTGACGGACCAGCATATGGCGGAAGGATATGTAGTCCAGAAGGATACGTAGTCAGATGTAAACAGTGGCGCTACTTTCGCTGAGCTGTCAAAAAGTGGCCTTCTTATATGGTACAGAATATATCTACATACCTCAAGTACACAGCAGCTGTGTATGTTTTCTCCAATGCATATGAAAACCCATGCAGTTCTGCACTGACTACCCTTCGACATATACCTCAAACTCTTCTTTGATAATTTGCCCACTACCAAGGACAATGACAATGCCATAGACCCAGCTTTAACCAAGTTTGCATCACTGACCACCTGGGACCCGTCTCCACTGCCACTTTCTCATCCCCTCGAACAGTTCATCTTATTCGTACTGATCAACATTTCAGTCCCAGCTTTTGCCAGTTCCTCCCTAACAACAGCAACACCACATCTGCATAACGGAAAGCCATCAGAGACTCCAGAAATTTCTTGACCATAAGATAACCTCTCCACCACATTTAAAATTTCCTGCCTCACTCTAGTTCACATCCTGGCCGCTAGGTTCACTGTTTGCCAACCACCACTTACCAGACTGCAGTGTGCTACCGCTCGCTGCCTGATGAAGATGGCCTAGTCGTCGAAGTGTTGTGCGACAGTGCATCCGCGTGGGAAATGTGTTCTTCTGACTTTTGCTTGTGTGCATCTATCTACGAGTACCACCCTGTGAGTACTTGTGTGTTCTGTCTCCTTTTTATAATGTAACCTTCAACAATGGTACTATTCATATTGCTGTGCATACCAAACTTACCAACAACCTTCAGTATTTACATTTTGACTTTATTATCCTTACAATGCTAAAAAAATCTTTATTCTGCAGTCTTGCCACCAGAGTCAAATGCATATGCTCCATCCACAGTGATCTCTGCAAACAGTGTGAAAAAACAGCTACGGCTTTCCTTGACAGGGGCTACCCCATGACCCTAGTCCACAAATACATTCAGGAAGCAATTTTTAACACTGGAACATATACCAAGATCAACAACTTAAATAACCTCCTGGTTGTCTCAAATCACATAGGACTTGATCAACTCAGAACAATCCATAACTTTAGAGACAAAGTTCTGACTTCATCACAAATATAAAACCGGTTTTCAAAACCACTCCAAATTGATTTTCAAATGGCCACCTAACCTTTGCTACAAACTGGTACATCCAAAACTGTAGCGTAAGCATTCACCAACACAACCATCACCCCCAGAGAACCACCCCTGCAATAGCCAACATTATCACTCCTGTTATTCACAAAACCCTATATTTTCTTCAACAGTAAACTTACTAGCCATACAGATTCCATCCAAGGCAGCTACAACTATACTACAGAAAAATGTGATCTACCAGCTCCAATGCAAACACTGATGCAAAATACATTCGTCTCACCACCAAGGTAGAGAATGAATGATCACAGAGCAGACACCAAAGTGAACATCAAACAAGTCATAGCTGGGGAAAACATCAACTCGCAGGAGAAGCCATTTGCGGTAGACACAGTATCCCTCAACAAAGACTTCCAACTCCTGATACAGTAGTTCAGAACTCAGATGATGCTAACCAGCTTATCAGTTCGTTACAATATCCAGGAAGCCTCCAGGTCTCAATGAAAGATAATCCCAGTGCACAGTCACACTTTCCATATTACCTACTGGAAGCTCACAGCTGTACCTGAAACACTTTAGTTTTACTGCCACACCCACGTTCACCTTCTGCCCACTAAGTTCACCACAGCAATGCTCATCCTATAGTGCATCATAAGTTGCTGCCCGATAAAACTAGACTAAGCAAGTGAAAGGTTGTGATCATGTATCTGCACAAAGAAATGTGTCATCCATCTGTCTGTATATGTGTTTGTCGAGATGTATCAACCTGTGTTCTTTCTTTACTCTCTCTTTAGATGATATTGGTAGCCTAGCAGCATATTTCTCACTAAATCTGTGACATAAGTTATTAATGGGTATACACTTGAGATTCCCTCGGAAGCACATTGTATTTGCAGCTATTGGCCAGCCCTAGATGATGTCGATAACTTCTCTTAGGAGTACATACTGCCAGCTACTTGACAGAAGATTGTTGGGTTGAGGGGGACATTAACTCGGTGCATGGTGTTTACTTTTCGAAAATGTTGTTTGTTTTGTTGACATTAATACGCATTTGTTATATGGTTACATTTTACTTCAGCCCTAACAGTCACGTGATGTTAAGAGAGAGCGTAACAACTTCTTGTGGTGAATGATGATGTAACAGGGTTCTGGCAGGCAATCTCATCTGGTGTGAGCTCACATTGGAGAGAGCTGTGATGTGTCAGCAATATGTAATTGTTTGTCTTCATAAATAAGAAGATTCTTCTCCCTTATTTGTGCTCCTCGCCACATTTTCTTTTTGATCGTTATTATTGTGGTGGNCTCATCTGGTGTGAGCTCACATTGGAGAGAGCTGTGATGTGTCAGCAATATGTAATTGTTTGTCTTCATAAATAAGCAGATTCTTCTCCCTTCATTTATTTGTGCTCCTCGCCACATTTTCTTTTTGATCGTTATTATTGTGGTAGTAATTATGGTGGTTGTGGTTTTACTGAGGATGGTTTCCTCCAATGGTCTTCCATCCTACTTTCAGGCAAACACGGGTACACTTCTCCAACAAGTGTCTTTCCGGTTCCTTTTTCATTACGTTTGGATCTGGATTTGTCTACCTTTATGCAAGGAAGAAAATAAAAAAAATAGTGAAAACAGTTTATTTAACCAGTGCTGTAGTGGTTTTTATAACATAAAAAAATTGTGTTAACTCAGGGCCTTAATTTTGTTTCTTTTTAAAGGACTGGGAAGAAGTCAGCGATGCAGCCATAACTTACTTGCTGAGAACATCTCTTGCCAGATCAGATAAAGACAAGGAGCAGACAGTTCCAATCACACTGGACTTCATGAAGGACATGTCACGGTTCAAGAAGCACGTAGGTTCTGCCATAGATCGCCTTTACAAGAGCATGCAGGTATTCAGAAGGGAAGATGCATCTGGAGAGCTCCCACAGGCCATTTCTCCGATTCCAGAAGGTGAAGAAACATTTGAAAAGAAGAGCATAGAGGAGGAAGAGGAAGAAGCTGTCCCTGTGAGCTCTCGGTTTGTTGAGCGGAAGCAGTCAGCCCCACCGAGAGGCAGATCAGCCTTGCAGAGTGCTCTCAGGGCGAGAACAGAAGGTGAGTTGCCATGTGGAATGTTCTTGATAGGTTCCGACTTCGGGAATGTACATGTTGAGTCTGCTATATCAGATAGTAGCTGACTTCAGTATTGCTTTGAGAATGTCTTTCCTCATCACTTGCAACTCGACAACATTCTTGTGTTTGTGAAAGTTTGTCATTTTCCTCAAGGATGTGTTGAATTGGAAACTTTAAAGTAGAGATGTCACAATCCCACTATTTCTCTATTTTAGATTCAGATAACAATCATTCTTTTTATTGTTTACAATACAGTACACTCCCATTTATTCATGCTTTGCTTAACTGGTTTTCGGCTTATCCGTGCGGCTTTTTAGCGTTTTTCAAAGTCTACTGTAACTTCTGCGGTAAGGCAATGTAATGTGTGTCGTTTAACAAGCATGTGTATCTTGTACGTCTATCACTGTGCCCCATGAGCTGATGTTTATCTCTTTAAACTGTCAGTTTGTCACAGAGATCTGCATGAGTCATCCATTTCTGCCCGTTGAAGCGTGTATTTGATCGTACTCATCTCAGTTACCACCCCAACACCATGTCTTGCAAGTTTATCGATCGCTCGGGCAGGGTTGTTGTTCACTGCTAGTAGGGTCGTTTTCGCATCAACAAAGCGTAAAAGGACAGTTTTAACTATCGCGGAAAAGTTAGGAATAATAAAAAAATTTGAGCATGGTGTGCTATAAACAAAAACATCAAGTTCCGGTGTCAAACAAAAAAAAACAACTTTTTTTTTACATTTTTTTATATCAAGTGTTTAAATGTTCACAAAAAATTTAACAGTTCAGAATTTTTAAACTTTTGTGTGTGCATGTGTGTGTGCGTGCATGCATGCACATTTGCATGCATGTGTTAGTCAGTAAAATTTAAATAAGCTCCTAGTAATTAAAGATGTATAGAAATCCAAGACGTTTCAACCCAGCCTATTGAGACTAAAAGAGAAAGCAGCCTACACTTTAGAGGCGAGTTTTTACGTTTTTGTAAATTTAATTATGGTTGTCACAAACTTTGAAATGAATGAATTTAGACTTTTTTTTAATGTGTTTTCCTTGTTTTAGCAAAAGTTAATGTTAGGTTCTGCATTTGTATTGTAAGGGTTATTTTTATAATGGGGAGTGTACTGTATTGTTTAAATGCCCATGTTGTTATCAGACATCCAGGGTAAACCCACGGAGTAATCGGGTACGACTCTGGTTGGCTCGACCTCGGCTTGGCTATTCACCCAGCTAGGGATCATCACCGCCTGCTCTTCCTTCGTGGGGCCAACTTTAGTACCTACCTTTATGCAGCGCATCGTTGAAGTACGTACTACACCATCGAGGGCAACAGTCTCCTCATATTGCCATCTCTCGCCAAACAATTGACATGTGCATTGTGGTTGATAGTGGTCTTTCCAAGCACACGATGAACAAGGCACAACATGGACGTGCTAGTAATTGAATGCGGATATGCGAGACAAGAATAACCAGTCACTTCTCTGGAAGCAACTGATTACAACATTCTGGAACCTGTATTAGTTGTGATTATCAATATTATTAGCAATACTGTTGCTCGACAACTACCTAGTTGGCACTGTTGTACAAGACTAGAAATACGTAATGGCCCTGTAGACTAGGTGACGTACCAAGCATCCCGTCTGCCATAGTTGCCATCCAATCTGGTCCGAAATATACTCAATGGGCGAGAGGTCTGGGACCTTGCTGGCCTAGGAAACATGTTGACATCTAAAGACATGCCAGAGATACCTGTGCGAGATCGGACATTATCCTGCTGGAAAATGGAGTTGTCAAGCTGCACCAGGAAGGGGAGCACATGTCGCAGAATTTCCTGGACATGTCGCTGCGCCGTCAGGATTCCTTCAATCACCACCAGTGAAGTGTGAATATCATAGGAAATGGCACCCCACACCATGACACCTCTTGTTGGGGCGGTGTACCACTCTACAATGAAACGTTGATCGCGACACTGGCCAAGATGTCTCCAGAAACTAATTCTGTGTTTGTCTGTGCATCCAGACAGAACCGTGATTTGTCACTGAACACCACTCATCACCAATCCGCTAGCTGCCATGCTGCTCGTTTCCGACAGAAGGTCACACATGCTTGGCGATGCTCAGGTTGTAATGGTAGACGCTGTAAGGGACACCGTAATGACAGATCCTGCTCTGCTAGCTGCCTGGATATGGTGCTAGTGGAAACAGGCAGATCTCCATCTGCTGTGATATGTCCCTTGTTGATGCGCAGTGATGCCTGTAGAGTGCTTACAGCCTGTCGCACAATGAAATGATTCTTCCTGTTGGTGGCTCGCCGGGGTCAATCTGAGCCTTTTCGATGGGTGTTTATACCCTCCTGTTCCCACTGCATCCAACGCAGACTCACAGTATAGGCAGAATGATTCAAGTGGCGAGCAATGCACCAAAAATTCCAACCTGCCCCTCAGAGGCAGACGATGTGGCCCCTCTCAAACTCATCCAGCTGGGCAAAGGCCAGTCAAATGCACCGTTGGAATATCCTACACGTTCACTAAACTTGACTTTGTGGCTCACACTGCTACTGAGGCCTTATTTGGTGTCTTGCCGTTATGAATGATGGAGGGACATGTATTCCTCCTAGTAGCACATCCGCACAACCAAACAGCATTAAACGCAAATTCGACACATGGCAGACGATACTGTGTAGCATCCTTCGTTTTACTCAGGTGATTCATTCATAGTAATAAATTTCTTGCTAGCGAATGTATTATGGTAGTTTGGTCTAACGTATGGTATCCATACCCTACAAATAGTATTTACACTATAGACCTCATTTGAATACACGTGACTGGTGCAAGATAGCAAAAATCTAACATTTTAGTTGCACCCATTAAAATTTAAAACTTGCATGTTTTCTGTGCAGATTACATAATAATCGTAAACATTGATAGGTCTTGCTGTGTCACTGGGGGGAAGTTATTATAATAGACTGCTTCTGCTTGACATCTGTCAAGGCTAGACAATATTGTTACAGTTGTACTTGCATGGTCTAATGCTGTGGACATTGTGGTACATTGCTTGCAGCTGCAGATGCCCAGCTGCCTGCACATGAGCCTGGAAACAATGGGGTCATCACAGAGTGTGAGGATGGTGGTGGAGCACAGCCAACTGACCTTCATGTTTCAAAGGATGAGTTGGTGCTCTCAAACGATGATGATGATGACATGTGGTGATGTAAGGTTCTCATTCATTCTCCTCACCACACATAAAAAAATATTTAAGGCTGCATGTGATTGTTGAAATGAAACCAAAGGCAATCACTAAATCAATTGTAAATTACGATACACTATTTTACACTTTCCAAAAGTTTTCACTCTTTTATCGTGTAGGTTTTTCTTTCGCATTTCAGTTTTGTGCCACTGAAACACTTGCATCTAATCTCTACAAGCTAGAGTTAAGTAGCCATTGTAATGTTGCATTACATATTGTCAGTACTTTTTTCCCTGTCCACTGAAGCAAGTGGAACAATGTGATGGCCTCATGTGTCCCATTTTTCACAGTCTCATATCAGAGTGCGTATTTTATGAGCTTTGCGTAACCTAAGTTGGCTACTACTGTGTTGGCCAGCATGCTCAAGGTTGGTAAACTCGAGAGTTATGATTGGCCTTCTCAAGAGAGTGGGAGTGCTAGCGTGACGGCTACCAAACCAGGAGGGGGGGTTGGTCCAGTGCGAACTTGTGATTGTGAGCCTACACATTCGCCTGTGTAAAATTTGGCATAACGTTACTACTGCTTTTTCCTGTGGGTCCTTGGACAATTGGGGGCTGATGTGAACTGGCTGTTATGAGACATGAGCCTTGTGTTTGATTGCTACTGAGTGCAATCTTTTTGGTACTGTTTGCTATGCTGGCAGAATGACAAGCTTTTCCAACTGCTAACTAAAAGGCTTAGCATTACATCACTTGTTGACAGCTTTTGAGGATTGTATGTGACATGCTGTTAAATAGGAAGTCGTTAACTACCATATTTACCGCATCGTAAGCCAACCTTTTTTTTAATCAATTTGAATCCTTCTAAATTACGTCTCAGCTTAGAATTGGGACAGGCAATATTATACACAGTTTTGACACCAAATATATTTAAAACAAGCTGATAAAATGGACAGTGTAATTTATTAGTACCATTGCAGCCCTAGTACAAATATAATAAAGTGGTACCAGTTCATAAAAATATGCAGTTTTTGTGTAAAGCACATCCCCTTAACGTGAGATGGGTCTGACCTCTTAACAAGGTCAGGGCGGCGGCAGGTGTATCTAGTTCGCTATGCTATACTATGCTATGCCATGCCACTGGCTGCTCCCTTCTACTTCTCCTCACTCCCTTCCCCCATCGGCCCATCCTCTCACCCCATGCCACACCCAAACTCTCTGCTCCCTTCCTCACTTTGTTCCTCCTTTTCTCTGCTCCCTTCCCTACGCCTCTCCAGCCAAGCCCTCACCATTCCAAGCTCTCTTCCTCCCTCCAGACACACCCTCGCAAAGCTCTTTTCCATGCCCTCACTTTTTTTGTCATATATTTTCATCACTTCTACTTGCATTGTACAAGTGAGTTGTAGGTAGATGCAAAAAACCAAACTAGGTATCTTGCATATTACCTCGTGACATTTTCATAGTATTTTCAGGGGAAATTCCTCTCGCTAGGTTGAGATAAAGCATGTGGTCATATAATTCTTGTTTTCATTATTGTGTGTAACTGCTGCCTGCAATTTTGTTTTTGGAAATGTATATTAAATGTAAGAAATCAATACATATCATTACATGAACTATGAAATTGTTCTCTTGTATTATTTCATGCAATTGTGGTTTTGAACTTTGTCTGATTAACTACTCATTTTTGGTAAAAATTACTTGCATTTCAGTCACTGCTTGGAAAACAAATGTACTTATATAGTGAGAAAATCTGTGCTGAGGTGACTGTGGCATGTGGTGTAGAATATTATAGTTGTAGGTACATGCAGCTTGTGCATAAAGGCTTTCCGTCAGCCTGCCGTAAGGTAAGGTCATCAGGTGAGGACATAGATGGCAATGGGAGGTTGTATGTAGAGCCATCATTCTCGAATTACAGAAGCAAAACAAAACCAAGGTGACAATGTCTCCAGCAAATGGCTGTAAACAGTGCAAGATGGTAAATCATGTCTGAAACACTAAGAAACACACTCAGAGGCAAATGTGGTGCAAAGAAGTGTGTGCATGAACCCCACTTTTGTCAGTAGTAGGTCTTAAGCTAAAAGGTTACAGATGTAAATGTTTGCTAATAAGGACTGTCAGGACATGCATTATGTGTTCTGTTCAATGGATAGCAATGCCACATCTATAGTGAACCTCTTGTGGTTTCCACAATGAATGCAGTCTGCAAGATATGTTTTTTAAGCTGTCTACTGAAGACTAGCAGTCGCAAGTCGACTGCAGTCATGTCATCATATTGGCTATTCCATGTGTCGTGCGCAAGATGCAAGGGAAATTCAACACCGTATGAGACAGTCCACAAATACGAGTACCAGGGGCATTGCATATTACATGTGTCCCACAACCATCACAGCCCGCCTCAATTCAATGCTGATTTACTGCCAATGTTTGTAGTATTTCTTGGTACACAGTTAAGTTACCCATATGTGATGGAAGACAGACTTGGAGGAGGAGGTGATTACATATAGTTTTGTGGATAAAAGCTTGCCCAAACTTCTGGCAGACGTGCCGCTTCATGAAAGCTAAAATATATGGTATCAACACGATGGTGCCCCAGCACACAATGCATATGGAATATGTCAGTGGTTAGCCCAGTGAATTAGCAGATACTGCTATGCTGTGTGGTATACTCATTCGTCACATTAGATGGCCACCCATACTGTGTACCTGGTGTGCAGTAAGGTAGAACCACAACCACTAGAGACTCAATCCACAAGGCGGCTAGTCAACCAGCCCAGCCAATTCATTCCATCCACCGCGCTGAACTGTCGCTGGAAGGAGTGAGACTGTTTCTGGAGGTCTGCCCACCTTTGGACCACACCCATGTTGTCACCAGACATCCAGGGTAAACCCACCGTGCTGAACTGTTGCCAGTTGGAGTAATCGGGTACGACTCTGGTTGGCTCGGCCTCGGCTTGGCTATTCACCCATCTAGGGATCATCACCGCCTGCTCTTCCTTCGTGGGGCCGACTTTAGTACCTACCTGTATGCCATACACCCATAGGAGTGGTGCAAAGTGGCAAGCTAGGAAGGCAGCAACTGCCTCCGAATCCAACGGGAGCTGTATCCCAGCCCTAACTGAACTTTGCAGCGTAACACTCCGGGAACGAGCTCAAGCCACCTGACAGTTGGAGAGACCTCACCTCCCAGTTCCCTCCCCCTCATTTCAGCCCCAATTCAAGACTAACAACCAGCCGCATCTGTTCGTCACCGATTTCCGTCAGGGACGTCACGCATCACTGGGGATATCGAACACGTGGTTTTGGAGCACCAGGACCAGCAGGCCTCCACTGGAACTCTTCAGCACCGCCAACCACAGCACCACCTTCGCCCAAGAACTGGTACGAGTTCCGGCCAACCTGAGCAGCAACGGCAGAGTCAGGAGCTAATGTGGTCCTAGCCCAATACAGATCAACCAGTGGCAGTGTGCCAAGCCCACAGCCGACTTTGTGCTGTGCTGTCAAGCCAAGTGCCCTAGCCTATTCACCGGCCGAGGTCCATCAGCAGTCAGTAAAGTCAGCTAAGCATACCGCCCGTGTCTCTGACCGACACGCAATACCTTGCCCGACGATGACGTCATCGTCAGTCACCAGACGTCACGCGTCACTGTATTAGTTGTACTGTAAATAATACATTGAAAAATGTTTGACCTCAACTCGCCTAAATAAAGAATATAACATCACAAAGTATGTACCGCATATAATTGATTGTTAGTCATGACTCATGATACTGAATGCAAGCAGAATTTTGAATATCTTGCACGCACTTGATAAGCTGAGAGGACATGGATAGGTTATCGATTAGGCAGTGTGTTCACGATAGGCGAGACAGAGAATAGGAAGCCTCAGCGGCAGGAAGAGTGAAACATGAAACAATCTTCCTCTCCCCTTCCAAACCAGTCAGAACCTAGTGGGAGGACCCAAGGACGCCACTCTGGTTGCTAGCCAATTAGCTCCCACCCTGCCAGCCATGTAAGGGGAAGAAACAAGCTCTGCCATTTATCAGCAAGAACAGCCAAAGCTTTATCAATTCAGGCCACATATCTTCACTTACGTCGGTGATGCTGTAAGCATGTGGCAAATGTCTGCCTTTTGAAGTAATTAATATTTCACTTAAAAAATTAATGTGTGAGTTTGATACAGAAATAAATAAATATGGTGATTAAAATGTATTTCTTTGTGGTCTTGAATAATTAATTATTCAAAACCACGTGTGTGATTTTCCCATACACTTGTGCCTGTCACAAGTTACGCTGTGCTCAGGCTCAGTGCTTACGCTATATTTGACAGCAAAAGGTTTCATGTAGCCCCTTTCCAGGATATTAATTTATTCAGAAGATGTGTATCTATTTAAGTAAATTAATATGAATTATTTAATCTCCACACATGAAACCACTGAAAATTAACTTCACGCTTGGTAATATAAGTTTCTTGATGTTCAAACAATTTTTTGGCGACACAGGGAGTATAAGTATATGCTTCTGGAAGTATCATTTTATTCTGAAGATGATGCCTATTGAGTTAAATTAATATTTTGTTTCAAAATCGTGTTAATTTTATGTGAGATACGAATAAACCCAAACTTTCCAGAAAAACTTATTTTAATCGCAAAAGAAAACATCTTTGCAAAAATTATTACTCGTTAAAATTTACTGCTTAACATTTTCAGGCAGAACCATTTACTTTGAAATACTACAGTGATGACAGTATAAGCAAGCATACAGCCTCTCGGCCATACTTTTGTTATTTTTACGAAGCGCTCGTAGCCTTTCGGCCATACTGCACTTCGGCCGCCCACTCTGCAGGGAAGAGGGATCACGCCCTCTCAACGCAGGTGTCCCAGCTGTTCACCTGAGGTAACCAAGTCCTAAGCCCCGACTTGATTCACAAGCTCCACCAGGAGCACCCTTCCACAAGGCCTGAGACCCTCGTACTCAGATTACTACCCGGACCCCTAATGCCTTGCCAGGACACTACCGGAGCAGGTGCCTGCTCACCGCTCGGTCTTTCTTTAAGAGGGGGAATCTCTCCAGACCTCCTCCAGCATACGGAGTTAACCACTGCCCGCACGAGTCCAACCTCTATTGATCGGAACACCAGAGAGAACCTCTGATGGGGCCAACCCGATCAGCCCGTGCTCTCACTTATTTGCCATGGCACCAATGGGTTTACTCATGTCCGACCGCTCCACCAACCACACCACCGGCAGACAGCGTGCAGTAAAACGCTGTCCGGGCGGTTTCCGTCATTATCAAAATCCGCCGGTCCTTTCCCATATGTCCCTTTCCCGTATGTCCCACAGGTCCAGAGTTCTCCCAGTGTTCATCACTGTCCACGGTTATCACCCATCCACCTGCAGCGCAGTCTGCGAGCTGTCATCGGACCCTTGTCCTTTGCCATACATTAGAATTTCTTCACACAGGAAATTCCTGTCTTGGGCCCCAACGGCCTGAATGCCAAGTGGTCTGTCCTAGGTACCAACTATCGGCCCAAGTCATCACGGCAGATACCCCTTACCAGCCACGAGGAAACTGGTTCCCATAGGGAGACTGGCGGCGGAGCCCAATTTGCAAAACACAGAGGAGGCACTGGTAGCCTTGGGTCGCCACGAGTGGAGAGAGGCTATAAGAGACGCATCATCCACCCTTTCTAGAGCCGGTGCGGTGAAGGGCTTGGTTACTATAGCACACAGGAGTCACTGACCCCTATCCCACACTACAGTGATGACAGGTGTAACTATTTTGAGCCATTAATAATTTTGGGGGAAAAAAAAGTTGGAAATGCGTAAGAATGGTACAGTGCCGTAGCAGATTACCATCACATACTCCACGACTGTCGTGACCTTGTTAGGGGTCAGACTTTGCGGAGCACAGCACTTGGCCGCTCTATGGCCTGACAAGGTCAACATGCACTGTTAAGAACTGAGATCACATGGTTAGTTTTATTTAATTCTTCATGTACTCTACTGATTCCCCTCTCACCAGGTGAAACAGTAGGAAAGAAGCATGTGGTCAAGAAAGAGACGCAGCTTTCTCTCTCTCTCTTTTTTTTTTTTTTGCGCTATATAATAGCTTCCCTTCTCACCAGCATGTAAGGGGAGGGAGCAAGGTCGCATCTGACTGCCTGACGTGCAAACATCAGTTGAACTGGAGAGCACTGTGCTTAACGTATATCACACCCAGTTATTAGACTCCTGTATAAACAACCAGTTTAAAAACTATCATTACGTGAAATGTTAAGTGACGTGACCCAAGATTTTTCAATCACTGCAATTTTTGGTGAATGATAAAAGCAAATAATTTTATTATTATTTATAAAGGAATTTTGCCAGGATCACTGAAAATTTTTGGTGCAGACAGTTTTTTGGCACATGTGTTTTTGGTATATTCTATTCGCGATTTCTTCACACTTTTTGAATCAAACCTTTGAAAAATCACCCCATGTATGATTCATTTGGTTTTCTCCTAGATGTGTCATGTATCACATTCGTTTTGTACTTCTGTTATCATAAAACTATCTTATGTTTCATTAAATTGAACGTTTACTCATATTATATACATATATTATAATATTTTACTTATAGTTAATATGAATGAATAAAAACTGGGAGAAAATAGGTGTGTTGGTAATGCCTAGTAAGAAATAGTTCTGAAGAAAAATATTATAAAAGCGAGTGTGCACGAACGCAGTGCACTCTCTCTTTGGTGTAATTTTCTACATTTAGTTAAGCTGCGTCTGCACGAGGCGGAGGAGTATCCTAGAAGTGGAACTTAAGCAGGCCTTCTGAAAAGTTGGAAGTAACCGTGAATGGACTATACATAGAGAATCCAATGTACATGTTTGGCATTCTTTTTGTTTATCATAATTATGTATAGTATTAAAGCTGCTTTAAAATTGCATTTCTCACTTTTTAGACAATTTTTACTTGGTCTGATTAAAAGTGTAAAAAATGGATTCTAGTGTAGTCTGTTAAAATAAAAAAAAATTAAACATTGAACTGGTGATGCTTCATGTTCATTAAGGGCGAAAACGAAAACCACACCTTACTGATGCATTACTTTCATTTCCAAATTCAAATTTAATTTTCACATTAACGCAATTTGATAGTACTTATTACAGCTCGTTTAGTGTGGAAAAGTGAGTGCGTCACGCTAGCGTATGAACAAAGAAGTTAAAATCTTCAAATTCATGAGCTATTTTCAAAATATTTCTGTGAACTGGACTGCGGTGAAAATATCAATACAATATAAAGTAATCCTTTGTCAACTACAGCTTCTTGAACCACAGGTTCAATTATCCACACATTTGTGTTTGTAGACAGTTTCCTCAATAACAGTACAAGGATTCTATTACGCACTGTTTTCTATTTTCTTTAATAAGGTTTTTTATCTTGAGTTGGTGTGTTTCTCACAACGCTGTCATTGACTCCATTTTTTTTGTTTCAGTGCAGCCAGCGTAATGCAATAAATNGGGGGGGGGGGGGGGGGGGGGTTGTAGAGGATAGACGATTGTCTCTGTCACCTGTGCCACACTCACTTTTTTTGCCCGTAACATAACCCCTCATTTTTTGTAGCTGTCTCCAATAGCAAGGTGCGTATGTACCAGGCAGTTTATATGGAGCTGGATCTGACACTGCTTTGTTTGCTTGAGCTGTGATGGTTGGAGGGAAGAGCAGAGATAGAAGACGGTACGTTCACTCCACGGGTGGCATTGGGCTGTGTCCCAAACAAACTGTTTACAATCTACGCACTGCAATGCAACTCTTAGTCCACATAAGAACTGCAGCATTGCACGTACACTAGACATGTTTTCTTTGAACACACCGTCAATATAAAATAACAAGGAAGTCGTGGGCAAGACTGTTCACTTAAGAGGAGCAGTTCAGAACCGATTCACTCCCTATAATGAACTGGTTCTTTTGTACAGTTCGTCAGTTCAGTGCAGTTATTTAGTGAAAGACTGACTTTTCTGCTGAAGTTCTTAAAGAATTAGTAAATAACGCAAAGTGAGGAGTTTTGTTTAGGAAACTTCAAATATCAGAATTTATAAACCTTGTTCGTTGTATTTAGGGCTGCAGAAAGGTAAACGGATCCAGCTTTACATTTTGACTCTATAGCAGCAGGATCATTAGATTGATGTTCGGCCTGCACAAGTGTCTAAATGTTTTTATCTTATTGTATCTTAAATACATGTGCATAGTTTATAAAATAATATTAAACATAAGCACTTCTTAAATTTTTTTTTTTTTTTTTTTTACAAAATATTGGATATGTCTGTTTCTTTTTTTTTGCATGTTAATATTCAAGAAAAAAATATCTCTTCCGTTAATGTTAGTTGTCAGGATTACCTTTGGATTAACATACCATAGAAAAGCATGAAAGATTTTAAAATTGAACTTATATTTGCGAAGCAGTTACTTTAATAACTTCTCTTAAAAATAGTATGGATAAATGGGGATTTATAAAAAATTGTACTAAAGTATTAGAGTTCTTTAAATTTATGCTAAAATATTTTTTTTATATTAATGATCTTACGTGTTGTAATTTGGTAGCACGATACTGCGTCTTGTAACCAGAAATAAATTCTCCTGAATGGAACAAACACTGTCACTAAGCTGAATGTCACAAAAATGGTATGTGAGATAGAACGCAGTATAAAATTATGTAACAAATTAATCTGTGTTAAAAATTACACAAAAATGAATTAATGGATACATTCCTGACATAAGTCTATGACCTGGAAATTACTGAAGCACAAATCTCTTGGACCTTCACCAGTGAAAGAAGTACAAAATAATTACATGCAAAACAAATTCAGTACAGAGCCCTCTTGCGGGAAAGATGAGTAGTTATTGTTCATGTTAGTTCAGAACGTTGACGAGAAGGTGAAAAGAAGAAATTAAGACTCGTGAACCAAAGAGGAGAGGGAGCTGAGCTAAGAGTGAGAAAAGAAGGGAGTGATGAGCCGCAACCCACGATCCTTGCTCAGAGGAGGGGTGGTAAGCTGGGTGTGGGTGGGGAGTAATGAAGCTCTTTGTGTCAGTGAACCGCAGTTATTTTTTCATGAACCGGTTCTCGTGAACTCTGTTGTGCGAGTCGGTTCGTTAACCATTCGCCCATCTCTATAACAAGGACAACACAAAGTGAAATACACACACTGCCAGGCCAGATTATGCACAGCATTCAAAAGTAAATACTGTATTGAGTTATCTAGTCATTTTTATTATATGTCGAGCGTTAGCCACAGGGATTTATTTCTCCGTCTCCACCTGGCAGGTGTTAAAAGTTGAATGCTGGCTGCAACCGTAAAATGCCATGCTCATATGAAAATCTGTGACCTTGTCCTAATTATTGACTTCCATGACCCTCTACTAATTTCTGTGGCTTTTCCATTGACTTTGATGACCAGTAGAGACCTTGTGACTGTTTGGTGATCTCTAGTTCTGTATACAGTACTAAGAGAAAATAAACTGGGATTACTTATTTAGTTGTTAGTAGCAAGCCAACCGTAGTATACCTAGGACAAGAGAAGTTGATAGGTACCTCTTGTTTCCATCGACAGATATCTAATTATAGCACAACAGTACAGCTTTTTGTTCTGAAAGCATTGTTCTAAAAATTTAAACTCGACTACTTTAGCTGTTATAGAACATATATTTAGCGTAGCAGCAATATTTTCATCTGCAAGAGTGGTTGGTTATCACAAACATTTTGGAAATATTCTCCAGTTAAAAGTGGGATGCCATTAACATAACTATTTTAGAGCTGCACTCTTGCCTAATAATGCCGCTGTCATTAGTCTGTAGCCATAACTGTGGCATTTTTGTTTACGTATAATGCAAAAGTAGCAAGTTTTAAAGATTACGTGTAAACGTGTCTATAGTTTTTTCTTCTTAGTCATTAACTTGAGAGTTGTATTTCTTGCCAAATAATTTTTAATTAACTTAGAAATATATAAAAAAATTAATGAATGAACATATGACTAATGGTTGGTGATATAAAATAATGGGTGTTCACTTTTTGTAAAAAAAATTTAACACCTGCAACCACATTCAGATGATTGTATAATACAAGACTGAACGACTGCACTAAAAATGAGTTTTCCCAACATGGTTTTCCATTCCAATGCCAAGCTAATGCCGACAACAGTTCCTAACCAAACATATTTCAAATTCCCCATCCATCTGGTTAAGATCAGCCCACATGCATAACAATTATTAACATTATTTTTGAAGTTATGTGATATTTTATTACTTGTGCATGCAACATGTAATACATGTACATAATGTGAAATAAACTTATACCACCTCCACTGAGTTGAAGACTGCAGATGTCAGCACTGCAACTGTGTCAACATTTATTTATCCTCTAATAATGTATTCCTCTTTTACATTGTGTTGCCATGTTTGAATGTATAAATATACAGTATGCAATTGGCAAAATAGTTGCTCATTATAGTAGAACAAATCTGAATAGAATAAACACATAAGAGCAAATTACTTTTCACCACCCTTGAACTCTAACCATATTGGTAGGCCATCTGAGATAGTGGTGTATCAACTTGCTGTAATTAGTAACAAGTCATGAAATAGTGGTTGGCTTCACACATGTTCACAATGCTATGTACGCAAAGTTTCCTTTACCATGTTTGCTACACACTAATTCAAACCTGACTCTTGAAAGTGTCTTTTTGAATGAACATATGAAGACATGCTTTTGTGTCTCGGTTAGTAGTTTAATTTATAAACGTGCTTACTTAGTCGGAGTCTAATCTTTTAATATTGGCTCTTCATCACTAGTTTTCTATTTGTTGAAATTTTTTTAACGGAACAAACACACTATTGTGTGAAAAAATAACTCGTCTCTTATTCCAACCAATGCACAGACATACTAATGGGTTTAGGATTAGGACTTTAAAATAGGTACACCATACCTCATCAAAAATGATTTTGCTGAATCCAGCAAAAAGAGCACACACAAATTGTATAGAATAAAGAATAGTGACTTTTCCGAAAATCGGGATAATAATGCCTGCAAATGTTATATGTGGTTATTACTAACCACACTTAACAGGAATTTTATTGGGGCTTCAAGTAATTTGCAGTATATACCATGAAATGTGTTGGCGAGGAAGGCTACTAAGATCGAGGTGTTTATGCTGTAAAACACGTGAAATTTATCAAACATATTCCTTTCGGGCAGCTGAATTGTGCTTCATTTTAAAACAACTCTGGAAATATTTTACAAACTGTTCGTCGCAAGCTATGTTTTTGCCAGTGCGCTAGGGTTATACAAGTATAAACAACGGTGCTCGAGCAGTATCAGAAAATCACTTAATTCTGTTGTACTACGTAACATATCATACAAACAGACGTTCACAGATGGTGTTTATAAACAGATGACGTGTATCGCCATGATACATTCCAATGCATTCAGTGACCAATGATGCACAGAGACAGGAAACAAATGTGCATCGAAATTTGTTTACGTCAGTTGTATGGTGGAAATGTGTGCCAATTCAGTGTACCGTGTAAATTTTACTGTGCAAAGGTTCGTGATGTACGAGTGCTGTTATGTGTGTTTTATTGCAATTAATTCTGTTTGATATGTCAAATCAAATTATTTTGCAAAAATACAAGTGTTTCTGTGCAATTTTGTCCATGGGAAATGTTAAAATATAATAATTGTGCAGAAATTGGATTGTGTATAGAGTTTCGACAAATTGAATAAACGTTAACGTGTCTTGCATAATCATCTAGGAGGTATGAATGCCGCTTCAATGGGTGAGTGACGACGTGTGGCATGTACATGGGATAGGCATTGCGCTGTTTTCACACCCTGATATGGTTATCCAGGGCAGGCAGCTGACGAAGAAACTTCCGGGGAAACACCCTCGGGACAGTCCCGACGCGTAAGGACACGCGGGGAAGAACCGAAGCCGAATGAAAGAGGGTAAGTCCCGAGAAATAGCTGATAGATAAGCCCTCGAAGAAGGAATCAGGGGAGCCCCCGACAAGAATTAGTGCAGACACAGCTCTGTAGGAATCCCCGCCACAGTAACTTCACCCTCCCTCCACCCTAATTGGAGGACACAAGCAGCTGACGAGACACGAAATCATGCACAAAAACGCGCAAGTTAAACGGGATTTCCCTATTTCTCTCTCGAGAAACTGCTGATAGCTAACTTGAATATAGCGGGACAAGAGTTAAATTCACGAGGCAGGAGGTCAGTTGTTCAGAGCGCCGAACCAGCGTCAGTGAGAATCAGTCAGGCAGACATATCGCACGCAGAGAGGCGGCAGTTGGGTGAGTCAGTCGAAGGCTGGGTTCGGATCCCAGCCGAGTCGATTGTCGCCAGCCGAGATGGCAATTGTTCGGTGGCACAGCCGCGAGACGAGTTAGGTGTTCAGATGAAACGGGAGGCGAAGGAGACACGGGAGTAGGCAGTCGTGTGATGGGAACAGTGCCGAGAACTTATGAGTAAATTCCCGGAAACGAGTGGTGCCCCATACCGAGAGGCGCCATACCCCGAGAAGACGTAGTCGTACGCCGGACGGCGACGAGGCAAGCAGTCAGTCACTCAGTCAATACGTCAATTGTGATGTCACCAGGGAGAGAACCTAGGAACAGCCGAAACTTCCTGTGTAAATTTCCGAGACAAACCAAGTAGATGTGCTGAGAACTTATGAGTTCATTTCCGACAGCTTAGTGTCAGTTTTTCACCATCGGTCGTTCAGCGCGAGGCAGAGAAGGTGGGGACGCGAGCCGGATCGTTGCGGACGTCGACGTAGACGAGGAGACGCGCTCTCCGATGAGGAACACCAGTCGAGGTCGCAGACACACTCTTCCCCGAGAAACCATCCCGGACTTCCTAGAGAGTTAGTCAAAGCCGCAGGAAGAAGCCAGCTGAGTACAGCACGCCAACGAGAGCCAGTCCGAGGGCCTGAAAAAGGGCCACCCCACTCACCAGGCCTCAACTACCAACGAAGACAACTCACCAAAAGCCGCAGTCACACATAAGTAGAAACGTCTTGCCACAAACAACCTTCCCCGACGCATAGCATTCAGCCCACCAGCCCTTCAGGCCTACGACTTGTAGGGTGGTTCAGTCTCGCCAGTGTGTGTAAATACCTATGTTACCTTCAGACAAATAAAATACTGGTGTGTAAACTAACCGAGAAGACGAGTATTTGTTTACCCCTTACGCAACAACCACAGGTGCCCTTAGCCTGCACCAAAGTAAATTAACTAAGTACCCTACTAGCCATCAGCCTGAATAACTCAGGTGGCCTAGTAGCGACAACGTAATACATTTGGAGTTTTAGCATGGAAAATTTATATAATGTACTTAGTGAATTGTACTGTGTAGTATTGCGTATAAGTGTGGTAATTGAATGTCTTACGTTATTTTGCCGCCAGTCATGTAAAATGTGCAGACCTAACTAAATTAATCCTAAATTCACAATAGGTGAATCACAGGGGTGGATGACCAAATGCGAGCTTAGTCATCATTTTCGTAACAGATTATCTCATGCTGTACAAATCTCCCTCTGTATTCATATATTGTGCAGTTAGGTTAGATCATCTTGCATTTAATGTGGTTAAGGAACCTAATTACATGTAATTTACATAACCTTTACAGGTTTTACCATACAATTTCCCTGATATTCCTCCCCACTATCGTATTTGTGGTTTGTATTGATAATATGTTCATACCCTTAGTAAATTCTTCTGTGTAATTAATACTGTGGAATTATACCACTTTCTGGGATTTTTGTTTTTTTTTTTGTTTTCGGAAAAGTCATTATTCTTTACAATCACCAAAACAATTTTAAAATTTTACAACAAAACTTTATCTAGTTAATACTTTTCACCACTTCAGCTTAAAACAAAGACTTATCATATTGCTCCATATTTACTGGCTTTATTAACAGCCAAACCATGCCTTCAAATATACTGACATCAAGTGGGTAGCTGCAGGGGTGCAAACCCGCTTCATAACTTAGTGCTGCTGTCAGTGGAACCACATCTGTACGAAGAAGGAAACACAACAGCCTGATGTGTCGTATCCAATGTTAAAACTCCCAAGAGAAGTGTTGTCACTTGTCATGCACTTGCAGTCCAAGAACAGAGCCCAAACCAGCTGTGCACATTACAGCTTTCAGAATAAAAATGCAAGAAGATTGTAATCGATGGAATTAATAATTTTTGTTAATAATAATAATAATAACTGTATTGGCACCACAAAATCTAGAAAAAAAACCATTAGAATTTTACAATGAAATGTTTTACATAAAACTGGGTCTTCATGGGCTCCTGCATTCTGTGGCAGGTACTTTTCAACTGTCTATTTTTGAGAAATGACGAACTATTTTACATATACTCTTTCATAAAATGTGGAGGCCAGGAATTCCAAATACACCTGAAATGATGACTACTGTTAGGTATGCAGTTTTCATGCTATTATGTGGAGGAAGTGGACGAGGACTTGGAGGAGTCTGTGGTGAACATGGAGGACATTGGTCGACCAGGGCTCTGGGGGAAGTCATGAATGGCATCAACCCCCCTCCCCTCTTTTCCATTACAATTGTGGGATCATTTTGAACCCGCATGCGGAATATGTTTACAGCAGCAAGATGGCCCATGCTGGGGATGTGGATACAGCTGGTAATTGTGTCTGTCGACATCGGGATGATGGTGTCACTGCATCTCGGTGGCTCGATGATGCTGGTGTAGCACTGCTGTGCTGCTCTTAGAGCAACGATAGTGCTCTGGTATGTGCTGGCGGTGCAGCAACTGAAAGTGCAGGATTCCAGAGGGGTTGCTGTCC
Organism: Clitarchus hookeri; assembly: GCA_002778355.1. Lineage (NCBI taxonomy): Eukaryota > Metazoa > Arthropoda > Insecta > Phasmatodea > Phasmatidae > Clitarchus > Clitarchus hookeri. The sequence continues at coordinate 481,005 of NQII01001392.1, forward strand.
CATGGTGTCTGTTCAGTTGTAGCTGATGCAGGCCTGTATCATGCATGCAGATGCCGGGCATCGGTGCAGGAAGGGGGTGGCATGGCTTGGCTGCAGTGCTGGTGACAGGCGGCGAGGATCCCGCACTGACCAGTGTGTCGCCCCAATCCTCGACGGCTGACAATGTTTTGCTATTGGATTTCGGGATGCTGGTCGATGGTGTAATCATGAGGGGGGCTGGGTGACATCTGTTGATAATGGAATGGTGGCTGTAACACTGTTCTGACTGGTGGCAGAGGTGCCACAGGCGAACTCCAGCCAATTCCAATCGTGGCTACCGAATTCTTTCTGTGTGGCTGCGGGCTATATCATGCCTTCAGGCGGTAGTGGAGCCGTATGCAGGCAGCCCCATATACCTTCCATTTCTTCCACTGCTCCCCATTTAGGTGGAAGGATGGCAAGCAGATATGGATATTAATGCAGAGGTGGCACTGGTGCTGTTGGTTGAAAAAATTTATACAGGATAACTAGGGTGTCATCTTCCCCTCTTGGATCACTATTGAACATCGAGTGTGTGGCTGATGTGTCCTGAGTAACTGCTGGGTATTTGTCCTGCCTGTGCAGACTCATACTTGCCATATGCCCTTCTTCCTTGGAGCCTACTCGATCACTGTCGGGTGGCTGTGTGGCAGGATTCGAGGCGGTAACCTCCGTCGTTGGGGTGGCAAAGTCATGCTGTTGCGTTGGGGAAGGGGTAGTGGCTCGTCGTCCACTCCTTCGCCTGTCGCCCTAATGTCATCGCGATGGTGTTTTATTATGGGTTTGGTCTGGCATTTGACAGTGTAGATCCTCTCTCTCAGTTGGGCAGTGACAGGAGAAGGTCCACTCCACTTCGCAGCTAGGCCAGCACAAAATTTCTTGCTGCCTAGCATTTTTAATGAGGTGCAGAGTAACAAGGCTAGGGATTTTAAATGTCCTATATAATTTTCTGAGTGCAATTGTGTGTCTAATCAAGACAATTAGTGATGTGGAAAATAATTAGTCTTTGTTTCAACCTGACCATTCCGGTCGTAGAGTGCTCCTAAACTTAAATGACCTAAATTTCCCATGTGCTCTGCAAGGCACCACATAATCATGTTTTGTAATTAATTTACTATTGCAGTGAAATTATTACAGCCTAAATTATAATACCAAGGGGGCTGGCGCAGAGGGTGACCAACGCCACTGGTCTGGTCCGAGTGCTGAGACGAACTGGCAGAGTGGCCTCGGTTTTCGTCACGAGTAACCAGAACCGAAATCTAAATGTGAATAATGAAAAACAACATGAGCACTCCGTGATATGGTTGTAATGGTGAAAAATTGTATAAATTAAATAACACACATTGGTGACACCCCAGTTTATTAATAAATTTCTGTTATGGTTGAAGTTATGGAGTTGACGGTACTTGTCACCACACTAAATTATACGTTACAATGATGGAGGACTTTATAAGCAATCTCCCTTAAAAAAAATATAATTACTCTTATATAAATTAACATTATTACCGTATTACATTTTCTCGTAAAAAGTGTTTTCATTTCACTACCTGTGACATGTCTGAATTTCACTGGCTACAGTGACATGTGGTGGCGAGGTTTTCCAGGGATGGTTTGATGTAGGATTTTGCCTGGCGCCATGCCTGGTGGAACCTCTGTTAGTTGCTTGGTTGTTATGTACTTACAGTTATACTCTTTACCTATAATGGTGAGACTGTCGCCGTCTTGTACGCCTGAACTATATGTATGGAAACACTGGTGACGCTAATAAGGTTGCCCTACACTGACTTAACATTATTTCACTTGTTGAGTTGTTTATACACTGCTCTTGTTACAAATGAATAATGCATGAATGATATACCAAAAATGGCCTCAGCCTTATGCTGCGAAAACACATGGTTTTATGTTGAAAAGCGATTGCGTTAAAAACTCTCCAACGAGGATACGGTGGCTCTCACCTCAGTACCTTAAAATATAATACAACTGTTCCGGTAATTATGATTATACTGTTGCAGTTACGATCATTACAGTTTATATGTCTGTACTGAGGGCCTCACGGAGCGAGAGANTCTGGTCTGGTTGCAGAGGAACTGGGGCGAGAATGGAGTCGGCTTCCGCCACAAGTGGCGCGAAGCCGAAACCAAGCGGTGAAAAGATGAAACACAACATGACATAACACACATAACATCATGGAACAGGATTAGGTGATGACAAATTATATATAATTATATATATTAAATTGAAACATAATTACTCTGAAATAACTACACTGTAACAATTATTACATTTCTCATAAGTTTATGCATTTCGCTGCTGATGACTGACGTGGTCAAGCACTGGCTCGGTGAAATTCCCTTCCCTAGTTGGGAAAGTCAACTTGATGCGTGGTGTTCCCAGAGCTGATGATGTCTGAAATATGTGCCCTGCACCACAGCTCTGCGATGAGCTGATGAAATGAGGTCGTTTCAGTCAACACCCTAGGGGACTCTGGTTAACACTCTGTCACACACGATGGCGAGGCTGTAAGCCGCCTCGCACGCCTTAATTAAATTACAAATGAAACACTTATGAAGCTTGTGGAGTTATTTATTCCTTGCGACTACTTGATGAACACACACAACTTTAGCACAAAACACGTGGCCATAATGGCATGGAACTGCGAGCGACCACGTGGCTTTACAATGTGAAACGCGACTGCACTTAACAACTCTCCGATGAGAATAACGTTGCTCTCCCCTCGGCGCTATAACAAATTAAACAAAAGCTCCGGTTCTATAAGTGAAGTCTATGGCAGTGAGTATGAGTTCAGCTTAAAATGTCGGCACCGAGGTCCTTTGCGGAGCAAGAGACTTACATGTGTTAATGCGTTCAAGTGCTGAAGAGAACTGGGAGAAAGCATGGGGCCGGCTTCCGCTACCTGAGCGCCTCCGACACCAAGCGGCGAAACGATGAAGCATAATATTAACTAAAACGTCTATGGGTACCCCCAGCGAGGGTAGAACTCTGTTTTCATTGTTCGCGTAATCGTGTGTGCTCGTGCGCTTGAAAATGGGTACTCTTCGGTTCACCTGGAGAATGAGTCACTCATGACCAGGATGAACCTTTTCCCGGTGGAATTGCGGGGGTAGGAACCCATGAGGTCCAGGGACACTGTCTCAAATGATTCCTTTGGCATCCTGGGTTGTTGTTGTGTCACCCCATCCGTTCTCCTACTTTTGAAGTGGTTGCAAGGGACGAACTCCCACACATGCCTGTGTACATCCCTGCTTGCTCCTGGCCAGTGATAGTGCTTGTGGATGTTCCTGGCCATCTGGGTTGCCCCATAATGACTGGCCAAATTTCCTTCGTGTGGGTGCTTCAGTGATTTCTCTCGTACTCCTGAAGGTACATAGATGCACCAGGTTGCTTCGTGATGCTGCTGACGGTTTTCTATGTGTGTGTCTCGGATGCGCCATCACTCATTATCTCCCTGCATGATTTTCACAATCTTCTCCTGGGTTTGTGCGCATCGTTATTGGGTGTTGATCACTAATGCTTTCAGTTCATCGAGCCTGGGTTCAGAGTTTGGTGTTGCCACTATCATATTGCAGGTAATTTGTTCGGCATCTTTTGTTAACACTAATTGTGGAGTGGGTCTTTTTACGGTTTTGTGTTGACTTGTCTTATGCGGTTCTTGATGTTTTGGCCTGGGGTTGTGAACGTCCGGTTTGCCTACTCCGCTAGTTAGTTTCCCGCTGGTGTCCTGCCATTATTATTATTTGCCTGTTTTCTGTTTTCAAGGTTGGTGCACTCGTGCCAGTGGTACTGCTGACCTTGGCAGTACCGGCATGGAAGAGGGGGTCTTCCCTTATAACTGCCATGTTTGGACGGGCTGGTATGGGGTTAACTGTCTTTCTCTCCCCCCCTGTCCTGCTGTTCGGTCTGGCTCACCTCCCTCCAGCCACGTCCAGCTGATGGCTGCGAATTCCCCCTCCACGCACTGTGATCCCGGGGTTGAGGTTGATGTGGCCCATCCCTTCTCCTATGATACACTTTATCCTCATTGGCCTGGTCCAGTAAGGCTGTGGACCTCATGAACTGCGCTACATCGTTATAGATTAGTGGTGCCAGGACCAACTTAAACTCGGACCTCACAGTTGAGGCTGCCACCTATAAAATGTCTGGGTCCTGCATTTTTGGGAAAAAATGTTTGAGGAGATTAACCTTTCGTGTGGTAAAAGCTGTTAGTGTTTCACACTCCCCCTGTGGCTCTAACATGGCGCGGCTTTGAGATTGTAACAAGGTATATGCTGAGTTGATCTGTCTTAGGAAGGCACTTTGAAAGTCGGCCCATTGCATGCCATAGTGGTCAATGACCCACCACCATGTACATGCCTCCCCAGATAACTATCCACCAATGCAGCTAGGCCACTCCTCTACACTGACACAGTACCTGGTTAGTCGTCCTGTGATGTCTCTCAGGAATGCCTGCGGGTCCTCCTTGGTGTGTCCAGCGAAGGTTGGAAACGACTGGAACTGGGCTAGTGTCGTGCCCTTCTCTCCGGTGAGTCCCATCATTGCTGGGGTTGCTCTGGCCTCCTGGTGTTGCAGGGGCCACACGAATCCAGGTGTGGTGTGTGGCGCCAATGGGTTTCCCCATGGCGCTGCTGCTCCCTCCATGTTGGTTGAATGCCCCTTTGGGCTGTAGTGTCATCTGCTATGCACATTGTCTTCTGTGAAAGGGCATGGTACATAGGCCCGCCATTCACGCTCGAAATGTCTCGCGGTGTTGTTGACATTGTCCGGATCGGTGGTCCGCACACACTCATCATGCCGAAACTTCCCATTTCTGTCCATGGTCATGCTCTCGGTTCCTGTGAGGCACAAGGTGTGGTAATTCTAGTGACACTCTATGCAAGGTATTATCCCTTCACCTGTCACTGTACATATTATTTGCTTCGCGCACCTTATGGTTACGAATAATGTCTGACATTGTATTCTCCAAACTTTGTCTAATTGTTTCGGACTGGAAAAATGTTTCTCGTGGCTGTTCTCGTTCGCACTGGCACACGTCGCAGTCGATGCCGAAGTTATTTCGGAAAGCCCGCGGCCGGTAATACTCTACACATACCGACACTTGTTTTCCGTTTGAAATGCTGATAATGGCTTTCACAATTAATTTCCTGTTTTTGGCTTTAATATTCTGCACGAGTCGTCGTGCATTCGCTTCTTCCTCGCACGGAAAATTATAAGCCCAGAACGGGCTTGCGTTATTCGATTGCCGCACGAATTTAAGATATTAATTTAGACTACTGCTATTCGATGTCGTCCAGTTCTGCTTTCTGGTATTTAATCTGAAATCGTCCACATGGTTCGTGGTAAATATGGCGACTGTTCTTTATACGCGTCCTTCGAATTTGCCTTTCTAGTAGACGTGATCGATTATCTTGTTTCCTCTACGAATGGTTGATTTAGTGGCCTTTACCGNGTGGCCTTTACTGAAAACTTGTACTGTTCGCTGATGAATACCGTCTATTATCAGGCAACTAATTTTTCACATGTTATGTTAAAAATTTGCGTTAAGAGTTACTTTTCCTGCTGGGAGCCTTTGAACACATTTCAATGAGGTGACAAATAACATGGTTCAGCAATATGCAAATATACATATGTAGTATTGTCGCCTACAAAATGTATAAATGATCAATGCATTGGTTGGGCTTTCATTTGTAGTCAAGTGATTCTTGTGAAAAAGTTTCTGACGCGATTATAGCCGCACGACGGGAATTAACAGTCTTTGAACGCGGAATGTTAGTTAGAGCTAGACGCATGGCACATTCCATTTCGGAAATGGTTTTAGGGAATTCATCATTCCGAGATCCACAGTGTCAAGAGTGTGCCGAGAATTCCTAATTTCAGCAATAACCTCCCACCATGGACATCGCAGTGGCCGACCGCCTGCACTTAATGACCGAGACCTACACCGTTTGCGCAGAATGGTCAGTGTTAACAGACAAGCAACCATGAGTGAAATAACC
>NQII01001392.1:489044-503674 GCA_002778355.1 Clitarchus hookeri
GCCCCCAAGCCAGTTGGTGTGGTGTAGCTGGTGTGGCAGAAACGACTGCGGCAGTCCGACTGGTCACAAAGGAGCTCATAAACGCGTTGATCATGTCAAGTGTTGCTAGCTGGCTGTCTCCTGAAAGGATGGACGATTCCACCCGGGCAAAGGGATCTTGAATGCTATGCTTGATTGCTATTAATACAATAAAACACACCCCTGACTGTAGTTGTGAATGCGGTGACTGCAATTAATATGTTTGTAAAAATGCTGTACACTACTGGGTGACACTTTGGGGTACTTATCACTTCAGCTTCAGCCTATTAGCCATTTTGATGCCACTTGGTGGTGCATCACGTCGTATTGCGATGCGCGAACTGCTACTATGCAACGACCGATTGCCGGTGTGCCCAACGACTGTGGCTTTAGGTTAAACATAGTTTCGGATCTCCTACTTATTTATTAAATGAGTATACCTTTTGTAATAAATGAGTAGGGCGGTCTTTAGGTTGCATAATCCTTTTCGGCAGTAAGGTGCCAGTTCTGTTTTTGCCAACCTTCACTACTCACTCTTGACCTGATGTAGTTGGTGCGACCCGGTGTAGCTGGTGTAGTTGCTGTGACTGCTGCAGTCAGAGTGGGCACAAGGAGCTACACCTTTTGTAGCATCACCCCCAATTTCATAGTATATTTAAGGCGTACGAGTCAGCCTACAGTCTCGTCATAAGGTATTTATTAGTGCAACAGTAAGTACGTGACAACATTATTAACAAACTGACAGAGCNGCCTACAGTCTCGTCATAAGGTATTTATTAGTGCAACAGTAAGTACGTGACAACATTATTAACAAACTGACAGAGCATATTTAGAGCCCCTTGGGCGGATTACCAAACGACCCTCATCATTAACTCTCCACTGTTTGTATGGAGCCGGGCAATTCAACATTGACGTGAACCACGCGTCCATGAGTTCCTTGTGCCCACTCTGACTACCACTGTCACAGCGTCTACACCAGCTACACCGGGCCACACCAGCCACATCAGGCCAAGAGTGCTAGATGCGGGTCAACAAGAACAAAACTTTAACCTTCTTGNGATATTTAGAGCCCCTTGGGCGGATTATCAAACGACCCTCATCATTAACTCTCCACTGTTTGTATGGAGCCGGGCAATTCAACATTGACGTGAACCACGTGTCCATGAGTTCCTTGTGCCCACTCTGACTACCACTGTCACAGCGTCTACACCAGATACACCGGGCCACACCAGCCACATCAGGCCAAGAGTGCTAGATGCGGGTCAACAAGAACAAAACTTTAACCTTCTTGCCGACAAGGATTACACAACTCAAGAGACCGCCCTACTAATGCATTACAGGAGCTAACTCTTTTAATAAATGGGTAGGCGATCCGAAACGGTGTTTATCACGAAGCCACAGCCCTTGGGCGCACTGGCGATTGATCGTTTTGTCCTCGCAGCTAAATACGACGTAACGCACCATCGGGTGACGTTAACTGGGTAGTAGGCCAGAGCTGAAGAGATAGGGGCCCCTAAGTGTTGTCCAGTGNTGCCGACAAGGATTACACAACTCAAGAGACCGCCCTACTAATGCATTACAGGAGCTAACTCTTTTAATAAATGGGTAGGCGATCCGAAACGGTGTTTATCACAAAGCCACAGCCCTTGGGCGCACTGGCGATTGATCGTTTTGTCCTCGCAGCTAAATACGACGTAACGCACCATCGGGTGACGTTAACTGGGTAGTAGGCCAGAGCTGAAGAGATAGGGGCCCCTAAGTGTTGTCCAGTGGTGTACAGAATTTTCACAAACATATTGAACACTGTCACCACATTCACGGCTACAGCCAAGGGTGTTTTTTATTGTATAAATGACAATTAAGAATGGCATACCACACCCCTTTGCCCAGTTGGACTCGTCCATCCCTTCACGTTACTGCCACCTGGCAACGCTGTAGCCAGTGTAATTCAAACGCATCATCGGAAGTGATATGGGAACACTTTTATGAGAAAACTTAATAACTTATTTAAGATGTATTTATGTAAGAGTTATTATGTTTTTCTATAATTGGGGTAGCCTTTAAAGGCTTCTAGCATTATAACAAATCATTTTGTGTGGTGACATCCCCATAAACTTAACAACTTAAACATTTACAGACATTTGTTAATAAACGGTGATGTCACCAATGTGTTTAATTTAATTCATACTATTTTTCAACATTATAATTACATCTTAGTGTTTGTGTAATGTTTCATCTTTCGGTGTTTGATGTCGGTTCTCGTCACATGTGACGACAACGGACATGACTCGCCCAGTTCGTCTCAGCACCTGGACAAGACCGACAGCATTGGTCGCCCGCTCCGCGAGCCCCCTCAGTACCCGCATATAGGCTGCAATCATTTAACAACAATAGTAAGATATTAGTCACCAGAACATTTGTATTATCTTTAATGTACTGAGACGAGAGCCACCCGCTCCCTAACAGGAGAGTTTAATGCAATCGCGTCTCAATATAAGACCATGTGTTTTTCACCACTTAGTGTTGGGTCCATTATCATGCATCATTCACACATTATTCACCTGTAGCAATAACAGTGAATAAACCACTCAACCAAGTGAAATCAGTGTCAATTCATTGTAGGGCATCATTTGTAGCATCACCCGCACGAGGTGGCCTACAATCTTGCCATCAGATATAAAAAGTGCAACTGTAAGTACGCGACACCCATCAGCAAACTGACAGAGGATTACCATGGCCCCCTATGGTCTGTTGGCCAGACGGTCCTCTTTGTTATTTCACCACTGAGATATGGCAGCGGGCAATATAACATTTAACCAGCCCTGTTAACCCGACCACGTCAACATTCAACCAGTCCTGGGTAACCTCGACCACGTCAACCTCTTGTAATAAATAATTGGGCGGTCTCTTGATTTATGTACTCCTTGTTGGCAGGAAGGTGCAATTTCCATTCTTGTCCACCTGCACTACACACTCTTGGCCTGATGTGGTGGGTGTGGCCTTGTGTAGCTGCTGCGGCTGATATGACTGCGGCTGCCAGAGTGGGCACAAGGAACTTGTGGATGGATGGTTCACGTCATGGTTCTGCATGCAACTGAGTGAATAGATGCATGCCCCCCGAGTTTTTTTCATCTTGTAATAGTCTTTAGTGCATCAATAGTTATTAATTTTATTCTGGAACTAANTCTGTTGGCCAGACGGTCCTCTTTGTTATTTCACCACTGAGATATGGCAGCGGGCAATATAACATTTAACCAGCCCTGTTAACCCGACCACGTCAACATTCAACCAGTCCTGGGTAACCTCGACCACGTCAACCTCCTGTAATAAATAATTGGGCGGTCTCTTGATTTATGTACTCCTTGTTGGCAGGAAGGTGCAAGTTCCATTCTTGTCCACCTGCACTACACACTCTTGGCCTGATGTGGTGGGTGTGGCCTTGTGTAGCTGCTGCGGCTGATATGACTGCGGCTGCCAGAGTGGGCACAAGGAACTTGTGGATGGATAAGGAACTTGTGGATGGATGGTTCACGTCATGGTTCTGCATGCAACTGAGTGAATAGATGCATGCCCCCCGAGTTTTTTTTCATCTTGTAACAGTCTTTAGTGCATCAATAGTTATTAATTTTATTCTGGAACTAAATTGAATTCACTTCTTTGCATAGCCCAATGGCAGTGACATGTTCAGCCTCGCCAGCTCGAAATGCCCCAGGGGTTTAATTCACTTATTTATTTTCATTGTCCATGTGCCCCTTTGTCATTGTCGGTGGCCAGCATGCCCTAATTCTGGAACCATGTAAGTGGATTGTATGAGGGAATAACTAGAGAGAAACAGTCAGTGCAAGAAATCTCTGGTTTTGGTTTCAGTACCGGCCGCCTTACAGCAGCATAACTTAACTCTGATTCTTCTACCCACTGGTGCAGCACACCACGATCATGGTTTTATGATATTTTGTCATGTGAGATGGCCACTTAACAGTCTTATGTGTTAACTAAATACGTATGAGGGGGCTTTGTCGCGCAGGGTGAGCTCAGATGAAGCCACGTGCGTGATCGGTTCATCCCTGGTTCAGTATCTTATTCTCTGGTGCCCTTTTCCATCCCTGTTAGTAACACAACACCTATGCCACAAACTAACCTCACTTCTCCTCTCTCCTCAGATCATGACAATCCATACATTCTGGAATTTAATTAATTTCATTATTTGCATAGCCCAGGGGCCAGGCCACTCTCAGCCCCACCAGTTTGAAATAAGTCAGGGGTGTCACTTATCATAATTATTTCCATCGGCCACATGCCTTTTCTTCTGTGTGGGCTGTTAGCACACCCTACCACTAGAAGCATGTAAGTTCCTCTCTGGAGGATTATATAGTGGGTAAAAGCAGGGCAATTGATTCACTGTTTTATTTCACTATCTGTCGTTTCATGACAGCTTAACTTGTCTTCTGTGTCTTCTACCCACTGTTTCACGACACATACTGATGATGGATTTGTGATTTTTGGCGTCTGAGACGGCCATTTAACAGTCTCACATAATAATTAGATTCGTATGAGGCCTACACTCTTGTAGGTAGGCATAGGCAGGATTCTAGAACATTATTCACATGACCCAGTCGCATAGTGATATCAGGAGAAGCCACATGGGTGATCGACACATCCCTGGATGAGTATCTCATGCTCTCGCACCCTTTTTCATCTCTACGAGTACCAGAACACCTATTACAGTAAATCTAGCTTTTCTTCTCCCTGCTCCTGAGAACACGACAACCAATCAGTACTTAAAAGTAAATATGAAGTACTAAATACCCAGTACCAAATACATCATAATTTTAGTAGACTAATTTGGGTCGCGTGACCTAGTAAATTCAAAGTGCAAATTCAAATACGGCCATAATGAGGTTATACATAATAACTGATTTCATCGGCTAACTAGGCATCAGACCGTATATGCACTCACGACCTGGGCATTGTGACTCTCCAGCTTGTTGTTTCAATGCACAGAGAAAAAACACTTCAATACACAAGATACACACTGATTTATTTGATGGTGTAACGTGGCAAGTAGTTCATGGTTATGAGGATCCATCGCCCTTAATGTCCCATGAAGTGAGAATAAAGTACACATACACATTGGGTTTTTAATACGTGTTGTATTAAAGAAATCCAAATGAGTTGGGTTCAGACAAAGTTAAGCAGGCGGGCGGCATGAGGCCCGTACTAGCCTAAGAGAGGGGCGTGAGTCTTTTCGGAAAGGGTGGCGAATTCGTTTGGTGTGGTAGTGTAAGGGGGGCAATGGTTGGTGTTCCACCATAGATTAGTGTTGTGCTGGCTGGGTTTGTGAGGAGGATCCCGTGAGGGTTTTAGGTTTTTTTGGGAGGGGGTAGGAGGATCGGTACGAAGTATAAGCAAACACTCTTTGTAAATTAATGTCTATTGACGTTAAATTATCGGTGCGCAAAATTTTATTCACCCCCAAGCCGCATGATGCGACCTGCTCTGATGTCCGCTCTTGCCAAACTTAGGAGAGATAGGCGAGGCGATTGTAGTTGTCCACCACCTGCCAAAACACAAATTTCCTCGAAATAAAATTAAACCAAAGATATGCAACATTTAACACTAATGAATACATTACATTTTCCACTGTGCCAACTACTGTTGGCGATGACAAAAGAAAAAAGTGATAAAATTGAGTTACAATAATTTTTATAAGAACTTCGATTTGCTTCAAATAAGTCTTTCCATCACCTGAAAAGAAAAGAAAAACATTTAAACAACCCTTTTACATAACGAAAAATTGATCCTGCATTAATTAAAATGCCAGTTTTAAGTAATATGTAAAATACATTAATTTACACTAGAAATATAATTGTGGCTCAATTTGGGTTTGGGTGTGCTACTGCTGGAGTCAAAACACATTATTAGACCTTATTAAAGACATTACTCGTAGCTGGAATGTTAGTTTTATTAGAGTTATACAATACACTAGTTCAATTTGGAAAATATTGCTTGATTACTTGGATCACATTAACCAAGTGGTTGGCACTTTGCACATGTGTGTGTTTGGTGTTTATGTAGGAAATGTCTCACATTAATTTGTGGTGGGGCAATTGTAGGTAATTATCATATTAAGGATAGACTGTTTACTTATGCTGGGTAATAATAGATACTCCTTGTGGCTCAGTTAGTATTTGCCTTCGAGCATATATATAATCGAAGGTGTTTGCACTGTGGTTTGACTTGGGGGTGGTCTCCAAATTACGTACGGCGATAATTGGTGCTGATGGGTTTTACCTGCTCAACTGATGGTGTGCGCGTGTAAGCTGCGGAATCCGTCATAAATTATACATTATTTTAATTTTTGGAAATGGACAGGTTTGTGGTTTACATTTTGTATATTGTAAATATTTAAGTTTTCAAATGTTGGCTAACAACTTTCCAGTCTTGCCACCATGTAGTTGGCCAGATTTTATTATAGAAGGAAAATATTTGAGAACAAGCATTGTTTTGCAATGCTAATAATGTATATTATTTTATTTATGGTTTTAGGATCATTTTGTTTAGCTGTGTGTTTTTTCCCACGGTAAGCAATATTGAATATATTATTAATTTCTTTAAATGTTTGTATGGTGTTTGTTGATTTTATTTGCTTCATTTCTACCGAAGGCATTTTTAACCGTCATTTACAATAGTAATATTTAAATACTATTGGAGATTGTAATTAATTTTAATAATTATTGGAATTGTAATATTTCTTTTATTAGTTAATTGTGTTAAATACTTATTTATGTTAAATATTTATTTATGTTTTATATGAGGTAGTTTAGTTTGATTTGTCTTTTTCGGTGGGTAGTTTTTCATGTAGTATACCGGAAGTAGCTAATTCGTTTTTTTAGCGTCGGCGTGATTTGCGAGTTTTTTTTCCGGAAGTGAGGTCTCTGGCGGGCTGATTTAATTGGGGCTGACGTTGCCTATTTTGTAGAGATTTTAATTTGTAAAATCCCTGTCGCCATCTTACAGCAAATTATTAATGTACCCCATATAATATTTTATACATAAAAGAAAGTTTGAAAATATTAAAATATCATTATATATAACATTTTTTTTCATCTATGGTTTGTTATTTTGTGATATACACTTGTGTCACGTGGTAGCCCATAAGTTTACTTTGTAAATATTTTCGTTGTACAACTTAGTTATTTGTTATTATGGCTGTAACGAAACACAAGAATTTTCTTTTAAAATCCATTTATTAAAAAAATATAAAGTGTAAAATTTTTTTATTCGAAGTAAATGTTATTACACACAATGCATACAAGGAGAACAATGTTTGGTACAAATAAAATATAACATTTTTTGGGGTCCAACACCCTTACTGGCCTCATCTTGGATTGAGGTTTTCAATTCAGCATGTTTTTTTTATGTATATTTAATACAGTTTTCACTTATCTATAAATATAAGTTAAAATTAAATTAACAGCAAAAATTGTTATGTTCTATTAAAATTAGAATATTCATGTTGAATTCATACAGACTTTGACACCTGGCAGCTGTGGTGTTGAGTTAGGTAGAATTGTGAGGGACAGTACAAAGGTGTTAAGTGAATTTTGCAGTTGGATACCTGACTAGGCGCCAGACACCTTCGGCAGGCAGTGTCAATTTCTGATGACGATGATCTCAGGGTACGGAGGGCTGTTCGCCCGGACGTATGCAGTCCCTCTGTGAATTGTTGAATACTGATGAGCCCCTCAGACCATGAGAGTCGGATGCTCCTCACGCCTGATACTTACGTCTGCTGTATTGTGGGCCTATTCAGGCTGACCCACACGCCTTTAAACTGTGAAAAACTCTGAGTTGAGCATACTGACTTTACGGTTACTTAGGTTGGTTTAGGAGAAGACGGGTTTGTAGGGGACCCGTACCTGAAATACCATAANTGAGTTGAGCATACTGACTTTACGGTTACTTAGGTTGGTTTAGGAGAAGACGGGTTTGTAGGGGACCCGTACCTGAAATACCATAAAAAGACGTAGTATGCAAACTCCCATGTAATTATCCTTGCACAACAATTACATCACAGTTTGTGAAGGGTGATACGGTCTCTGTCCTGTGAGTTCGCTAGATAGGCTATACTGTGAAGAGGCGCGAGACGGCCGTAATGACTTTNTCGCAGCTGGAATGTTAGTTTTATTAGAGTTATACAATACACTAGTTCAATTTGGAAAATATTGCTTGATTACTTTGATCACATTAACCAAGTGGTTGGCACTTTGCACATGTGTGTGTTTGGTGTTTATGTAGGAAATGTCTCACATTAATNGATCACATTAACCAAGTGGTTGGCACTTTGCACATGTGTGTGTTTGGTGTTTATGTAGGAAATGTCTCACATTAATTTGTGGTGGGGCAATTGTAGGTAATTATCATATTAAGGATAGACTGTTTACTTATGCTGGGTAATAATAGATACTCCTTGTGGCTCAGTTAGTATTTGCCTTCGAGCATATATATAATCGAAGGTGTTTGCACTGTGGTTTGNATAGATACTCCTTGTGGCTCAGTTAGTATTTGCCTTCGAGCATATATATAATCGAAGGTGTTTGCACTGTGGTTTGACTTGGGGGTGGTCTCCAAATTACGTACGGCGATAATTGGTGCTGTTGGGTTTTACCTGCTCAACTGATGGTGTGCGCGTGTAAGCTGCGGAACCCGTCATAAATTATACATTATTTTAATTTTTGGAAATGGACAGGTTTGTGGTTTACGATTTGTATATTGTAAATATTTAAGTTTTCAAATGTTGGCTAACAACTTGCCAGTCTTGCCACCATGTAGTTGGCCAGATTTTATTATAGAAGGAAAATATTTGAGAACAAGCATTGTTTTGCAATGCTAATAATGTATATTATTTTGTTTATGGTTTTAGGATCATTTTGTTTAGCTGTGTGCTTTTTCCCTCGGTAAGCAATATTGAATATATTATTAATTTCTATAAATGTTTGAATGGTGTTTGTTGATTTTATTTGCTTCATTTCTACCGAAGGCATTTTTAACCGTCATTTACAATAGTAATATTTAAATACTATTGGAGATTGTAATTAATTTTAATAATTATTGGAATTGTAATATTTCTTTTATTAGTTAATTGTGTTAAATACTTATTTATGTTAAATATTTATTTATGTTTTATATGAGGTAGTTTAGTTTGATTTGTCTTTTTCGGTGGGTAGTTTTTCATGTAGTATACCGGAAGTAGCTAATTCGTTTTTTAGCGTAGGCGTGATTTGCGAGTTTTTTTTCCGGAAGTGAGGTCTCTGGCGGGCTGATTTAATTGGGGCTGACGTTGCCTATTTTGTAGAGATTTTAATTTGTAAAATCCCCGTCGCCATCTTACAGCAAATTATTAATGTACCCCATATAATATTTTATACATAAAAGAAAGTTTGAAAATATTAAAATATCATTATATATAACATTTTTTTTTCATCTATGGTTTGTTATTTTGTGATATACACTTGTGTCACGTGGTAGCCCATAAGTTTACTTTGTAAATATTTTCGTTGTACAACTTAGTTATTTGTTATTATGGCTGTAACGAAACACAAGAATTTTCTTTTAAAATCAATTTATTGAAAAAATATAAAGTGTAAAATTTTTTTATTCCAAGTAAGTGTTATTACACACAATGCATACAAGGAGAACGATGTTTGGTACAAATAAAATATAACATTTTTTGGGGTCCAACACCCTTACTGGCCTCATCTTGGATTAAGGTTTTCAATTCAGCATGTTTTTTTTATGTATATTTAATACAGTTTTCACTTATCTATAAATATAAGTTAAAATTAAATTAACAGCAAAAATTTTTATGTTCTATTAAAATTAGAATATTCATGTTGAATTCATACAGACTTTGACACCTGGCAGCTGTGGTGTTGAGTTAGGTAGAATTGTGAGGGACAGTACAAAGGTGTTAAGTGAATTTTGCAGTTGGATACCTGACTAGGCGCCAGACACCTTCGGCAGGCAGTGTCAATTTCTGATGATGATGATCTCAGGGTACGGAGGGCTGTTCGCCCGGACGTATGCAGTCCCTCTGTGAATTGTTGAATACTGATGAGCCCCTCAGACCATGAGAGTCGGATGCTCCTCACGCCTGTTACTTACGTCTGCTGTATTGTGGGCCTATTCAGGCTGACCCACACGCCTTTAAACTGTGAAAAACTCGTGAGTTGAGCATACTGACTTTACGGTTACTTAGGTTGGTTTAGGAGAAGACGGGTTGTAGGGGACCCGTACCTGAAATACCATAAAAAGACGTAGTATGCAAACTCCCATGTAATTATCCTTGCACAACAATTACATCACAGTTTGTGAAGTGTGATACGGTCTCTGTCCTGTGAGTTCGCTAGATAGGCTATACTGTGAAGAGGCGCGAGACGGCCGTAATGACTTTNGTGATACGGTCTCTGTCCTGTGAGTTCGCTAGATAGGCTATACTGTGAAGAGGCGCGAGACGGCCGTAATGACTTTAAGTGAAAATTATGCTTCCCCAGGAAATTGAAGTCCTGGAGAAAAAGGGGTGGTGACTCCGGGTGATAATTAAGCAAACGGTACCATCAAATTAGTTGACTGTTGGCACTCTACATGATTTTGAAGCACAAAGTTGAGTTCACCCGAAGCACGTGTGCGACGCAACCAACCTCTTGAGACACTTACAGCAACTGAATATGGCGAGCTCGCGAGACATGAACTATGGCGGCACTTGACTCACCTGGATTACTTGCTGCATGATTGAAAATTTGCAAATCAATCTAAAAACACAAAAACTTGCATGAAAATTAATAGAAAAATACACAATATTATCTTCAACATATAACAATCTCAATTTGACTCTGATGGTACGAAATGAGGGTAAAACACTGTAGATGAAAAACATTTGAATTTTAGATTTAATAAAACAAAACACAAAAATGCTTGTAAGTGCGTCTCTCAATGTCCACACTCCTAGTGTGTCTTTCATTAAATTTGATATTGACTTATGTAATTTGCCCTACAAATGCGCGTGCTGGGTTTTCCATAAGGCACCGTTACCTGCCGGGAAGGGAAGGGGGGAGAGGTTGTAGGATGTCGCGCTGCAATCTGCCCTACACTTCCGCGCACTATTTTGCACTACACACTGCATTCCACTGTGCACATTGGTCACATGGTGGTGCTGGTTGATGCGGTGCAGTTGATGCAAACGTGCGGCATGCAAACGGTCTGAGAGGCAGGACATCATCCTGCGTCAACTTATTCATGTTGGAAATATTTGAATTTTCAAACGTTGGTTCATAACTTGCCAGTCTTACCACCCCGATTTTAGCCAAGGCTCTAATTTTTAATAGAAGATAAATGTTTACTAAAAGGCCAAATATTTTTCTACATTATTTTGTGTATGGTTTTAGGACCATTTTGTTTGGTTGTATTTTTTTTCCATGTTAAGCAATATTGTTTGATGGTAGTCGTTTATGTAAATGTACCTACAATTTTTGTTGCCTTTATTTACTTATTTCCTACAGAAGGTACCAAGTGAATAAACATAGTACGTACTGTGATTTATAATTTTTGCAATAAAAATGTAGCGTAATGGTTTATGTGTTTTTTATAGCCTCCCATTCCCCGTTTTACTATAATGAGCCCTTTGTATGTATGTAATGAAAACCTGGCGTTATACACAACACAGTGTCTTGGGATGGCTCAACTCACAGCAATGGAAGGAAAAAATTTAAATATTTCTTGAACATTAATTTAATTTATTTTTCATTCTGTTGAGCCCCTTTTGTGGTAATAGAACCACAAGACTATGGAGCATGTTGTTGTCATTAATTCCTCTTCGAAATGAAAAATTGCAATTTAATTCATGTCATATGATATTCATTCATTTAAAACCAGCATTTGTACATACATTATATGTGACTACTGAAAATATGTGAATGGTTATTCTTACTATGTTAAGAGTACAATTTTGGACTGGACTGAATTCGAGCTGGAGTAAAAATGTAGTGAACATGAAACACACATATCGGTTAAGTAATTAATTTGTGATGTTCCTATGAGTCATTGACTCTTTCTTAGGAACTGTACACACTACGCAAGTGGCATCTACTAGAGCAAACATACATTTTTAAATACTACAATACAAACAACTTAACTACAAAAGTATCATCTTATAAACAATAACATACAGGCACTGAGCTGTTTCTACATAACATAGTATTCCCTAAACAGATATCATATGCCAAACATACCGTATTACTAATTTAGTATTAGCATAACATTAACGCATTTGTATAATCCATAAAATATACACTATATAATTAATAATCTAATTTACTAGAGTATGTAAAAATATTATTTAAAAAAAAGACTATCTACACTTACAAACTGAAGGACTCGTTGAGGAATAGTAACAAGTCAATCTAATGAATACTTAAACATTGGAAGGAGACAACTTTTTCCATNTGAAGGACTCGTTGAGGAATAGTAACAAGTCAATCTAATGAATACTTAAACATTGGAAGGAGACAACTTTTTCCAGGACTCAGATTTTAGTTTAATTTTAAATTATTGCTCATTTTTTATTTTCTGTGTCCTTGGTTAACTCATTGAAATGCTTCGTTACTGTGTATTTCAGACCCTTTATAGTAGATTTCGCTCCGGTGATACCCAGATCATGGGCGTAGCATGTGTTATGTTCATGCACTTTGTACCTATAGTTAAATGTCAGTTNTGAAGGACTCGTTGAGGAATAGTAACAAGTCAATCTAATGAATACTTAAACATTGGAAGGAGACAACTTTTTCCATGACTCAGATTTTAGTTTAATTTTAAATTATTGCTCATTTTTTGTTTTCTGTGTCCTTGGTTAACTCATTGAAATGCTTCGTTACTGTGTATTTCAGACCCTTTATAGTAGATTTTGCTCCGGTGATACCCAGATCATGGGCGTAGCATGTGTTATGTTCATGCACTTTGTACCTATAGTTAAATGTCAGTTNGCTCCGGTGATACCCAGATCATGGGCGTAGCATGTGTTATGTTCATGCACTTTGTACCTATAGTTAAATGTCAGTTTACTCGGAGAAGTGTTCCTCACAATTGTGTATGCTACTTTAGCACATTCTCCCTTAATTATCATCTGCAGTGGTTGTATCCTCCTGTGTCTATACAACATATCCATACATGCAGTGTGGCTGTACCCATATATGTGTCTAATTGATCTATTTAACATATTTTCAATATTTCCTACAATTGTCTTATTGCGTGTTCCCCAGATGCATGCCATATATACCAAGTGGCAATGCACGAGAATGAAATAGATATTTCTTAAAATGAGTTGATGTAGTATGCCCTTTACATTCCAAATTACTGCAGTGGCTGGTTTCTGCTATAGTAGTTATATGGTCATGACAAGATAGATGTTAGTCAATGACCAAAGGAATTTGGTTGAACCCACCCTTGTTATTGGTTTGTTATTAACCATTACCTGTGTACTATTGCTTACTACCTGGATTTTTTTTGCTTATAAACATGTACTGTAATTATTTTTATTCTCATTTATACATCATTTATTCTGGTTTAGCCACTTATTAATGTCATTTTGCATTTGAGTTACTAGCTTGGCACCATTCTCTCCAGTATAAAAAATGTTGGTATCATCAGCATATAATGTTATTTGTCCATTTTGGCTCAATGTGTGCAATATCTTTAATATAAATTAGGAAAAGTATGGGATCTAGAACTTAACCTTGGGAAACTTCATGTGAAATAAACTGTGGATGACTCTCATATCTATTGAGGGACACACATTGGACTCTATTTTTGAGGTAACTTCTGAATAATTTTAATACTATACCCCTAACACCAGCTGCTTCAAGTTTACGTAGTAATAGGCTATGATCAACAGTGTCAAATGCTTTTCTTAGACCAATAAAGAGAGACTGGCAGGTTTTCCTGTAGTGTGCCAATAACATCAACTGTTGCAGTCTGTGTACTTGAGTTTTCCCGAAATCCATATTGCCCTTATGGAAGAAATTTATGCTGGTCAAAAATTTTAATAATCTTCTTTGTTTTAAAGCTTGTTCAAATACCTTGGCGATAGCGGGGAGAAGAGAGATTGGCCTATCTATAATTGCCTGGGTTCTCTGGATCACCTTGCTTGAATATAAGAATTATCTTTGCTATCTTACGTTTATCTGGAAATGATCTATTGAGAAAACAGGTATTTATAATATTTGCTAGTACAGTGGAGTTTCCATTATCCGTCAGTCTCGAGACTGTTACCGTGACGGTTGAGAGAATAGACGGATAATAGAAATGCCCCCCCCCCCCCCCAAAGACATGACAGATACTAGCGATAATAATGTATACTATATTTAGCACCATATTTTTTAACAGGTAGCAATCAATAGAAGTACTATGTATGGCACATTATGTATTTAATATTAAATATTGTAGACTTCTGTTTATTATGTTGATAAAATAACAAAATTGAATACAGTACTATTATGTATATGTTCAGTTGTATAATCCCACCTAAAAAAGTCTGTCATTTTCCTTTGTTGTAATACTTT
>NQII01001393.1:8488-40403 GCA_002778355.1 Clitarchus hookeri
CACTCGGCTATAAATAAAGATGAGTTTGGTCAAGTAGTAGTTTATTGAGTATACAATATAGTTTAACGTATTTTTTAAATATAAAAATTAAAATTAAATCGCATATTTTTTTTCTAATTTAAATATTAAACAAACATAATAAATTAGTTTTTTTTTTCTTTATTATGCAAACCTACTGGCTGATGGCTTTATGCACACGATAGGAAATGAAATATCGCCTTTACATTTGCGTCTACACGCCGAGGATTCTATATAAAGAATACTTACTTTCATTTCGATACGTCATTACGCACACATTTTTCATAGTAAATCCAGTCTAAGACAACCCTACTCTTCAAACACGCAATAGAGCTCCTAGTATACAACCACCACTACCAACCTAACTAAAAAAATTACAACCAACCATGCAAACTAACAGAAACGCCCCTCACGCACAGAAAACAAAACACGTTAACGTATTGTATAACATCAAATTGTTACGAAATGCTTCATGATAACACACATGACGAAATGTTAAAACCATTAACACACACTAAATATTCAAAACACAAATCAATGGACTTCTCGTACATCGTAATTGTAACATCAAAAATTTACAACTTTTTCTGACTTTAAATGTTAAAACTTTTCAGGTAACAGTCACCCAGCTGCAGATGGTCTATCAAATTATTTTTTCTTACAGACTCTGTTTTGTAAAATTTTCTCCACTGTGAATTTTTTTTCCACAGTACGCGTACATTTCACCGACTAGCACGGGAAGAAAAATGTTATACGCGTAAGCTTTTAAAGTCTTAAATTCACGGTAACTTTGTTTTAAGGTGACCCGAAACGATATAGCGTCAACTGACTCAACCAGCCTGCCGCGAAAATTCTCCGTAGAGCGGCGTGGTTATCAGGCGCTAGACGCTCCCGTTTCTCCAGGCTTCCCAGTTGTTTCTCTCTGATTGGACTGGTTAATAAACGTCATCAAACTGCGAGTTCTGCAGCACACCGCTATAATGAGGTAGGAAAAAAAAAAAATACTAAAATGCTTACAGAGCAAGTCACTCAACTACCTTTTATATGTGTTATTTGGTGCCATATAAATGTCTCGAAATTTATGTTCAGTTGTACATATACGTTTATTTTTTTGGCAGTATTATCGACAAATTTAAATTCCGGTTATAGTTGAAATTGGCATTCGCTTTATTCATGCACTAACGGCACCCAATATTTGTCTTCATGCTAATGTTCTGAGCATGCGCGTACAATCACGGCCAGCTAATTCTACACATCCATATTCTCGACGTTGATCAATCAATACAACATTTTGTATTAATGTCTAAAGGGCGTTATCAATTCGCGGTTTCTTCACACTTTTAAATATAACTTTTGAAAAATCACCTCATGTATAACGTTTTTGTTAGTTTCCTAAATATGACATGTATCACAAGCGTTTTATACTTGTGTTAATATAAAAGTATATTTTTTTTCTTGGTAGAATTTAACATTTTATTATATTTTATCTGCAAGTTACAATACTTTATTTATAACTAATAAGNTTTTTTTTCTTGGTAGAATTTAACATTTTATTATATTTTATCTGCAAGTTACAATACTTTATTTATAACTAATAAGAATAAAACAGAGAGAAAATAGGTGTGTTTATAATGCCTAGCAAGAAATAGTTCTTACGCAAATTATTATTACACTGAGTGCGCACGAATGCGGTGCGTTGTCCAAATTTAGCAGGGCTTCAGAAAAGTTGGGAGTAACCGCGAATGGGCTATTGTTACAGTATGTCAGCGTCATCTCCGGATTATCTTATTTACATAAGCAATTCTTCATACTTAAATTAATCCTCTCGGGTTAATTTATGAAGTCCAAACTATTGGCCTTGGATCTGAAACTTATTTTATTCTTACAATTAAAATTAACCACGCTACTTGCAGAAGACTGAGGGATTTTCCACCATCTAGGTGATGATGCCTATGGCACTGTGTAAGGTATAGCCTTACTCTTACATCACAAAGTACTTAAGAATACAGAGTACTCATGAATACAAAAATAAAACAGCTGCTTTCGCCGTGAACTACTCCAGTCACACACCTCACCAAAGTGGCGTCACTGGCCGGCAACATGGCGGAACGCCGTTCGCCAATCAGCGCCTGGTAACCGACTCGCCAGCCGGCAGCCCAACCAGTAGGGAAAGTTACTCGGTGTGCAGCAACCAATCAGACACAAGGCCCGTTCCCAGAGCCTCGCGCATCCAATCAGAGAATGAGTTTCCCCACATAAACGGTACCGCGAAGCCATTTCGTATCTGTGTGGTTATCTACTCTGTGCTTGCATTATACAGGTTATTAAAAAAAATATGGGTGCTGGTTAAAGTATAGATAGGACGTAATATGCAAAGAAAAATTGTTAATAAACATCTGGCCGATTCAGTTTCCTTTTCGCGTAATCACCTTTCAAACCTAGGGGGCCTTGCTACGGCGGACGGAGTACATAGGCAGTTCGCGGTAAATTGAGAATTTTTGAGGCCCTAGTTACTTTTTATTTCAGCAATTTTTTAACCCTTAATTACCGTTTTAAATAAATATTTACATGTAAGCAATAAACACAGTGTGTGGATTCCACCACCACACTCGGAAGTTAACGCCTGAGGTTAAAATGAAATGTATTCATCGACTGTTATCCCAGATGAGAGGGCTTTCAGAAGTGCTCACTTTACCGTGAATAGCATATGCATGCCGGGCACACTGCCGCAAGAGCGTGACGTGCTACAAGAAACGTTCCACATGTGCATCATGGGCGTCAATACAGCCCTGCGGGCGTCTTTCAATGGATGATAGCACCCTTATTTGGAAATGAGCGCCCATACGTCTCGCCGCTGCACGATTACAGTTGGCGCAACGCACACATTAGGATCATGTCAATATTTTTCCGCACGCGGGTATTCCACTTCACTCCATGTGCACAAGCCTGGCGGGCGATACAACACGTCCACCACTCTGTGCAAATATATATATATATATATATATATTTATATAATAACCGGACTAGCTAGCACACTGCTGCGGCGTACGCCTGCGTCGCCTGCATCTGACGTAACACTCACCACAACACAAGGTAAAAGTTTTCAAATACAGATATTATTCGCTTTTTTTTTATAATGCTTTACATTATGCTTTAAACACTTTACACCACCCGCACCAGTGAAAATTTATTGGCTTGCTAAATCGCAACGCAAGGCAGCCAAATGTTTTATACTTCGCATATTATCTAATATGAAAGAAATCGTACGAAGGCCGTGCTATAGTATTTCATTTCTGAAAACAACACCAGAAAAAATTCTCATNCTAATATGAAAGAAATCGTACGAAGGCCGTGCTATAGTATTTCATTTCTGAAAACAACACCAGAAAAAATTCTCATAAGTTTCAAATAATTTGTCTAAAATAAGTAATAGTAAATTTTTATGAAACTATATAATAAGAAAGAACTGTATGATAAAAATATAAAAAAGAAAGGGATTTAAAAAAAAAAGCTTACTGACAGGAAATACAAGGTTTTTAGAGCTACGGAATGTTGCAGTAACACGAACCGCCTACATTGTGAGGAAGCTAAATGAATGATGTTGCTCGCATCTTGTGTGGCTCTAGAGGAAGTGGCACGTCCTTGAATGCAACGTAATAACATAAATTACGTAAGTAATTCAGTGGTGAAATAGCCGCTTATTTTAACTGTACGCAGATGCAAGATTAGAGAAGTGTAATGAATATAACCGAAAACGAAGGGTTTGTAGTTGCCGCTGTCTTATACGAGCTGAAACATTTTCGAAGTTTCACACGTCGTACCTAGGTAACTACGTTAAGTAATGCTTTAATAGAGGGATATAAATAAATTTTGGTGTTTCATTTTTGTTTCAAACGCCTACCTCCCATCTATTTATAAAAAAACAAAAAAGGTTCTCACTTGCTGCGTTTTTTCCTGTGCGCGTACAGAAAGGTAAACAAAAGACCATCGGTTAGCCATTTTTTTCGTCAAAAAATATTTTCAGTACAGAAAATATTTTGAACGTTTCAAGGTTTGAAAATATTAGTGATATGCCAGTAAAAGTTTGAAAATATTTGAGTTCATAGTTTTCGAGTGATGACGAGTCTAGTTAGAACGAATTTTGTCCCCGCTAGTCGGACACACAGCACCGTCCAGCATTCCTACCCACGCGCAGAAGCTGCCTGCCATTTTGTGTTTGGCAATGCGGCGGTCAGCAGGTGCTTCGAGATGTTTATCGCCCTGCAGGAAATTCCCGCATTTAGTCTATTCGCGGTTTCTTCACACTTTTTGAATCAAACCTTTAAATAATCACCCCATGTATGGCGTGTTTTTTCCCCCTTCATAAATATGCCATGCATCACAATCGTTTTATATTCCTGTTAACATAAAGTACGTCGTGTTTTGAAAAATTGAAATTTTATTTGTATTTTACTAAAAACAAACTACTGTATTTCATTTGTAATAAATATGAATAAAAACCGGGAGAAAATACGTGTGTTGGTAATGCCTAGTAAGAAATAGTTCTTATGCGAAAAAATTACTCTGAGTGCGCACTTATGCAGTGCGTCGTCCCTGTGCTGTAATTTTAAATAGACTCGGTAAGGCTTTGTTTGCACGAGGCGGAGGAATATCCTGGAAGTAGAATTTCTGCAGGGCTTCAAAAAAGTTTGAAGTAACCGCGAATGCAGTACTGACGAGCGGAATTTTCCATAAGTGGAACGTATAATTTGTGTTAATATTTTGGTACGAAGAGTTACGATGGGGGACGCCCAGACTTCGAACGTGTCTCAGTTGGCCCAAGGAGCGCTCTTATCGTGTTCTCGCTCTCGCGACCACGTAATAATGACGTCACATCTCTGGTCGTCTCAATTCGTCAGAGAGATAGAGAGAGAGAAAGGGAGAGAGAGAGCGCACGAAAGAGAGAGAACACAGAGAGAGCACGAAGTTTTGCTCTCGCTAGCGCTCTCTCACACACTCCTACCACGCGCCATATTTGTTTACAGTGTTTCAGCGTTTGAATGAGGTAATAGTAACGTTACAGGTCACAGTTTCCAGTATGAACAGTTACGTATAACTGCTTTAAACCAACGTGTGTGACGTGTGTGTGGTGTGCGTGTGTGTGTATGTGTATTTGTGTGTGTATATATATATATATATATATATATATATATATATATATATATAAACATACACACACACACACACACTCAGACACATATTCACAAATGTGATTCAAGAGAACAATTAGACTATCATTATAAGCTTCAAACTTTTGTTAAGTCTGTGCGATTATAAATATTTCAGTTTAACAATGGCAATTTTATCTTTTGGTAGATTTTTATAGCTCTTAAATTAATTTGACAAGCCCACATCAGTTCCGTAAAATGGGGTGATTAGCTACAGTGGGGTGAAAATAAACAGAACTCCAAAATCAAGAAAATATTAACGTACTATTTTATTCTACAATAAATAATACTGTCCAATTTTATGGGTTTGTTTTTCAATACGACGTCAAACTTCATTTTAAGTTTTGTTTCTTTTCACCCTTGTGTTTCTAATCACCCCATTTTACGGTTTGTACTGATAAAAAAGAATGCAAAAAAAATTAATAAATAATCAAATTTTTTTCTGTGGTATATGATAATACTAATTGTACCTACATATATGTATATTAATCGTTGTGTCACATATCAATTTTTATTTGGACAGTCAGATATTATAAAAGCACCTAGTTGTATAATGAATAGTGGAAAGGGCACAGTCATTTTCCTAGATTATTAGTATCACTAGCTAAATCAATCAGAAATTACAAAAAATATCATGCAAATTTTCACAATTTTTGTAATTGTGTGGGTGACACTTCATGCCATAAGTGATTTTATGAGCGTTTAAAATGGGTTTGTGCACGCGTACACGCTACAGCAATTCATAATGTGCCTTTATGTTTTGTTTCTATATTTTGAAGTATTTTTCAATGTTTTAAGTATAATGTAAATAATTCTGTATTTTTGCGGGAAAGCGATGTTTGCTTACAATTTTTTATATGTTTTGCCGCCATTTCCAAAGATTTGTTATGACAGACATTGAGATTCTAAATACATAGCGGTAAAAGTAAACAATGTTTGTTTACAAACATGGAAATTAAAAAGGAACATACTAAATTTGAAAATTAATTATTTTATGTAAGAAGTAGTTTGTTTATGTTTATTTTTGGTTTAAATTGTATTTTAGATGGAGAGCGAGCACCAGATGAGTACATATGCGGTGGCCGTTGAGGACGCACACCATTTAAATAAAACACTGATGACGTAGGTATCTATAAGGTGATTTTGACAGCGAACGTCAATGATGTGTTCGCGTTATCCATATCTCCAGCAGCGCCAGAGCGGATGGCTGTGATTGGATACGTAAACAGTACGCTAAAATCTAGGAAGTCAGTTGCTAGCCCACCTAGTTTCCTTCTTCTCAGACTAGGATTCAACAAGACCAGTGGGTCTTAAATATGCTGCTCTAATAAAATTTTTATTTTGTGATTCAAAGTGTATTGTAAGTCAAATATTGTGGTGAAATGTGTTCTAAAGCATAATAGGGCAGAAGGCAGGAGCAGAAGAGACCCGATTATTATTGGATTACTGAAATATAAGGAGATTAAGCCTTGTCCAAAGACTTTTAAGCATCTCATCACAAAGTGACACAATTTTATTTTGTTTTGGACAGTCAATCAACATAAAATTTACTTAAATTTAACAACAGATATTGAAAGATTTTTTTTTGCTCAAAGAGTACTCTGAGCTGTATAGGAATATCATTCTCATTTGCTGGCGCTCAAAAACCAAGGGAAATTAAAAATAATTTATGTTGATCTTGTGGATTGAACAGTGCTTTTGTATGTTAAATGGGAATTCAGGAGTGTTTCATGTATTTGGCAGACTTAAGGAATTTAATACTTGCAAGTGTGTTCTAAATGTTGAACAGTTTAATTGGCATAACCTTTCACTTTATTAAAATTAAGGAAGAAGATATATTTAGTGTTTTAGTAGAGACTAGTACCCTACTTCACCTTAGGTACTGCTCAGACAAGTTTCATTTCTCAGTAATTATTAAGAGTAGCAGTTTTTCTGTAAATAAAAGAAAAAATCACGGAAAGTGGTATATTTCCTCTCTACTAATTACAATGAACACAAATTTACTAGGGGCATTAACGTATTACCAATACAAATCACAAATATGATAGTGGGGAGGCCTATGAAGATCAGGGAAATTGTGGGGTAAAATCACTAAAAAATACACCCACAAAAAATACAAAAACATCTAAATTTAACATTTCTTCACATAATTTCATAATATGTGCCCATCTAACTGAAACTAACCCCACGACGAGCAAATCACTATTTCACATTTTAAATTTAACATAGGATTGTAGGGTTTTAATTTAACCTAGGATTGTAGGGCGTTAATCTAACCTAGGATTGTAGAGTGTTAATCTAACCTAGGATTGTAAGGTTTTAATCTAACCTACGATTTTAGTCTAATCTAGGATTTTAGGGTTATAAAGTAACAGTAAAACACACCGGAAGTATATGAATTAACTCACCTAGGTAGGCGGGTACAATTCCACTGTCCTTGGCGGATTCAACTG
Source organism: Clitarchus hookeri (assembly GCA_002778355.1). Taxonomy (NCBI): domain Eukaryota; kingdom Metazoa; phylum Arthropoda; class Insecta; order Phasmatodea; family Phasmatidae; genus Clitarchus; species Clitarchus hookeri. The sequence continues at coordinate 16,167 of NQII01001393.1, forward strand.
TCGTGCACCTTACCTCACTCTACAAAACACCATGATCTACTAAAACGTCCAAGTAACACCCGTCACATAGCCAAATATTACGCATAGAAGCACTCGTTCTTGCACTTTCCACTTGTAAATCACAAACCTTCGTACGGTCGGATTCGGACGTGCACAACACACACACACACCACTCACGCACTGCCTCGCATCTAAACTGCAACTAACATACAGTGACGCCTATACATCCACAGCCAATAAGGTGACGGCGAGATGCACATTATTTACGTTACTACAGCATTACTCCACCAAACATCATGGCGCCTGACGTAAACAAAGCAGGCGAACTGCTTGTACTTCTATCTATTTTATTATTTAGTACCTTCTACTTATTTTACCATTATGCCCTCCTCAATATTAAAAAGGTAAGCTGTGCAGAACTCATTTACGCTACTTTTGTGGGTATAGGAAGTTTCCTTCAGAAAAGCCGCTACTCTGAATAATTACAGACAGAATTATTGAAGTGCAGAGTGGGTATCTTGAGCACTTTACACTTGGTACAATACAGTCTATGTTGTGTGGGGTAGTAATCCAGTTTAATGACTTTCCTGAAGGAATCGTCCTAGATAAACGCAAGCAGCATTAATGGGTTCTGCACAGCTTAAATAGTTAATATTCAGGAGGGCGTCATGTTAAAATAAGTAGAACGTATTAAATAAAATAGTTAATAATACGAGCAGTCCACCGCTTTGTTTACGGCGGACACCATGATTTTTGGTGATGTCATGATTCCTGCAGTCACCTTATTGGCTTGTGGGTATTGCTAAGTCACTGTGACAAATAATGTGTGATTTTAACAGACTTTTTTGAAGCAGGTCAGTAGCCATTGCATCTTTGCCGGGGTTAATTGTGCCATCCCAATCAGACAGATTTGAAAATGGAGAGAGCAAGAACGAGTCCTTCTGAGTGTTATATTCGCCTATGAACAAGTGCTTCAGTGCGTAATATTCGGCTACGAACGAGTGCTTCGGTGCGTAATATTATCCTATGTGGCATCTTATTAGATTGTGGGGTTTTGTCGAGTGAGGTAAGGTTGAATTGGCTGAGGACCCACCACCTACCTAGGTGAGATAATTGATATTTTTCCGTGTGTTTTACAGTTTCTTTAATTACCTAAAATACTAATTTCGTAGGTTAGTTTAAACCCCTAAAATTCTAGGTTAGTTTAAAACTATACAATTCTAGGTTAGTTTAAAACCCTAAAAACCTAGGTTAGCGTAAAACCCTACAATCCTAGGTTTGTTTACAAATGTAAAATAGTGATTCACCCATCATGGGGTTAGGTTCTGTTAGGTTAGGTGTGCACACATTACGAAATTAGTTGGACGTTAATGCCCCTAGTATATTCGTGTTCTGCGTCATTAGTAAAGTAAAAATATAACATTTTCCGGAAATTTTTTTTTTCAAGAAAAGTTACTAAACTGGATAATTACATGTCAATGTCAAAGTCTCACATCTCATCTCTTTCCACAAGGGTAATTAAATAGAATAGCTGATTTTCTTAAGGAAACACAGTTGAACCACAAAATTTACATAAATTGGTTCTGCACAGCTTACCTTTTTAATATTGAGGGCGGCGTAATGGTAAAATAAGTAGATTGTACTAAATAAAATAGATAAAATACGAGGAGTTCGGCTGCTTTGTTTACATTGGACGCCATGTTGAATAGCCATGTAATGCTGTCGGCGCAGACGTGAACTGCGTTCAGTAGTTGTTTACATACAATACAGTGCGGTTCGTGAGTTGTGACGTCCAAATACGACCGTGCGAAGGCTTGTGATTTAAGAATGGAGGGCACAAGTACGAGTGCTTCTGTGTGTTACAATCGTCAATGTAGCGGGTGTTACTTGGACATTTTAGTAGATCATGGTGTTTTGTCGAGTGAGGTAAGGTGCAAGTCATGCACGATGGTAGTTGAATTGGCTGAGGACAGCGGAATTGTACACACTGACTACCTAGGTGAGTTAATTCATATACTTCCGGTATGTTTTACTCTTACTTTAAAACCCTACAATCCTAGGTTAGATTGAAACCCTACAATCACAGGTTAGATTGAAAATGTAAAAAAGTATATAACTCATCGTGGGGTTAGGTTAAGTTACGTTAGGTGGGCACATATTACAAAATTGGGAGGACAAATGTTACATTGAGGTGTTTTTGTAATTTTTGTGGGTGTATTTATAGTTATTATACCCCACAATTAGGTAATTATCAAGTTTAGTTACTTTTCTGAAGGAAACATCCTAGATAAACGAAAGTAGTATTAATGGAGGTAATTATTAAGTTTAGGGGCTTTTCTGTAAAAAAAAAAAAACCCCAAAAAGTGGTATATTTCCACTCTACTAATCACGTAGAACAAAATATACTAGTGGCGTCGCTTTAAAATAAGTACAACATATTTTTAAAAATTGAACAAAATTGCGAAATGACTGTTCAGACAGTTTGTTTACGTTTCTGAATTAAACCTCCTAGACCAACAAAAGTTGCATTTACGGGTTCTGCACAGCTTACCTTGTTCATATTCAAGACGGCGTAATGTTAAAATAAGTAGGACATATTTAAAGAAATTACGAAAGTTGTTTTTTTACGTCTATTAACGTCTACCGCCATTAATAATGGCTGCGTATTGCAAATTCCACACGCTACCTGGCGGCGACAGATGTCATCACAGGCATTTTAATGGACAATTTTTAACCTTGTCAGTCGCTGCGCGCCTTTGCCGGCATGTTTCATGTCATTCTAATCCGGCGGATTTAAAACGGAGAATGCAAGACAGAATGCTTTTGTGCATTATATTAGCCTATTAACGAGTGCTTCTGTGTATATATTCGGCTGTAAACGAGTGTTTCAGTGCGTTATATATGCGTATGTGGCACTTTGTGGAAGATTGTGATTTCATCGAGTGAGGTGAGTTTGAATTGAACGTTGACAGAGGTATTCTACCACACGCCTACATTGGTGTGTAAATTGATATTATTTTGGTGTGTTTTGCGGCTCCTTTAAATCCCTAAAATCCTAAATTCGTAGTTTAGTGTAAAACCCAAAAAAAACCTAGGTTAGTGTAAAACCCTACAATTCTAGGTTAGTTAAAAAATGTACACTAGTAGAATTACAAACTAACGTAGAATTGTAGAATTCTAAACTAACTTAGGATTGTAGAATTGTAAACTAACAGGTAGCTTAACGTGCAAATGTAGTTATATTACGTAATTCAAACAAGGTTTTTCCGGACGTTTTTACCCCACAATTTCACATTCTTTCTAAACTAACCTAGGATTATTGGTAGGTAACGCAGAGCACGACTATAGTAGCGTCATTAACATATGACTAATTGCATAACGTGTGCCCACCTAACCTAACAGAACCTAACCCCACGATGGGTGAATCACTATTTTACATTTCTAAACTAACCTAGGATGGTAGCAATTGTAACTATCCTAGGATTGCAGTTATTTAAACTAACGTAGGATTATAGGATTCCTATCTGGTCTGTGATTGTAGGGTGTTAGTCAGAGATTTGATTAATATTGTATAATCTTATATTACTTTACAACCTTATAATCTTAGGTTGGTTTAAAAATGTAAAATAGTGATTCACCCATCGTGGGGTTAGGTGGGCACATATTAAGAAATTAGTTGCACATTAATGCCCCTAGTATATTCGTGTACTAAGTGATTAGTAGAGTGGAAATATACCACTTTTTGGAGTTTTTTTTTACAGAAAAGCCCCTAAACTTAATAATTACCTTAATGGATTCTAGACACCTTACGTTGTTAATATTCATGAGGGTGTCATGTTAAAATAAGTAGAACGTATTAAAGAAGATAGTTAAAAATACGAGCAGTCTGCTGGTTTGTTTACAGCGGACGCCATGATTTTTGGTGACACCATGATACCTGCTATCACCTTATTGGCTTGTGGGTATTATTACATCACCGTAAAACGTCAGATGTGATTTAAATGGACATTTTTGAGGTAGTTCAGTAGCCTTTGTCTCTTTGCCAGAGTCATCCCAATCAGACTGATTTAAAAACAGAGAAAACAAGAATGAGTGCTTCAGTGCATTATTTTCGCCTATGAACGAGTGCTTCAGTGCGTAATCTTTGCGTATGTGGCATTTTAGAAGATCCTAGTGTTTCGTTGGGTGAGGTAAGGTCGAATTAGCCGAGGACAGAGGAATTGTACCCGCCACCTACCCAAGCAAGTTAATTGATATTCTTTTGATTTTTTTTTTACGGTTCCTTTAAATTCCTAAAATTCTAAATTAGTAGTTTAGTTTAAAACCCTAAAATCCCAGGTTAGTGTAAAACCCTAAAATTAAGGTTAGTGTAAAACCCTACAATCCTGGGTTAGTGTAAAACCGTAAAACCCTAAAAAAAACCCAGGTTACTGTAAAATCGTACAATCCTAGTTTAGTTTAAAAATGTAAAATAGTGATTCACCCATCGTGGGGTTAGGTTGTTAGGTTAGGTGGGCACATATTACGAAATTAGTCATACGTTAATGCCCCTCGTATATTCGTGTTCTGCGTCGTAATAGAGTGGAAATTACCCTTTTCCGGGATTTTTTTTTACAGAAAAGTCACTAAACTGGATAGTTGCCGATTCGTGTTCTGTGTAATTAGTAGAGTGGAAATATACCACTTTCCGTGATTTGTTCTTATATTTTCAGAAAAGTCCCTATTCTGTATTACCTTTTTCTTGTTTATCTCAGTTTTAGCCACAACTCAACTCATTTAAGATTGCTCAAAAACAACTTTAGTACGCCCCACAAGTAATATTTTTTCCAATATATTTTATTCCAATATAATTTATTACCACCAACGGAACTAAAACGAACACTGCTTCCAGAATATAGCGCTGTCCATACCAGACACATCCATAATATTCGATATCTCCCTCCATGTTTCTTCCTTCTTTTCGTTGTTTCTAAAGTCTTCATTATCTCTATCATACAGCACCGGTCTCAGACGTATACATTCAATCAACAATGCCTCTAGTTGTTCGTTTTCAACTTCCTCGATACTGTTTGCGGTTGCCATACGCGACTAAGTATCACGTAAACTCAACACGACAAAAAGGCTGGTCAATTTGTCCTTTGGCACGCTACTTTGTCCTTAAGAGTCAAACACATTGAAAATTATTACATTATCGTACAAATTTATGTAGACTCCGAAAAAAATTACTGCCACGGTTTTCCTACTAAGCAATTCATAACTTTACAAAAAGACTACTTGCTTTAACACTATTAATATCCAGAAATGATTGCAAGATTATTCTGACTGCTTTCCGTAATTTATTTGGTAATAAATAACTCGTGCGGAATCATAAAGTTTGGCTGCTTTCCTTTTTATATTGTCAGCAGCTGACTGCTTGTGATAATATCTGTATTTATTCATACTGCTGATGNTTTGGCTGCTTTCCTTTTTATATTGTCAGCAGCTGACTGCTTGTGATAATATCTGTATTTATTCATACTGCTGATGAGCCATTGACGAGAAGTGTTCTGGAACCTCGGTTGGAGTACGGTAAATTCTACTCACATTAGGTATATAACGAGATTTCGTATGGAAGTGTTTCGCATAGATAAAATTTCCGCCACAGTTTCTAGTGCACCACTGTTGTTCCAAAGAGGTATTATTAAGCTGATGGTAAAACAAGAAGGTATATTTATTGGCATGAAAATGACAACTCTTGGTTCGAATTGTAATATACAGCACCTAATTTTTTTAAAGTACTAACTTTACTTCGCAACTATATTTCACACCTTCCAATGATGTGTATAAGAGCAAACAATGGTTTCACATTGAGCATTCATGAACAACCCTATTTCAATGGAAAAACCATGGAGTTAAGAATAACAAGAGATGGCATGCTATAGGCCGCGTTCCACTTGGAACAGACAGCGCTGATCAGTAGCATATATAAGGAACACCATTAGGAAAAATCAGCTCTCAGTAGCGTTCAGTAGTGAACTCAGATGGAACATTCGTCAGCAGAGTTTCCAGCAGGAATAATGGCGTTTGCTATGTGTGATGGAGCAATGGTAGCCCTAAACATGTTGTCAACAGTGACGGATTTTTTTTCTTTTCATCTATGTCTGATTCAAATTCATCAAATGACGATGAGATCGAAGAATATGTCAATATACTTTTCACCTACATCTTCTGCAGATAACGCAACTTGCTCATTATCCATCGCTACCATGTCACATCGTCTACTTTTATTGATACTGTCAAAACTCCTGCATCTCAGTAGCTTCCGCCAGAAGTATAACCTCCAACCCAGACACCACAATGTCACAAGGTTAATGATTCACACATGCACTGAAGCCATTGACATGTATGGAAATTGCTAAATTAATTTGCTGGAGCATTTTAGTTAATGTAGCTAAAATTAGCATAACAGTTTGGTAATTTAATTTTGTTTCTCAGAAGTTATACCCTGTAACATTTTTAGTCTCTACACTGATTTGAGACGACTGATTTCAGCACGTGGCCTTCAGTCCTGCTGCGCATGGCTGATGTGTGGCGAGGATAGTTTCTACCAAAGTCGGCAGATATTGCGAGAGGGCTGGTAACGGCTCCGCNCGCATGGCTGATGTGTGGCGAGGATAGTTTCTACCAAAGTCGGCAGATATTGCGAGAGGGCTGGTAACGGCTCCGGGGAAAGTCGTGATCACATCAAATGCCCTCCTTCCTCTTGGGAAGCCATTAGAACCCACACTGTGCAACAGGTGCCTACAGCGCCTGGCAGCAGGGTGGTACACTCCTGTGGCATGGCCACAGCTGGTAGTAGTATCTGGCAGCATCTAGAGGACTCGTCGATGAGGCTGGTATGATGATACCACGCTGCTCTCACAGCAATGGTTGTACTGTGGGGGGCACTGGTGGCTCTACAGCTAGTTGAGCAGGCTTCCAGAGGCATCACTGCTATAGCTGTCATTGTCCTGCAGTGTCCTGTCGGCTGGTGCTGATGTGGGCCAACCACTCATATCTCTACCTCCTGCCCCAGTTCTATATAGGGCGTGTAGACACTGAATTTTTGGTGAAAATAGGGAGTGGTGTAGTGTAGCCATTATGCTTGTTGGTAGCGGCAATGGAGCTGCACTGATCAGTGTATCATCCCAGACCTCCTCGACGGCTGACAGTATTTCCCTATAGAGCGAGGGTGCAGTCACAAAAGGACTGGGTGACATCTGCTGAGCATGGAAGGGCTGCTGAAACACCACACTGGCTGGGGGCAGAAGTGCCACAGTGGAATTCCCCCAAATGCCTTCAATTGCGGCCACCGACCCCTTGCTGGGCGAATGGGTACCAGGCATCGGTATGGTTAAAAGTGGGGGAGCTATTGTACCTGTACGTACTCGTGGCATGCCGGTGCACTTATGCTGTACAGCACTGAAAGGCAGTAATAGAGCAGAACGTGTCTTAACTCAACACATCTCATTCTTCTGCCAGTCCTCTGTTGGGAATAAGGACGCCAGGCATCAATGGGCCGAAATGCAAGGGTGGTTCCCAGCCAGTTGATAAAGAAACTGTTGCAGGATAACTAGGGTGTCATCTTTCTTTCCCGATCCATATTTGGCATCATGATGCTGGTCATCGAGTGAGTGGCTGACGTGTCATGTGTCAACACTGGTTGCATGTTCTACCTGTGCAGGCTTGTACTTGCTATAGGCCCTTCTTCCTCGGAGCCTGCTCGATCCCTATCGGGTGGTTATGTGCTGGGCATCGAAGCGGGGACTTCACTCTTCAGGGTGATAAGGTCAGGCTGTTGCGAAGGGAAAGGAGGATGTGACGCGTTATCCATTGATGTAATTGCGATGTAATTTCGTTGTGCACTGGGTGCTGGGTGCTGAGTTGGACATAGTACACTAAAGAGCAAAAAAAAAAATGCTACACCTGCCTAATATCGTGGCCCCCCCTAACCCCCTGAAGCGTGCAGAAGTGCCGCAAAACGACGTGGCATGGACACTACTAATGTCTGAAGGTATGCAGGAGGCAATTACACCATGAGTTCTGCAGGGCAGTTCACAAATCCATAGGAGTGCGAGGCAGTGGAGATCTCTTCTTAACAGCACATTGCAAGGCATCCAAGATATGCTCAATAATGTTAATATCTGGTGATTTAGGTGGTCAATGGAAGTGTCTAAAGTCAGAAGAGTGTTCCTGTAACCACTTGGTAGCAACTCTCGATGTGTGGGGTGTTACATTGTCCTGCTGGAATAGTCCACATCCCTCGGAATGCACAATGGACATGAATGGGTGCAGGTGATCGGACAAGATGCTTACGTATCTGTCACCTGTCAGAGTCGTATCTAGACGTATCAGGGGTCCCATTTCATGCCAACTGCACACACCCCATACAATGACAGAGCCTCCACCAGCTTGAGCAGTCCCCTGTTGACATGTAGAGTCCATGGATTCATGAGGATGTCTCCATACCCGTACATGTCCATCCACCCGATACAATTGGAAACGAGACTCGTCAGACCAGGCAACGTTTTCCCAGTCATCAACAGTCAAATGGCGGTGTTGATGGGCCCAGGCGAGGCATAAAGCTTTGTGTCGTGCAGTCAACAATGGTACACGAGTGGGCCTTCGGCTCCGAAAGCCCATATAAATGATGGTATATTGAATAGTTCGCACGCTGGCACAAATCTGAGCCAATTTGAGAAAGGTTTGCACGTCTGTAACATTTAATGATACTCGTCACCTGTTGTTCGTCTCATTCGGTCATGATCTTTTTCCGGCAGCAGTGATGTCGAAGATTTGATGTATAACCGGATTCCCGATATTCACAGTACACTAGAAAAATAGTCGTACACGAAAATCCACATTTTATCGCTACCTCGGACATGCTATTTCCCATCTCTCGTGCGCCGACTATAACACTGCATTCAAACTCACTTAAATCTTGATAACCTGCCATTGTAGCAGCAGTAACCGATCTAGGAACTGTGCCAGATGCTTGTTGTCTTATATATGTGCTGCCGACAGCATCGCGTCGGTTTGGTTCCATACCTCTGTTATTTGCATACGTATGCCTATACCATTTTTTTTGGCTCTCCAGTGTATGTGCTTTCTCCCAGGCTGTCTGGGAGAAAGCCCACTCCATTTCACAGCTAGGCAGGAACAAATGTTCTAACAACCTATGGATTGCGGGTGATTGCGAACGGACACATATTCGCCCAGTTGGAGTTTGTTTGGCTGGCATTGAGTGTTTGGCAGCCATATGCGATTATACCGTTGTTGTTGTTGTTGTTGTTGTTGTTGTTGTTGTTGTTCACACACCTGGTAGACTATTTAGTGGTGTTGTACCTTCCAGTCCGTTTCGTTTTCTGCCTTATTCGGCAGCAAGCTAGCTCTCTATGGCGAGTTAGATTGCAGACCTGCAGGATTTTGGGCAGGGTTTTTCCTGTAGCGGCATTCACAGATGTGCGCAAGCAGAACAAGGCAGCCGGTAGGTGGGGGCAAGGTTGTGTGATCCTTTCCTACATGCACTCTGAGCTGAACTTTTAAGTCTTGGTTTTTTCGTTCAGTGGAGTTGGCCCTTGGATGATAGTAGGTCATGGTATGGTTCTCGGATTTACGTAGTTCGCACAAGTTCCGCCATCGGTGCCCTGTAAACTGTGCCATGTTTGGTAAGGAGCACCTAGAGAAAACACTTCAGAGTGAAGAACTCTGTTTCTAGGACTTTGACGACTTTTTTCACAGAAGAAATTTTGATAGCATATGCCTCTGTTCAATGTGAGTAAAGGTCCAATACCACCTCAATAAAGTGCTTGCCCTGTGCACTGCGTTGGTAAGGTCCCATGAGGTCCAGTGCTAAGGTGTCAACTTGTTTTATTAGTACATGTGGTTGTTGTTGTGTGCAGTCTAGGCAGTGGCCCTTAAATGTGTTGCAAATTCTGCACTGTTTCACGTAACGGCATGTCTCATGGGTTATACCAGGCCAGTGGTATTTGCTGGAAATATTGGAATGTGTTTGTTCTGCGGTTGGGGGGCCAGCAGGCTGGCCATAGTGTGCATAGGCAAGTAGCGCTTGATGGTCAATGACTGGAATAAACATCTTCCAGTCGTTGTTGTCCCCTTTCTTAAGCACTTCTAGGCAATTGTCTACAACTCGACAGTTTTTCAGGGCATCTGCACACTCATTGCTCCCACCGTGCGTCATCTGGTGTTACTTGTTATGCATGCTTGATGTGTGCATCCAGCTGTTGTGCAGTGATTTTTGCATCTGGGGTTGTATTGATTTTTATTCGATACAAGCATGGTGGCATGATTTCGGTACTGAACTGTGTGTTGTTGACAGGTGGCAACATTGCTTCCTACTGGTCGGGTAATTCTCACACATGTTTCGCCCTGGGGAGTGCGAGAGTGCATCTGCCATCTCGTTTTCTACTCCCGGTACAGGTTATACCACAAAATCATAGGCCTGACTAAGCATGGACCAGCATGTCAGTTTGCTCCTGGATTCCCGCATCTTCTGTAGCCATACTAAACTATGGTTGTCAGTGCGGCAAGCAAATCTCTGGTACTTCAATAACCGCTGGTATCATCTGAGAGACAATATGATAGCCAAATATTTGCTTTCATTGACATCATATTGATGCTATACGGGGTCGAATTTTGCACTCCCATAGTCGATGATGAATCATTCTTCATCACCTAGTTGAAATAGGACAGCAAAAACATGGGCCTCGTGGGATCTAGGCGAGATATATGTTGACACTGATTGAATTGGTGCTTAATTTATATGAATTCCTGGTAAGCTTTTTGGTTGACAAGAGTGTCNAAGCAAATCTCTGGTACTTCAATAACCGCTGGTATCATCTGAGAGACAATATGATAGCCAAATATTTGCTTTCATTAACATCATATTGATGCTATACGGGGTCGAATTTTGCACTCCCATAGTCGATGATGAATCATTCTTCATCACCTAGTTGAAATAGGACAGCAAAAACATGGGCCTCGTGGGATCTAGGCGAGATATATGTTGACACTGATTGAACTGGTGCTTAATTTATATGAATTCCTGGTAAGCTTTTTGGTTGACAAGAGTGTCATAAGGGGCGCAGTGATGATAGAATACCCTTGTATGTATTGGCAGAGCCAATTTATAAGGTCCTAAAACTTATGCAGTTGCATATATGGTTTTGTTGGGTTCCACTCATCAATGAGTCGCAGGTGTTATGCGGTAGGGTGATTTCTGGTTTCATCTACGATGTGTCCCCAGACATTTAGATCCGTTTTACCAATGTGGCACTTGTGATTAGCGCAAATGAGGACTGCGATTGCAAAACGATCTATCACTAATGCTAAGTGTTATAGATGTTTCTCCCGGCTGTCTGACCATACCATCATGTCATACAGATAGGCAGTGACGAACTTGCGAATGTAGCCATCAAGTACGTGTACCATCATGGCTTGAAAGGTAGCTGGTGTAAACTTAAGACCAAAAGGCATAACAAAAAATTATACCACCTGCTGTCTGGTGTAGTGAAGGTGATTTTGTGGTAGTCGTTCGGCGCGACTGGGACTTGCCAGTAGCAAGAATGGAGGTCAAAGGAAAACATGATTTTTTTCAGAACCGAGCAAACTGAGAGCACTGTTTATGTTTATTACTGGAGGAGGTGAACTTTTGGTAATATAATTTACTGTATGAAATATACACAAAACCTCTACATCTCATCTTTTTAAGGGGCCAAGTTTATGGCTGAATTGTAGATACTATTAAGGGTCTCTATAACACCATCAGATAACATTTCACTCACATGAGTGTTAATTATGTTGCGATGGTAGGCCGTGTAGTCTCTGGGTGGTGGGCACAGTAGTTCCTCGTGACTCATAGATATAGAACGCTCAACAATGCTGGTGCGATGAAGCGGGTCCCACATGTAAACATATAACTTCGATCTTTCAAGATGTTTTGCATGTCACTTTGAAATTCCGTGGGAACTGCATGGGTGAATGCATGAAGATTTTTAGTGTCGAGATCTGTAGGTTGATGGTAACCTAGTTAGCAATTAGTTTTTCGTCATGACATTAATGTGTACCACTCCTGTGTGTTCTCGCACGGCCACTGTCACCACATCATCAGCCCACAGTCATTGCACCAGTTCGGCATTCGGAAAATGCACGCCATGCATTCCGATGCATGTCAGCTTCATTTAGTGCCTGGCGAATGTTGAGTAATAATGTAAATTAAGTTAGGAATAAAGTGAAAATAACTGTGGAAAATTGCAGTGTAGTTTATAGCTCATGGGCAAGTGTTAGTGTAACTCACACTTTTGGGATTAAAATATAATAGCAGAATAAATGCACTCCACATGCATATTTAATTAGGTGTAGAATATCAGGGTAATGTCATTTGAAGTGTTTTATGTGATTTTTAGAGTGTAAGTGTGTATCTGGTTAAACCAAAGAGTTGCATGGCGAACATTCAGTCTTTAATTCAACTTAACAGTTCCAGTCTCATTGTGCCCCAGAACTTGACTTACATAAAATTCCCAAGTGATTTTCGAGGCACCACATAAAAAGGTTTTGTGTGTAAATAAGCTGATAATTAAGAACTCTGGACTCTCTGCAGGATCAGAGATGTTCATCCCGAATGTTTCAGTGTTTTTTTATATGTATGCTTTACATGCCACTGTAAAGAGGTCAGAAAATTAAGGTACCTCGCGGAATGGTGCGAGCTCTCGGCAAGGATGCTGCTCGCCCGTGTCAGGTCCAACGGTCTGATTTTATGGGTTGTGGGTGCTGCACATGCATCGGGTCACGGGGGACTTTCATACTTTGTTCTCCTCATTTCAAGTCAGTATCCTAACCCACCTTTGTATTTTCTCCAACGTATCCCCCTTGTTTGCAGCACCTCTCTGTCAGCTCGTTTCCGACCCCGGAGGTTTCATTTAACTTTGAGTTTTATTCGCCCCATTTTCTTGGTAGTTTATGTTTTAGACACTGGCAGGCTTTGTGAGGCAGATCCACTTAATTTTCCTTCTGTATATGCGCCTTTGTATACTGAACTCGACAATACAACTTTTCTTTCGTTAACTGCAAGTGTGCGTTCTCATTTATTATATTGTACTTCGGGCCCTGGCCTTATCCATGTAATTCCTCACTGCCTCTAGGAGGTGTACTTCGCTTGCAGTGTAGATGGTATTATCAAGCCATGCTGAGGTGTTTGAATTCCCTAGTTATATTTACATTTTTCTGTAACTTTTGGTGCAATGTGTGTCAGGAGATACATCCACAAGGTCGTTTGGCTCACGATCCTAAGAACAATGATCTCGTACTCACCCGGTGAGTTGGCGCCATTCCATTCGAAGTCAGAGTATTTGTGTTATGTTTTGACTTTTATTAACACGAACACCAGGCACTATCTTTATTATCCATCCCCTACCACTCCAGCCACATTATCTTGTCGAATCGAAATGAATGTGGTCATGGGATAACTAAGTGACAGCTTGTTGATCAATGAGTTATTGTACTCCCAGGATGAGAGACTCCCTGAGGCCTTGTGTAACTATAATGGGAAAATGCATGACTTTGTCTCTGATGACACCATACATCATGTGTGGCGAGCTGCACAATTTAACTTGTTGTTTGCATTGTTCAGTCGCAATTACTTGTTCACTTATTAAACTTAGTGAAGCTGCCATGTTGATGACTGCTACGGATGACTGTGAGTTAACATTTAAGGGTATGCATGGAAGACTGTCGTATTTTCAAAAAATTTGGCCGAGAAATTATTAATTTTTTATTTTTTGCTGCTGGTGTTTGCTGTGTTTACTATTTGTTGAATAGGGGTTCATCCTCCATATCCCATTTTCCTATTTCCCAATGCTAAATTCACCTTATGCTTTCCACTTGGGAAGTCCTCATGCCAATGCATCAGTTAACTGGGGTAGTAACGGCGCGGGCAGTGCGGCTGCCGGTCAGGTGCTGCTATACCGTTACATGGCCCTACAATTGTGCCATTATTACATGCAGGATGTCCATTCCAGGCACTCTGAGCTGGCTGGGGAGGTCTCGATCTACTCACCTGCTCCAGTGATGGTGGACTGCCAGGCACATTGTTGTTGTTCTTCTTACCAGTGTGCATGACAGATGTAAGTACGTGCTTTCCATATGGTTGTGAGCCATGTTAATGTAACTCACTAGCATCACTGGAAATGCTGGCAGCTGTTCGCACGAAATTTTTGAAGCCATTCTTTATGACTGGTCGCAAAGTGGCTCTACATTCTGGAAGGACTGCTTCTAATACATCCATAGCCGCAATATGGGGGTAAAATCGGGCTATGAGATTTACCTTATGTCTCAAGAATGTTTTTAGGTCTTTGTGAGCTTGTTGATGTTCTGTAAAAAATTTCAGCTGCATCTGCAAGGTTGCCAGCATGCTGGTGTACACTGCGAAAATTTTTGTAACAAACTTTTCCCTCGTCATTTGGTACTTGGTAACTGATCACCACCATGCACACATGTTACCAGTGAGTTGTGCTGCCACTACACATGTATACTCTGCGGGCGGATTATCATACCATTGCAGTCACTGCACGTATTCCTCCACGAATGCTCGAGGATCCTCCGAGCCCTGCTGAGAGAAATTTGGGAGTGTTTGTAATCTCGCCAGAGTAACTGATGGTGATGCATGTGAAGGTTGAATAGTTCGCAGCATTAACAGTTAGGATGTCGCAGCAGACTGTGTTGTCTTGAGCTGAAGCAAGCAAGGTGTTTGCGGTGGTAAGGGTACCGAATGTCCTTGAGCATCAGGAAATGTTACATCGCGTGATTGGTCGGGTATGGCTGAATCGCACTACTAGGTGAGTTGTTCAGTTAAGCAGTCCTGTCAACGAAATTGAGTCTTCTGAAATTTTGTCTACTTTACTTAGTCATGCGGGTGAAGTGGCACTTTCGGCCGCACCCATGGCAGGTAGCAACATCCCCAGTAGGGTGTCCGCAGTTTGTGAACTCACACACATCTGCAGTGGTGCGGGGTTTTGTGGCATCGTACTCTGACGGTGTGTTGAGGTCGACAGGAACCAGTACTTGGGCGATTCTACACTGTGTACTTATGAACTCTCCGGTGTGCGCACTAATGCCACAAAACTGAGGGTGTCTATGAGGTAGCCCCTCAGGCAGCATGTACAGAATGCCAAGTCATACTCTGTTCCATCGAAATGGCATTGGTTACTGAGGATCTTGTATGTGTGTTCGGATAGCAGGTCAAGCAGAGTTGGCATTTAAGAGTGTACGTTGGCCTAGGAAGGCAACTGCAAATGTTCGCTGATAGATCGTATTTTTCTAAGGGGTCATTGCCTTTTGTGTTATTGCAAATCATGGGCCAACAATCTATTCCGAAACCGGTCACGTGCGTCGGTGTTTGGCTGCTTGATGGTGGTGTGCGGGTGGTGTTGCAGGGAAAATCTTAGCAGATGCTACGGCCCTTCCACTTGCGTGGGTGTCTCATGTTCATGGACAGCTGTGTTGTTGTTGCGACAAGGTGCATGGCGAGGCATATGGGCTCTCCCTCCCCTACAGCAAGTGGCACAGTATATCGGAGAGGTCTGTGGTGGCAGCAGGGGGAGGAGGAGAAAAGTCGCTCGCTGTCTCCCCAGGAATGCAGCACCAAGACGCATAGTTTTTGCTTCCTGCTCGCGCCAATGGTGATATTGGCGGCCCNCTGTCTCCCCAGGAATGCAGCACCAAGACGCATAGTTTTTGCTTCCTGCTCGCGCCAATGGTGATATTGGCGGCCCCACGAACTGTCACCCTCATGGCCACAGAATTTAGCCACACAGAATGGCGCCAACCTGGTTCGGGGGCAGTCACAGAGACCTACAGATGGAATTTGAATGTCCAGAATGCAGTAAAGGGAAAATTTCCTGGGATGAGCATGAGACTCTTTACGTGGGACATGGTCGAAAAGCACAGACTAAAGAAACCATGTCCCAGTGTCTTAATAAGTCGTGTCTGATGACTGATGTAGTTGAGGCTAGTTAGATGCCTGAACATATATACACTTAGTGGACTGGGGTATTGTGACTACCCAGTATGCCGTTCCAATGCACTAACATACAACACTTCAAAAACAGAAAATATACTGACTTATGTGATGTAGATAACGTGGCAGATGGCTAAGAGGGTCAATTGCCCTTAAAAACCCCTCTGAAGCACGTACATATATAGTACACTCTAACAAATTTGATTTCAGAACACTAGTTTTATTACAGAAAGCAAGTGAGATGTTACACTCAAATAATGCAGATGTGCAGCACGAGACCCGCACTGGCCTTTGCTGTAGATATAAAGGTGTCGCACAGAAACTCAAAAANATAATGCAGATGTGCAGCACGAGACCCGCACTGGCCTTTGCTGTAGATATAAAGGTGTCGCACAGAAACTCAAAAAATATTTTAAGTGAAAATAATGTTGGAGGGGCATGAGTACATTCCGGATAGGAGGTGATCTTGGAGGTGCACGAAGAAAGAAAAACTGTTCTGGTACAATGAAGTCTATGGGGATTAAATGATTAGCATGCAAGTGTCGCTTCACACCGGAGCCATTGTGGTACGACCTACCCAGATGCCCACTCTCGCTAGACTGAGAAGGGTTTGGCGAGGTGGCTGAAACATAGCTGCCTCCACCTGCCATAAATATAATTGCCTTGAATAATAATGAAATGAATGATATTCGAATACATAACACCAATGAAGACAATACATTTACTCTGTGTCAAACACTTTTGACATTGGTGTTAAAAGAATGATGAAAATTATCTGATAATAATATTTATCAGAATCCAGGGCATCAGGAGGAGAGGGAAACAGAGGGCACTTGCCCTCCCCTAGAAACTGTATATCTTCTATGAAATGTGAAATATCAATTTTTATAACAAATAAATTATTTATTTGCGATTTTACTTCAAAATGAAGGTCTTTGCTGGGAGGAGCAATATAATTGTACCTGTTGTTTTCATTATTTTATTTTGATATTTGTTTATGCATTTGAATTCAATATGATATTGTATGTTATTATGATAAACAAATTATTTCATATTACAAGCAGTGGATATTTGTTGCAAGCATTTAGGTTTAAAACACAGATGTAAAACTCACAGTTCTCTGAGGGAATCTTTAAAAAATTCCGATGCCTCCCCATGGAAAAAAATCTTGCTGATGCCCATGATGAGAAGTTCAGTTTGTGTCTGATAAAGTCTTTTCATCACTTTAAATGAAAGTATATGCACAAAAGTATGATGAACAATCAACCCTGCATTAATTAAATATTAATTTAATTAATATTTTAATACTTNATAAAGTCTTTTCATCACTTTAAATGAAAGTATATGCACAAAAGTATGATGAACAATCAACCCTGCATTAATTAAAATGTTAATTTAATTAATATTTTAATACGTGAATTGTTACAAATAATTTTATGGTGGCTCAGTTTGGGTTTGGTTTCCTACTGCTAAAGTTAAAACACATTCTTTTTAATAATTATGTATGGTACTTGCTAAAGATGTCACTCGCTCCTGGAATGTCCATTTAATGATAGTTAAACAATCCACTAGTTTGTATTGAAAAATGCTACATGGTTTCTAAGATTCCACGATCACGAGGCCGTTGATTCATGCATGCACTGCGGGCGTAAACGTGCAGGGAAATTGCTACATTAATTTGCTGGAGCATAATAAATAATATAGCAAATTATACGATACGGTTAGGCTGATTAATTATATTTCTTAGAAGTTACGCTCTGTGGCAAGGTTAGTCTCTGCACTGACTTGAAATGTTCTACTTGTGCGCTTTGTCTTCGATCCTGCTTCGCAGGATCGGTGTTGGCGAGGATAGTTCTTACCTGAGCCAGTAGATGGTGCGCGAGTGTCGACAAGCTATTTTCTAGGGAAAGTATTGGATGATGTCAATTGGTTGATTTAGGACCTATCCTCTCGCACAATAGACGGTTGTCTTGAGTTCAATATAGCAGTTGAAAGACGATCCTCAATCAATTGTTTTGGTACAAAACAAAAATATTTTTTTCCATTATAAAAGTTTGACTTATTGCATGAGACAATATGATAGTACTGCCTTCATGAACCATGGCATTGTAAGAGATTATACACATTTCAATTAGCAGAATACTGCCAGCAGTAAATAGAATGTGTTTTTCGATAATGCTGATGGGAATTGAGGCTTCAGGAGCTGAGGGATGGCAGATTATTGTTGACAGGACTGCATTTGGTGTGTTTAAAGAGGTGCTGGTTCGCTGTATATCATGGAACTATGGTGGGAAGTGGGCTGTTCGTTTGTGTGGCTACTTCCTGAATTTNGTTTGACTTATTGCATGAGACAATATGATAGTACTGCCTTCATGAACCATGGCATTGTAAGAGATTATACACATTGCAATTAGCAGAATACTGCCAGCAGTAAATAGAATGTGTTTTTCGATAATGCTGATGGGAATTGAGGCTTCAGGAGCTGAGGGATGGCAGATTATTGTTGACAGGACTGCATTTGGTGTGTTTAAATAGGTGCTGGTTCGCTGTATATCATGGAACTATGGTGGGAAGTGGGCTGTTCGTTTGTGTGGCTACTTCCTGAATTTNAGGTGCTGGTTCGCTGTATATCATGGAACTATGGTGGGAAGTGGGCTGTTCGTTTGTGTGGCTACTTCCTGAATTTTCTCATTACTGCAGATGGTGATTAATGTTGATGTGCTCCAGTTAGGCCTACCTAGTGAGCCAGGTACTGCCAGATTCAGGTGACCATCTCGCTTTCATGCTCTCAAGAGACATCTTTTGAGGACATGATAATTCGGGCTGACCAATTCTGCCAAGAGATGTCACTAGTAAAAATACCGAGGTGGACAAAGTGGTTAAGGTGCTCCAGAAACCCAGTTTTTGGCCCCCTTAATTTCATGTTCATGTCCCTCTGTTTGTGTTGTGCACAAAGTGTGAGTGTGCTAACGATGCATTAAAAATTCTATAGGTAATGTGCAACCACTTAAAATTACCCGAGCAGTTGGTGATAGTAATGCGGACGACGTCTGGCGACTATGTTAAGAAAAGTAAGAATATTACACAATATTCCTATTTCGAATAGAATGGGCGCAAGCTCACCGAGTGAGCACGAAGTCACAGTTCACAGGATCGAGGGCCAAACGACTTCGTGGCTGTATCCTCCGACACACATGATACAAATTTACAGGAAAGCATAATATATTGCCACAGTATTTATTCAGGCTCCCCAGCATGCCTTAGTATTACCTTTTACCATATAAATGAAGGATGCCTCCTTGAGATGTTGCACATACAAGTATTTGAACGACCTACACGGCCAAAATTATTATTTTTGCTTAGATTGGTTCTAGATGATATAAATGATACAAAAACAATGGTTTTGTTAAATATATATATTTATTTTGAGAAAAATATAGTTTAGGATAGAAAAATAAACAAAAATCTAGTCTTCATCAGAAATATGGTCCTCTTCGCTTTCTGAAGGAAGAAACGTTGGGTTTGGCTGTGCTGGCAGAAGCATGTCAATAGTTCAGGAAGAAACGACATAAATTTCCTTTTTTTTTAAGTCCTCATACTACTGAGCAAGGGATATGAGCTTAAGAGTAATCTGTTCAAAATGTCTCTATTACAGGACTCTCTAGAAAATGTTCTTGAAAAGTGTTGCCTATATGTCCTAAAATTCTTGTTACGCGCCTCTGCTGCCTCCTTAGAAAGTTGACCGATTGGGAGCAATGCGTTTTTTATTACGACTCCTTCTAACCACAAGTGAAATGCGCGAAACTAAGCTTAAATTTTTTGGATTTGTCTTCAATGAACTCCGCATCTGCCAAAAGTAGGTCTTAAAAAAATTTAGTTGTGTACCAAATTTGTTATATTTTCATTTTTCAGGAGGTCAAATAAATATTTGCGGGTCACTATCATTATACCCAAAGAACTCATTGATCCTGAAACAAACAAAGGTTGCTTTGTAATACATAAAACTTCATTTATACGCTTAGCTTTTTTTTNGAACTCATTGATCCTGAAACAAACAAAGGTTGCTTTGTAATACATAAAACTTCATTTATACGCTTAGCTTTTTTTTTGCCGGAAAAAGATCAAGGTACTTAAATTTTCCACATCCGCGCTTATCCGTGGACATTTTTAAAAAATTNTTTTTTTTGCCGGAAAAAGATCAAGGTACTTAAATTTTCCACATCCGCGCTTATCCGTGGACATTTTTAAAAAATTATCTTCTAGTCAAAACTCTGAAGTATTAAGACCAATAGGAACGGATACCGGATCTAACCCGATACTATAACTAATACTTTCATGAACATAAATTTCTTTGAAAAATCATCCTTATTGTGAATGTTATATTTAAATTATTAAAAGTATACTTTTATAGAATAATACAAAAAAGTCATATTGCAGTAGAATAGACAATTACCTGTAGAATCCGGATCCATCACTTTTCCGCACAAGATTTACTCAGAAAAATAATAATTCACTTCGAAACTGCACATTTTCTCACAATCGCCGAGAACAGATACAGTTCGATGATCAAATTCCGACTGAAGCTGAACAGCGCGACGTGCATGGAAAAAGGGTGGGAGGTGCTGGGTATTGTTCTCTGAAATGTCCTCTGACTCAGGTAGTTGATTTTAGGTTGTTTTCAATTTGGTTAAATTGAATTTTGGCCACGTAGATCGTTCAAATACCCGTATGTGCATCGATCACTTCCTGGATAGGGCCAGGGCCCGAAATACAACACTAAATGAGAACTTACATGTTTCGGTTAGCTCAAATAAATTTCATTGCCGAATAGTGTACACAGTTACATATATGCAATGCAAATTAAAGCGGACCTGACTCACAAGGCCTGCCAGCGGCCGTTACTGTACAAAAAGGCAAAAAAATGGAACAAAAACTTACAAGAGTAAAGGCACAAATACAATCTATTGGCCATCACATGAATTATGAAAACGAACAATTAATGGTTTGAGGCGCATCATGTATGATGTGGTTTCAGTGTTGTTAGGTGATAAGTAGACTTTCTTCCTGGGTGAAATTCTGCATCGAACGAAGTGATCAACATCTACCGTTATCTACGCAGCCACTAATACTAGACAATGTGACGTGTACATGTACATATATAGATATTTAATGCCGCGTAGAGACACAGAATACATCATATGTAAAGAACTGGTGTGTGTGACA
Source organism: Clitarchus hookeri (assembly GCA_002778355.1). Taxonomy (NCBI): domain Eukaryota; kingdom Metazoa; phylum Arthropoda; class Insecta; order Phasmatodea; family Phasmatidae; genus Clitarchus; species Clitarchus hookeri. The sequence continues at coordinate 37,441 of NQII01001393.1, forward strand.
AAAGAACACACACACAACACAACTTAATTGAAAAACTAAAAAAAATATCACTAGGCCAAACATCTTCTGTTACTGGAAATAATTTACTCAGCAGAGACGTAAGAAAATGTGAAATTTAATTAGAATTATCGTAATAAAATTATTATTCTGGACAGGAAACGTAGAATCAATTTGCAGACATGATTTTATCTGTGGCCTCAGTAACACTAGCCTCTCTCGTGACTGAAGTAAGCCGTTTACTTTATGCCTGGCAATTCAAATTTAAAATCTCCAGAAAAATAAACAAATTAATTTGTTTCTTTGCTCCAGCCTAGCTTAGCGTTTTAAACAAAAGACTAATAATGCCAGTTTATATGTAGTTAAATTAAACAAGGTTCAGTTCAACTTGAATATAAATGTTCTTCTCTGCTTCTTAATAAATTAATTCGTAGACTCAGCTGATTATAATTTAAAACGAAGAATTCTTGAAGTTCTCAACGTTATAAGCGATCTCCTTGTCAGCAATCTCATCTCCCTGGATGTGGAAGGACCCTATTCACGCTCTTGGTCCTGTAATGCCATTACAGTCCCAGCACATTTAAGCACACGTTGTAGTTCGAACTAATTAACCTGAAAATATACGCGGGCGACGATCGATACAGGCCTGCTTCTTCCTAAATCTTGCCTCGCATCTTCGTCTCCTTCGATACGGCCTGTTTTCAGGTTCGAACTCCGGTCCTTATAATAAAAACTAAATTGAAACCCTATATGCTAAACCAATGCGGGTTAGCATGCTGCCTATGAACACCAAAATGGCTAGAAATTCCCTTCAAACACTTAGTTAAATAAAGCAGTCTAAAACTGAGGTATCACGAGACTGCTAGAGGCAAGAATTATTATTCACCATATCACTTAGTTACCATGGCAACGGATCAACAGCTGCTCAGATACTAGAGCATTCTAACACATTACAAAAACAAACAGACTGAAAAGACAAATAAATGTTTTTACGATAAAAACAAAATTTAAACAAGCAGTGAAATTACATATAATTAATGTAATTAATGTGCCAATAAAAACATTTCTGTCGGTAAAATAAGATTGCGGTTTGCAAATACATAAACAAATGAATAATTAAAATCTACGGATGGCCAATTTTACGTCACATCTTATTGGATTTGCTACAGTTTAGACGTCATTTGATAACTGTATGGAGTAAAGATCTTTTAATGAGTGAGGAAATCAGTACTTCCACTTGTAGGGTTTGTGAAGTTGTGGTTGTTATGGAGACTGGTTGTAGTATAATATAAAAGGGGACTTTGGCTCAAGGGGATAAGGGATAGAAGCCAGGTGCCGGCCGACGACATCTGGAATTTCCCTTTGACGTCGTCGTTGTTAACCAGGGCTGGTTGGATGTTATATTACCCGGCGCCATAACTCAGTAGTGAGCTAATGATGAGGATCGTCCGGTCGACGGCCCATGGGGACCCTAGTAATACTCCGTCAGTTTGTTGATGGGTGTCGCGTACTTACGGTTGCACTTCTTTTATCTGATTGCGAGACTGTAGGCCGTCTGTTACGCTTGAAATATACAAACGCAATGCGGGTGATGCTACAAAGGATGCCCTACAGTGAATTAACACTGATTTCACTTGGTTGAGCGGTTTATTCACCATTCTTGCTACAGGTGAATAATGCGTGAATGATGCATGATAATGGACCCAGCACTTAAGCGGTGAAAAATACGTGGTCTTATATTGAGACGCAATTGCGTTCAACTCTATGGTGAGAGTGCGGGTGGCTCTCCCCTTAGTGCATTAAAGATAATACATATGTTCCGGTGACTAATATATTACTATTGTAGTTAAATGATTGTAGCCTATATGCGGGCTGATGAGGGGGCTCGCGGAGCGGGCCACCAACGCCGCCGGTCTTGTCCGGGTGCTGAGACGAACTGGGCGAGTCATGTCTGGTGTTGTCACAAGTGACGAGAACCGACATCAAACGCCGAACGATGAAACATAACATGAACACTCTGTGATGTGATTATAATGGTGAAAAATTGTATTAATTAAATTAAACACATCGGTGACATCCCCGTTTATTAACAAATGTCTGCTAATGTTTAATTTGTTAAGTTGATGGGGATGTCACCACACTAAATGATTTGTTATAATGATGTAGGCCTTTAATGGAAATCTCCATTTTATAAATCATAATTACTTTTATATAAATACACCTTAAATAAATTATTACATTTTCTCATAAAAGTGTTTGCATTTTACTTCTAATGACGCGTTTGAACTACACTGGCTACAGCGTTGCCAGGTGGCTGTCTCCTGAAGGGATGGACGAGTCCACCTGGGCAAAGGGGTGTGGAATGCCATGCTTGATTGCTATTTATACAATGAAAAACACCCCTGGCTGTAGCCATGAATGCGTTGACTGTGTTAAATATGTTTGAAAAATTCTGTACACTACTGGATGACACTTTGGGGCACTTATCTCTTCAGCACTGGCCTACCAGCCAGGTAGCGTCACCTGGTGGTGCGTTGCGTCGTATTTAACTGCGCGAACTGCGAGGCCACAATGACCAATTGCCAGTGCACCCAACGGATGGGGCTTTGGGGTAAACACCATTTCGGATCGCCTATCCACTTATTAAAAGAGTTACCTCTTGTAATACATAAGTAGGGCGGTCTCTTGAGTTGTGTAATCCTTGTCGGCAAGAAGGTGCAGGTTCCGTTCTTGTCGACCGCACTGCGCACTCTTGGCCTGATGTGGTTGGTGCGGCCCGGTGTAGCTGGTGTAGTGATTGTGACTGCGGCAGTCAGAGTGGGCACAAGGAACTCGTGGATGCGTGGTTCACGCCACCTTTTTCCCCTATCTTCTCTCAAAATTTCCCAATTCCCCATTTCCCCCTCAAAAAGCACCGATACCCTAATTTGCAAAGAGCGAGCCGGTTTTTTTTTTTTTTGCAAAAA
>NQII01001393.1:40431-128397 GCA_002778355.1 Clitarchus hookeri
TTTTTTTTTTTTTTGCAAAAACGAGCCATTGGAAGCATTTGGGCAGCTATTTTTCACCTGTGATCTTGACCTATGACCTTTGACCCTGTATCCATGACCTGGAATGACCTTGAAACAAAAACATTCCAAAAAAGCAGAAAAATTATAAAATCCCATCAAAAATGATAAAAAAAATGTATAAAAAATTAATCCCATCAAAAATGATAAAAAATGTATAAAAAATTAATCCCATCAAAAATGATAAAAAATGTATAAAAAATTAAACCAAGTATTTAAAAGAATAAGGTGTACATATAGGAGGTCCGGCGTTCGACGTCGGAGCTCGGAGCTGTTCATGCTCTATCATTCCAGTCCCCCAGTGGCCATCTCGTCAGCCATGTTATATGTCAGTGACCTTGGTCTTTGACCTTGACCCTGGTGACCTTGATGTCAAAAAATTCTAAAAAATCACAAAATATCCCAAACAATTATAAAAAATGCATTAAAAATTACAAAAAAATTATTTACAAATTTTTAAAATAAAAAATATACTATAAAAAATATATTTCAAAAATATTTCATTTTCGGAGGTCCCCCCTCCAGCACCATGTCCAGCAGATGACTGACCCTTCTCGAATCAATCACATTGTCTTAACATTCCCCTCCCCTACCAATGTTTCCCATTGGTTAATTATTCGGCAGACCACCAACCATACACATTCAGTAATATGCAACCATGTTGGATTTTTCTTTTGTCATTTGTTTATACATTGCTGGAGGCCTCAATTTGGATTTCATATGTTTACTTTAACATCACCTAGGTGGTGCTATTTTCTCGATAGCGCCACCAGGCGTGCTGTCAATTTAGCCACTGGGAGGCCGCCATATTTGTTTATGTTTTTAAAGTGTAGGTTGTGCTATCAGCGCACTCCATATTGGATTATATTTTCAACTCATAGGTAGCGTTAATTTCGCGATTACGCCGCCGGGCGAGCTGTGAGCATCTGTCGATTCAACCGCCAGTCGAGCTGTTGGCACTCATATTTATAGACACAGGAAAATATGTAATATTTTATACTATTAAAAACGTTATTGTTCCAATCAGCGGAAAACCTACATGCATAATTTATTAAATTTATAATTTTTTTATGAAATTCTTTAGTTAAGATTAATTAATAAACATTTTTCGTTTTAATGCTAATTGAAGTGCCATTGAAATAGAGTATATATTCAGTTACCCCTCATCCCTACACTTTCGTCCAACCAATTATTCACCATCGCTTAATCCCATAACACTACCGCTCTTGTTTTCAGTATTGTCCACCAGAGCACACTAGTGTGGGGAAAGTATTTAATAAGAACAATGTCGACCCTCGGCACAGTTTCTCGTCTGATGCCAGAGGTGACAGATAGCTCTCTCACCCTTCGTCTTTTAACATTCTGACTGGTAAGTTCAGATATTTAATTACATCAGGTCGCGGGGTATCCGCGAGAAACGCAATCTGTAGCGACCATTGACGAAAATTTTTTTTTGAGGCGAGGCCTTGCATATGTAATACGTATCGTTTCAGCAGCAGCAGCAGCAGCAGCAGCAGCGACGGTGACAGCAGGTATGGGTTGGTACCACGTGCAGTATTCACGACTTGGCAGCCGTGAGCTGTACTTTGCTCTGCCTTTAATACTAGCTGTTGAAGGCGCGTGGTCACTTGAAGCCCAGGAAAGAGCGAGCATCCTGCCTACAGTGGTGACTTCACACTAGCTAACAAGACTTAAAATATTTCACACTTGAAACATAAATTATAGCATAACTATTTATTATGTCTATTACACCTATATACAGACTCATCAAATGTGAAACAACATATAGTAAAAAAAATAATTATATGTTTAACCTCTTACAGCAACGTAAATTTTCTAACAATCTACAGGAAAAAGAAACCCCTCACACCAATTGCCTCAGGGAAAAAATTAGCTTTAATTTATAAACAATGTACATTATGGTTAGCCCGGGAAGGGCGCTATCAGAAAAGTTGAAAAAAAACTTTTGACCTACTAGCTAGCTGCTAACTTATCATCGCTGCCCTGCCCAGGAATTTAAGATTTTTAATGTGAAAATAGATTTGGTCCTCCTGTTATCTTCGCTCAGCTTGAACTCATGGACGCACTTAAAGGAAACAACTAACTACGGGCAGAACGACCCCTCACAAAACTGACCCCTAAATGACACATAATAACCCATAAAAATCACCCATAATGACGAATGAAAGACCCCCGATTGTGGCGTGTGCGTTGCTAAGTGTGGTGCCAAGTGCATTGCGTGTGGTGCTAAATGCGGTGCATTCATAGCTAAGTGAGCTGCATGCACTGCAGGCCTTCGTATTCGCAATTCGTATCCGTGGTATGATGAGAGAGCGCTTCCAAATCGATTTTCACTTCACAGTGTTAGAATGTCAACTGTAATTTTTTTCTATATAATTACGGTTATTCTTTTCTAATAAAGAGCTTTGCTTATGCCCATAAAAGGCCTTCCACCATAAAATTTATACGTAAAAAAAATATGTGCACACTCTGAGAAAACCCACATACACATTCGCCCCCGAAGAAAACACGCAAATACTTACATATCAATATGTTATTTAAACATGCTTGTAGGCATATGTATATTAATATAGATATTAAAAATAATTTACTTACATATTTATATAACTATTCACAATTATGTATATATAAATAAGGGAATATAAATATGGACAGGAAAACAGATTTACTTCAAGTCTGACGCCGAAGTTATAAATCATTTGCCCTTTTCTAAATACATAAATCGATATGGCAATCAAGTTCTGTAAAATAAGTAACTTTAATTATATTGTGAACAAAATTATTGTGATTATAGAACAATAAAGTTGCTTTATTGAAGAATATTAAAAGAAGTGCATTGCTCTGCTAGGAAAGTAGCGAGATCGTAGTTTCTTGTAAATACAGTATGTCTAGAACAGATGACGCACGAAAACGAATGTTTTCTAGGGTGTTTTAATACAATTCAAATATTTTCGATAACTGGGGTATGATCGGCAGTGTGATCGAAATTAACACTTTTTTTTTCTAAATATTTTCCCATCACAAGTTTTATTTTGAAAAGAATAGTCTTTTCAGAAAAGTATGAAATACAAATTTCGGAGACTTCTCAGCAGTAAAATTATTATTTTGGAACCATTCTACATACACAAAAATTGTCTTGTTAACTACAATATTTAAAAAACATTCTTACAAGAGACATGCGAAACGCGAAGAGACTGAGGTAATGAAAATTTATGCATAATTTCCAGAGTAGTAACATACCTTGGTTCATTCTTGTGCAACATTATTTTCATAGCAATTGATTATTTGAGGCTTTGAGAATTCGCGTGAGCTCGGCAGTGTTCCTATATTTCCAGGAGTGCACCATAAACTAAGACCTGCAAGTATATGAGCATTGTAACGGCCTAAACACATAAAAAATTCGCCGAAGTTCACCTAGTCTTGGATTGCGGTTTCTACACGAGGGTCGTGGACAATGACTTACCTTTGGTGCTATGGGCCCCCCTCAACTGACTATCTCACAGCTGTTGCCTGCATGAGTGCTGGATGGCAAATGGCGCATGGCACGCAAGTGTGCTGCTTCGAAGCTTCGCCTGCTGCCCCTTCCCAACCCCTGCGCGCCTCCTGGACAATGTGACGCTGGCCAGCCATGACATCCCCAGGGGGGTGTTTCCGCTCCATGAACGTCGAAAATTGTTCGAGAAGATGACGAGAAAATTGTATAAAAGGCTTGTGTTCTCCCCTGCTCGGGAAGACAGGCCAGGAACTTTATTAAGGAAGGTACACTGCTGTTCCACTGTTAAATAAAAAAAGGGGGGGGGGGGTTTCTTTNGGGGGGGGGGGTTTCTTTGCATAACTATTAAAATATTTTTAATCTCCATTTTTAATTATTTTGTATAGAAAGGAAAAAAAACTAAAAATTTATTATTATATCTTTGAAAGCAATTTAAATCATGGGATTTTAGTAAATATTTAAATTGATTTTGTAATCCCATATTGGATTGATGTTTTGTATTTCAAGAAAGTAGGAAAATATATCAGAATTTTGCAACTACTATTTTTTACTGTGCAAACCCAAAGTATGCTTTATGATACCCTTTGATTACACACTAATAGGGGTCCTCTATTCCTTCAAAAACCAACATCTTCCTGAACAAACAGAGACTGAGTCTTACACTGAAGAGCCAAAAAAACTGGTACACCTGCCTAATATCGGGTCGCCTCCCCTCCCCCTACCCGAGCACGCAGAAGTGCCGCAAGACGACGTGGTATGGACTCGACTAATGTTTGAAGGTATGCAGGAGGCAATTCACACCATGAATTCTGCAGGGCAGTCCACAAATCCAATCTGCGCCAATTTGAGAAAGGGTTGCATGTCTGTCACGTTTAATGATTCTCATCAGTCGTCGTTTGTCCCGTTCTTTCACGATCTTTTTCCGGCCGCAGAGATGTCGCAGATGTGAAGTTTTACCGGATTCCCGATATTCAGGGTACACTCGTTTAATGGTCGTACGCGAATATCCAAATGTTATCGCTACCTCGGAGATGCTATGTCCCATGTATCGTGCGCCGACTATTACCCCCCGTTCAAACTGACTTAAATCTTGATAACCTGCCATTGTAGCAGCAGTAACCGATAAAGCTGCCGACCGCATCGCGTTACTCTGATTGGTTCCCTGCCTCTGTTATTTGCATACACACGCCTATACCTGTTTTTTTGGCTCTTCAGTGTATTTACATGTGTGGTCTGAAACCGACACATGTAGATAGAAAACTGCACCACTCTGCTTCGTCAGTGAGTTCAGTTGAAAGGGGTAATCAATTGGGAGTTTTCAATTTATTGAAAAATTTTTGGGCTTGCTACAGTGGTAAAGAGAGTGAAAATAATTTCGGTCCATCAAACTAATTTGCAAAATGACTTTTACAGGAGCCGTTCGTACTGTCTGGATTCAAACTTTGGGAAAAGAGTCCCTGCAGAAAGCGCTCCGATGCGGGTGCAACCTACAAGCCGGAGGATGGTATCGAAGTTTTGCGCCACTTGATGCTTGAGCTGGTGAGAAAAGGAGGAGTTGCTGGTCAACATGAGGGAAGTCCACTTTAATCACCGTTTTTAAAAATCTTAAATGTCTGCCTAATAGTCTGAGCGGTGATTTCGAGGTAGTTTGCAGTTTGAATTTTTTTTGCTGCAGTTGAATTGCTCGTTAAAAAGGCTAAAGTAGTTTTACTTAACATCTGTGAAATGGCAGTATTATAAGTTGCAATAATTATTAAAGTACCCGAATCCTTACAGAGTGTGGTAGGGCAAGCTATCAATGAGCGTATGTCCTTTCACGAATTTTGTCAGGCTATTTTTTGGTAAACGGGTACTCCAGTAGTCATTGCACACCAGCTCATGAAAATTTTAGAAAGATTTCAGCGTCCTGGAATATCAATGCAAAATTTTGTAAAGGAGACGATTAGACTAGCGGAAGTTCTGGGTTTGCCGTGTGCGGAAGCAAATTTGCTAGAAATGATATTTTTTACGTTGCACGAGCTGTTAGTCTTGGTAGTTCAGGTAGAATTAACCGTTGGCGATTGTAGGCAAAATATGGTTAGGGTAGTAACATATAAATGGCAGAGTCAAATTTGTTTTCGGTCAAACCATCTGATGGCGAAATGTTTTTATAAGACCCAAAAAGGAGAAGGAAATTCCATACAGGTTAAGCCGAAACAGAAACGCCAAATTGGTTTTCGGGTAAATCACACAATAGAAAACAGTTTTTATAGAAAAGGCAGAAAGTGACGGAAAATAGTACGACGTAAAAGAAATGTCCGATGGTCAAAAACCGGTGAAAATGGTAATTTGTTACCGATGTGGAAATCCTGATCACGTTCAATTCAAATGTCCTTTACGAAGAAAACCTGCGGGATTAGGTTCAGATTCAAACACCAATTTGATTTATAGGAATGGCTTGTTGTATGTTTAATTAATAATTGGGAATTTAACTATGTCCACGTGGGTAGATTCGGGTGCGTCTGCATCTCTCATAAAACATGAAACCTGTAATAAAATTGTTTTGACGCGCTGGTTGGTACCGTACATATAAAAAGGTGAGAGTCTGTCATATTTTCCTTAGCAGACGGAGGATTGATTAAATAAAATGTGGTAGCACTGATAAAAATTAAAATTGAATAATTTTAATGGAAAGTGTCTTTTCGTGTTTTTGAAAATTTATCACATGACGTGATATTGGGTATTGATTTGTTTGGGCAGCACCCACGCATGTATTGACGTAGCAAGAAAAGCGCTGGAATTTAGTTTTTCCCCTGAGACCGTAATTGCTTTGCAAATTAAACATTCCCGATGTCGAATGATTCAGTTGTTACAACATTCGGAAGAGATAGTAAAGGCATTAGATCAGTTAAAAACGGAATATAATGATGCGCTTACGTGAAAAGTAGGGCATTGTAAAGAGGTTCCTGATGTTTTGAAATGAAAAGATAGTGAGCCTGTAGTGTGCGTGCCATACCGTGTGTGCGAGCCCAAAACGAAAATATTTAAGCAGTTAATCAATGATTTAAAGGAACAGGGAATTGTGGGGGAAACCACTAGTCAGTATGCGAGTCCGTCGTTTTGTTACCGAAAAAAACACCCGGTAAATATCGGTTAATATGTGATTATAGAAAGGTTAATAAAATTTGTATGTTGATTAATATCTGGTACCAGTTATGGAAACTGTTTTCCAACACTTGCAAAGAGCCAAATATTTCACCATATTGGATCTGAATTCTGCTTTTTTACAGCGCGAGTTACATCCGGAAAGTAGAGCACCATTAGCGTTTTGTACTCCTTGGGGGTTGTGCCAGTGGACGCGCCTGTCCAAGGGGGTAAATTCAGGGCCTCAATGTATGTCCCGAGTGTTGAACCACGTGTTAGGGCGGTATTTGTATGAGTTCGTCTTTTCGTACATTGACGACGTGTGCATGTACAGTGATAGGCTGGAGGAACACCTTAAACATTTGCAGACAGTGTTAGACGCGTTAAAAAAGGTTGGTCTGGCGGTGAAGCCAAAAAAATTGGTTGAGCACAAGTGCGATATCTAGGGTTTATTATTTCAGAGGGTAATTTACGTATTGATCCTGAGAAAATTAAATCTGTTGTTAATTTTCTACTACCAAAACATTTAAGAGGCGCTAAAAGATTTTTTTAGGAAAGGTTGCTTTTTATAGTAAATTTATTCAAAATTTTTCTGATCTTACAAAATTATTAAACCAGTTGATTAGAGGAGAAAAGGGGACTTTGAGGCAACGGCGTCTGGCGTGGAGCATCAGTGCTCTGTCATTCCGGTCGGCCAGATCCATATTGTATCCAGGTGACCTTGACCCGTGATCTTTGACCTTGATTCCGATGACCTTTGACATTGTAAACACAAAAAATTCCAATTTTTTTTAAATTACTAAAAATTTGTTACATATTATAAAAAATTATTTAAAAAATTTAATCCCTTGCTTTTATTTTCCCTAAAAAATTCCCTTTCCGTCAAAATTTCCCTTTATCCTCAACATTTTCCTTTTTTCCCTAAACATTTCTGGTTTCCCCTTAAAAAAGCACCGAGCCTCCCACTTGCAAAAACGAGCTGGAGAAAGGCAATTTCCAGTAAATTTGGGGTGATTTTCAAGGCTTGCTTCTCAAGAGCAGAGCAGTGGTGGCCATATGGTTTTTTAGTTTGTCATTTGTTTATACATTGCTGGAGGACGCCATCTTGGTTTTCCGTTTTTCATTTGTTTATACATTACTGTCCGATGATGTTGGGAACATTGGATACGTGAAGGCACTCGAGTATTGAGTACCAAATCAGGACGGACGAGGTCGACTACCGGTCGAGAGGATCGACGGATCGTGCGCCAGGTGCGGGTGGATCTGATGGTGACCTGGCCCACGATACTGGCCAGTGTCGAAGGTCCTGTGTGCCCACGAACCATTCACCGAGCCAATGGCCATTATGTGTGCCTGCCATTAAATCTGCAACAGAAGTGTCTCCGTTTGCAGTGATGCCTGGGCAAAGCAATGTGGAACGCCGCAGACTGGCGATGTGTGGTGTTTGGTGATCTGTTACGCTTTGTTATTGGGACTGATGATCATCGAGCCCGGCTGTCGAGGGTCTCTGGTGAACGCCAAAATCCCAATCTCGCTATCGAGCGCCATACTTCCCCATGGCAGACATTATGGTCTATGGAGCCATAACCTACTATAGCCGACCCACTCTCGTCGTGTTACGTGGATCAATGAGGGCCTAACGGCATGTGGATGATATCCTATGCCCTCTTTTCCTCCCATTCCTGGCCGGGATTCCAGGTGCGATATTCTAGCAGGGCAACGCCCGACGGTACACGCCATGGGTCGCTCAGGAATGTTTCCATGTCCAAACCCTATAATGGCCTGCCCGCTCCCTTGAAATATCCCGAATCAAGCATGTGTGGAACAGGTTGAAACACCAGCTGCGGCCGTGTCATCGTATTCAGGGTTTGGAACACACCATACAACAATTGTGGACCTGTCTGTCTCAGGACAACATCCAGCTTCTGCTGGACTTCTTGCCAGACCATGTTGCAGAATGTATCACAGTGCGAGGGGCTGCGACGCAGTACTGAAGATGACCAGACGGCGTACCACAGATCCATATGTAACCGTTCTGCTTCGCTGTTTTTGTGATCATGTGTACCACTACTCATGTGTACTCATATATACCACTATCTCTATAAAGTTTCAGTACCATTTGATGCACTCTTCTCTGTGCACTAGTTTAACTATTTGGCAGTCTATATTTCTTGCAACCACAAAGTAATTGTTCAAGTACTCTACCCTGTCTTTGTCATACTCTGCATTGCAATAATTCCATAGACGTGAATTTTTATGTAAAGTATATAAATGTTTTGAAAAAAAAAATTCCCAATTATTTAATACTTTTAAAATATTTATATATATTTGTATTATTTTCTTTATTAAATACAAGCTCAATATGCTAAGTTCTTTTTAAAATTATAGGGGAATTGTATTTTGCAAAGAGTCTCCGACATAAACATAAATATTTAACGTTATGTTTTTTGTCAATAGTATGTGCTGGAGTTTCTATCAATTTTTAAAAAAAAAATTTAAAAATATAAAATTACAGTTATAATGATAAAAATATAGACAGCTCAAATTATAATGCACCGAAGTGCAATCTTGTTCAGTTAATTTCTGTGCATATATTAAAAAAAAATATTTTCTTACACACTTAATGTTTTAATATAATTAAAATATAATATTNTAAAAAAAAAATTTAAAAATATAAAATTACAGTTATAATGATAAAAATATAGACAGCTCAAATTATAATGCACCGAAGTGCAATCTTGTTCTGTTAATTTCTGTGCATATATTAAAAAAAAATATTTTCTTACACACTTAATGTTTTAATATAATTAAAATATAATATTTCACTATATATTTTTAAATATTTAATGTAATTCATTATGTACAATTTTTTAATAGTACTAATGATTACCAATAAATTAATTTTTTAGAGAATAGTACAAATACGAAACATCAAACCCTGTAATTCTGCCTGTCATACGTTCTCTAGCCGTTGGCATGAATATACGGCACCGTCGCTCCTTGCTTGTGCTCACGGCGCTCAAGAGCACGCAGAAGTCCTTCTAGCCTCTTTTCCTTGGCTCAGTCTCCTTGTTCCCCCCCCCCCNTAGGCTGTCTGGTAGGACGCTTTATATGCCCGTGTTCTCAACTTAAGTGGAAACTGTTACTATTTCCTCTGTTTTAATACTTTTGAGCCAAACTTTAAATGTTAAGCTTTCAGTGGCCATCGGAAAGGTGAGTCACGATCTTCCTTGGGTAGACGTTGTATTGCAGTCCATTCACGGTTACTTCTAACTTTTATGAAGCCCAGAAAAGTTTATATTTGCAGGCTAATCCTCCACCACCTGCGAACAAAGCTTAACTAAGTCTAGAAAATTATACCAAAGGAACAACGCACTGCATTCGTGCGTACTCAATTTAATGATATTTTGCATTAGAACTATTTCATACAAGGCATTTCCAGCACACATTTTTTTCTGGTTTTATTCACGTTAATTATAAATGAAATATTATAATTTGTATACAAACTACAAGCAAAAGTTCAACTAAACCGCAAACATATGCAATTTTTATTTCTAGAGAAGTATAAAATGCTTGTGATACATGACATAAAACGTCATTAAGAAGGTGATTTTTAGGAAGTTTGATTAAAAAGTGTGAACATACCGCGAATAGGCTATATATTGTTTGCAATTTTAATGTGTGGCATCGATAATGCAATTTTTTGTAGGGATTTGTGTAGTAAGCATCTTTTTCTAAATTGAGGTTTCGGTTTATCAGTACAAATTCTATTCAGATTAACTAAGTCGCCTTACGGCAGTATTGCTTGTTGTAGACAGCATGTGGTTTCAACTTTTGCTTGTGTGCCACATAAAATTTTCGTATTTGTTCCGTCAGTTTCCGCCTCCGACATTTATCTAGGTGTCTTGAATTAATAGGGCTGAAAGAACGCTTTCGCTTGCTGTAGATCATTCTGCACTCGTGACTTGCCTTAAAATATAAAATTTTTAGTTATTTTGTAGGCAACATGATTTTACTATTCAGCTTTAATCTCGGGCTTTTCAATTTTAATGTCACTAATTTGAATTACGAGTTTGGTTGCCTGATTAGGTGAAAATTTTGATTTCTTCCATTCTTTGGTCAAATTATACTCAGATTTTTCCATTAATATATTTCATCTTTAATGTACCGTGTTTTTATATTTTTTACGATGCGTTTGGTAGGTGCTATTTACATAGTAGCCGCCGCCCTCCACACACGCACACGACCGGTGGAGATAAATGGGGATCGAACATCCATGAATTTTAAATTGTTTTATTATCTGCCATACCTCTGGGAACCATTTGAAACTAAAGTAAACCATTTGTAATTATATAAATTACTCGAACTGAGTCTTCATTAAATTAAAATTTGTGCTGTTAAAGGTTTATTATTATTTCAGTTACTAGTAGTTCATACCTAAACATGGCACACATTTATGAATACACATTCTTCTTGCAAAAAGTCTGTGTTTTGGATGATAAATTAAAAATATTATTGCCTGATAGACGCACAGAAATTATTAAAAAGACAAGATGTAAATATTTTAATGCGTAAATAATATTATTATCTCATATATGAAAAATTAAAGGATTACTAGTATGACCAATCTATGTATAGTTTAGAATTTTTGTAAAATTTACGTATTTAAATATATAATGCTAGTAAATCGTGGCTCTACATATAGTTGGACTAGTTAAAAATATATCAAAGTTTTATGATTTTACACAGATAATACTGTTATTTCGCATAAATTTAATTAATTGCGACGTTTGTAAACTTAGTGAGTTGTTTTGCTCCCTTTTATATCACATTCTCATTTTTGTTATGTTTAAGATTAAAAAGTTTTATATGAATTTCAGTTATAATTTTTTACTTTCTAATACTGCGTAGTAATTGCATTTGCGATTAACACTTTTATTTAATTTGGTTACTCTTGGACATTCCAATAAGATTAACCCGTATGCCTCGATACAATGTTCAGTAAAAGTTCCAGCGAAAGTTTTTACGAGACAAAAGTATGTTTTTCCCCGGCGTATAAAAGTATGCATGATAAAATAAATACGCATTCGTGAATAATTTTTGCAACGTATTAAAGTTTTACATGAAAAATGATGTGCAGTCGCTCTCTGATGGAATAATAAATTTGATGTAGCTAGCATGAATCCACCGCTGTAGGCGAGCGAGCTGCCCGCCTCCGTTCCCAGGCGGCCCGGTCGGCCGCTGCGTGTTCAGCAGGAAGAGCACAGTTCAACTCATGGCTGCTAACTCGTGAATACTGCATATGGTGCCAACCTTAACTTTCGCCATCTCTGCAGCCGCTACAAGCATGTCTAGATATAATTTTCGAGGCCGCCCTCATTTCCAAAGTGTTTTACCTGTAATCATTTATTTATTGAAATAAATAATTACATTCATACACATAAAATATATCATACGTTGTTTTAGTGATGACTAGAGTCTCATTGAATATTAAAATTTTTTTGCTTTAAATTATAACAAAACTTATATACTAAATATTGTTTTTCTTTACCAACAGTGTTTTTTAACTTACGTCAGCAGGACGTAACTAGAGATAAAATAAAAATGCATAGATTTTTTAAAACTCATTTATTTATGCACACACATCACAATATCATTATTCTTCTGCACAATGCAAGGAATACTTTTTTTTACACATTTTTCTTCTCTGAGTCTTGGAGGGCATTACACACGTAATATTATTTTAAAATGTACCATGGGTTCCTCGTTTTTTTTAAATGCACCATGGGTTATAATAACTCCACAGTCTTAGGGTTACGGAGTTGCATGGATCACAGAAATATCTTTGATTTTTGCACTAGTGAAGTCTTGTGGCGTACGTCTCGACGAGCTGTTGAAATGGCGGGCAGCGGCAATGCTTGTGAAGGTGTAATAGGTTCGTTCCGCTGGGGCACGCATTACGAATCGCCGACTCTTGGCATATTCCAAACACATACACAGGATAATAGGGAATTATGACAAGAGTCCAGCATTGTCGGAATTTCCTTGTACGGAATATTTCTCTCGTCCCACCTTAGCCCGTGAGTTTCGTACGTCTGTAAGCGATACGACTGTTGCGTGGCGCGGTTGAGGTGCTTTCATTGACAGGGCGGTAAAAAAAGTGAAAACTTTGGTTTTATCGTCTTCGTCACTGTAGGGGATAGCAATCTGTTTGATGGTGTACGAGTTCAACGAGCGAATACCTTGGATGTTACAAAACATTTCACACGATTTTTATTAAATAAAAAAATGTATTTCCTATGCACACACCGAGTTTCACAAATTTTTTACAAAGTCATTTAAAACTTTATCGAGGTCCATACACATCGGGAACTTGTGTTCACGGTTGGTTTCCTCGCCGGGTATTGCTTGCCAGTAAATTTCTTGAAGACGAGCATCTTTCACAGGTACAGCTTGCGAGTAGATAGCTTGCACGGGGACATTGTCTTCTATAGGGAAGGCGTCGTCAACGGGGAGGACGTCTTCTACGGGCAGGGCATCTTAAATGGGGACATCGTCTTCCACGAGCGCAGACGTCGCGAAGGCTGTTCGGCGGGTTTTGCACCAACACCTGCGATGCAGCGTGTCGGGAACCGAGGTGGTGCAGCCCTCGACATTCTCCTTTCAAGGGAAGCAGTCCCGTATTTTTTCGTCCTGCTGCAGGTAGGCCGGCAAATTTTTGAATACGGTCAAACTTTCGTAAGATGCGTAGACAAGGATAAATTCTTTTGGAAAGATACGGCAATTCGTCCAGTTTGTCCAAGGCACTAAGCGAGCGCAGCCTTCCAAATGCCAAAATGGCCGAAAAGATTTTATGACCGCTCGGACAACATGTCTACATTTATAAGAGCGAAAAAAAATGACTGATTTCCCGATGGTGCTCGGGGTGCATCTTATAAAGTGTATTTAAGGGAGCAAAAATAGCCCACACTCGCGATTAAAGTAGACCGTCGATTGGTCGGAACGAAGGTGTCTGAAAACACCCGAGTAATTAGCTAATGAGAAACATTTGCAAGCTATTAAATCTATTGGAAGGGGTGGGCAATTAGCCAATGAGAATCAAGGGTGGGGCAATTTGTCAATTAAATATATTGGAAGGGAGGAGTGGAGGTGGTCAGTCGTCTGCTGGGCGCTATGACGTGGACAGCACCAGAAATGTAAAACAAATAACAAACGAAAAACTAAGATGGCGGTCGAATGAAGGTGAGCGACAAACTCCAGCAATGTATAATCAAACGAAAAATGAAAAAACCAAGATGGCGACACATGATAGAATGAGTACAGGTAATATATGGCAGTGGTGATAGGGATCTACGCAAATTTAAGTTTTTGAAAAATATATTTTTAATGGCATATTTTTTAATAATACATTTTGAAAATTTTTTTAATAATTTTTAATAATTTTTTTGGTTTTAAGGTTAAAGGTTACCGGGGTCAAAGTGAAAGGTCACCGGGGTCAAATTCTAAGGTCACCGGGGTAAAATGTCACCGGGGTAAAATGTCACCGGGGCCAAAGGTCACCAGGGCCAAAGGTCACATGGGCAAAGGTCACAGTGGTCAAAGGTCACCAGTGTCAAGGTCAAAGGTAACCAGGGTCAAGGCCATCTGGATTAAGATGGCTGTCAGCTGACGGGAATAACAGATTAAAAAAGCTGCGATGCTCCGGTCCCAGGTCCCGATGTGCTAAAGTCCCCACAATCCCTCTACTATTCGTTTATTGGCCTATTTTATGACCTTTTTGTGCTGTGTATTTTGTTTGTGTTTGATATCTTCTCAGTAATTTGTTATACAGAAAAGTGTAGTGAAAGCAAATGTATAAGATTAGTTATTAACCATGAGTGTTTTCGGTTGCTCAGTAATTATCGAGGGCCTAAATGTTGTTAGGCACTAGTCATTTTTATTTCTGCCCCTTTTCTGGGTTTACATCTTCTGGATATTACATATGTTTTTGCGCAAACCGGACTTTGGCAAATGTGAAAAAAGGAAAACAAGATAACAAGTTTGAAAAAATTGAATGATTTTTTTTTTAATTATCTAGAATTGTGGTATTTGGTATGTAAATATATGTTTATATATGTATATATATATATATATATATATTCTTCTGTTAATGTGATTATGGTAAATTGTAAACGATTAATTGTTGCGTAATTTTTTTAAAAATTTTACTCAAATGTTATAGGTTCCCTAAAATCTTTGTATTGGGAACAAAGTCCTCATCCAAAGAAGGAGAAAGTCTGAAATTCATTTGTATAATTATTATAATTGATTGTGATAAATATATAAGTTATATTTCCTATTAATTTTTCATCTCTTCCTCAAACTTTATAACACTGGAAAGCACAGGGAATTATACAAACAGTCCTTTTGCAGTTACTTACAACTTTTCTGCAGCCCTTCTAACGTTCTACTTTCAAGTTATCATTTCAACTCATGCAAACAAAGCGTAACTAAGTCTAGAAAGTTACATCAGGGACAACGCACCGTATTAGTGCTCTCTCGGTTTAATAATATTTTGCATGAGAACTATTTATTACATGGCCTTACCAACACTCCTGTTTTCTGTTTCCATTCATAAGGATTACAAATTATATGTTATAATGTATAGATTAAATATAAGTTAAATTTCTGTTCAACAGAAAAAAAGATGGTTTTACGTTAACAAAAATATAAAACGCTTGTGATACATGGCACATTTAGGGAATCACCAAACACGTAATACATTGGGTAATTTTTCAAAGGTTTGATTAAAAAAGTGTGAAGATACTGCGAATAGACTATACCTTAGTTGGAGAAGGATCTATCCCATACTGTGTGCGCCTTGTATAATACCAAAGCGGTTGTAATCTGGCTTAGACCCTATTCATATACTGTAATTTTATATTCGATTTGTGTGATATTTTTACGAATGTTTAGGATTGGAGGCATAAAAATACGCTTAAACCCGCAATCTTGCATCACCCATGACCTTAAAGTTGAAAATAAAACATGCGTGTTTTATCATTCCAGTCGGACGGCCATAATGTATAATTATTAATTCCTGTTGCTTTAGAATCCTACTCGTACGCATCAAGTTTACAGAAACCACAATCGTCACCTGGATGATTTACAGTTATTTAGACATCACAGACCTCAAAAATTAAGGATAAGAAATTAGCATAAAAAAATAATTTTATTGTTTGTACTAAAACATTATGGAGCCTTTTATGATCACATTGTTAATTGTGTAACCAATGTGGTGGTGCGTAGGTGTGTTGGTGTATGCCACAATTGTTATTTATAAACTAATGCAGAGAGAGCCCTCTCCATAAGAAATTCGCCATGTTCATAAATTCGTCAAGCAAATTTCGGCTCGCTTTGTTAAAAAACTTAGTCCATTATGAATACCATACTTACCAAACATACCAAAATTTTTAAGTATAACGGAAATTTCTGAAACGTATCTCAAACTTGCTTTGCATACCTCAAAAGTAACAGTTCGTAACATACCTCAAATAAACGTTCTGATAGAATTCGCTTTGCAATTATAGCTTTTCCATATTACAGCAACTAAAATTAACTTATGAAACTTTCGGCAGAAAAACGGACACCTCATATGTAACTGGTTGCGTGCTGAGTACCAAAGAAATTGACAAGTTCGTTAGAATTATGCGCATAAACACTAATGAATAAATTATTTTAGAATAGTAATTTTATATCATTTCACAACGCTACGCCGACATCCCTAGGTAGGGAAACTTACAAAAATGTTTTCAGCAGACCGGAATCTGGTGGCATCCCGATACTATTAATTGAACAATTAAAATAGTCTGATTCCGATGCCAAAATTAACTTTAAAAATTAACATAAAAAGAGGACACTACAAGCAGATAAACAGAGAAAGACAAAGAAATAGAAAACAAAATAGATTTTAGTAATCATTGAAACACAGACAGAAATCCAAAAACAGTTTAAGGAACGAAATTACAAATAAACCCTACAGAAAAAAACCGTAATGAAAACCGGTCTAGAAAATGTAATATAATAGTCAAGTAAATAAGAGAGATTTGAAGAAGAAAATATTAAAATATAGGCCAAACAATGCCGATAGTAGCTGAAAAATATTGAAATACATAATAAACCTAAGACACCATACATACATAAAGAGGAAATGATAATAATAAATGCATCGTTTTTTATGTTTGTTGCTATACATATAAATATATATGAGCAGCAAACATAAAAAAAAGAAAACAATTCAATAATGATAAATTGTTATTGTTGGCATTCGGCATTCTTTCCTCGTTTATTTTTTGCTTATGTTTGGCAATGGACTCATTCCTTTTAAATTTCCATCAAAACTTGATGACTACGCCTCGGTATCACTGAATAGCGGTAGAACAATTTTACATTTTCCACGATTATGAGAAAAATGAAAATATCAAACTTGATATTGATACTTGTGCAATTAATTTCCAGCAAACCTTAATATTTGGTAGTGTTTTACTGGTTAGTTCAACTGTATCACACGGGAGATACACTTTGCGCTTACGTACAAATGTGACGCAGAAAGCTGTGAGGCTTGAGTTGTTCGCCACGTGACGTTATACGGCGAGAGGGAAGCGCAGAAGATGCCAGTTCATTTGTCTGATTTGTCTAGTAGCATATCTCCCAGTTGCCGCCTCAAAGCGTCGATCCCACCTCACAATGCTTTCACAAATCCAATAATAAAGACTCTGGACATTCCTCCATACCCATTAGTTTCCATATTTTTTTTTTATATATGAGATTGCTGTGTGGCGTGGAGAAATGTGGGCGTCTCTTAACATCCAGGTCTTGAGGGCCGATGGGGGTGAAACGAGGTGAGTACGCAGTAGTGCCGGAATGCAAGTGCGGGAGAAACGGGATATACCCGAGAAAACCCGCCGACCAGCGGCGTCGTTTGGCACGATTCCGACATGCAGAAATCCGGGAGTGACCCCGCCGAGAATCGAGCCCGGTTCACGTAGGTGGGAGGCGAGTAGTCTTTCCATTACACCAACGCGGCCGCTAGGATTTTTAGATGCCCGTGTCGGTTTTCCCCCGTATACTTACGGAGATAGTCGTGGTCCCAACTGAGGCAATGTCTGCCCAGTCCATCTCTGTCATGGTAACTGGCTTTGCGTACAATTTCTGTCGTTGTAGGTTTATAGCGTAAATTTAAACCACGCGTGCCACGATACTATGTGCCACACAAGCTCCGGCGAAAGCTTCTTTGAGACTACAAGCATGAAAGGAGGTTTCTGTGGAAAAACCTGCCATGTCACACGAAACTCGCTGCCACGCAAGTAAACGCAAGTGCATTTATATTTGATTTTGCTTCTGCAACTGTGGTTCTACGACGCACTTCACTCAAAATTTCTTCAGTGTTCGTTAATGCACACAGCCTAACTGTTTTGTTGTGATCTCTGGAAATACTTTCGTTTGAAATAAACACGAATGTTTACCATAATTTTCACATAATATTGTTATTGAGGCAGTATACTACTTTCGTGGGGTTTTATTCACTATTTACTTAAATATTGTTCAATGAACTTATTGCCGCTTCCCAGAACAATGTACACCCATACCGTGTGAGATAATAAAAATAATTAAAAATAATAATTTGCATAAAATAATGTTGTTTGCTGTTTACTTTCACTGAGTGGCTGTTTCTGAGTTTGAATATGCCTTGATACTTGAGACAGCTGAAGTGACAACGAACTTACGCTCCATTTTGACCTTTCTTACCATCTGAAGTATACTCTGCCATGGGAACTGGACTACGAAGTTCCACAGTATTCAAAATTACACAGATAAGCACTGGGAAGAATGATTACAGAATTACTACACTCTAAGGAAATTATCTGAACACAAAGACATCCAGAAACAATGATTATTTAATTTATTAAACTTCGTTTTTGTAACCGGATAATTAGTACAAAGCATTATTTGTAGTAATAAAAATAATAATCTTAATGAATGAAATATTTTTCAAATGTGACATGGAATTAATAAAATTTTGACATATGTGGCACATAGCAACACTAGCCTCTATCGTAGTTGTTCAGTACTTTATCATAAGCTAATTTTTTGCAAAATTATTATTCTTGAAAGAAAAGAAAAATAATAATTTTGTTTAAACTAGACTAAGACCGCTCGATTCTTCACGCCAGAGTATTCAGTTCTGCATAAAATCCAAGATGGCGAAATAAGAAAACCAAATCAATAGAACGAATTAGTGTTTATGCTCGCTAATATAGAGTATACTTATCTGAAATTATAAATCAACCTAGAATATGGAAGATATTGATTTCGCTGGCACTCGGCTGGCATCCTATTGAATGCCTGAATATCTGGAAATTTGTAGGCTGTCGGGCCTAACGTGCATGAATGAAGTTCATACTGCACTTATACAACGCAGCAGAACACATTAAAACATAATAAAAGTGCGTGTGTTGACCGTACAGGCCTTCTTCTGGTAAACCAAGCCGTGTCTTCGTTCACATCAGGATATCAATACGGACTCGTGAAATTGAATTAAATTCCAGCAAAATGCCTACCAGGCCAAACCCACAGGGTTGGCATCCTGCCTGTCAAAAAAAAAAAAAAAAGATGGCAAACTCTCTGTTCAAAAAAGTAAAATTCGTTTTCAAAAATAGCCCCAATCACGAGAGAGATATGTCACACATTAAGTATCATGTTACTCGTATCCATGGCAACAGCCAACAAACACATTTTTGCTTACGGACTTCGTACACAAAACAAAAGTTCAGTGGTTAGTAAAACACAAAAATAACTAAGTAGATTTCTGACTGAAAAAAATAATACCTGAACCGTTACACAATAAATAAGATTCTTAATGTTGTTGCAATAATATACAAATGTTAAGAAATAAATATCATGTCCTACAGCCATAGAAATAAACGTATCAATAATTACTGTTAAAAATTGCCATGTTTAGGACGTTACAACAAAACAACCAACTTTGCAACTATCCACACTTCATAA
Source organism: Clitarchus hookeri (assembly GCA_002778355.1). NCBI lineage: Eukaryota > Metazoa > Arthropoda > Insecta > Phasmatodea > Phasmatidae > Clitarchus > Clitarchus hookeri. Next base: position 60,173 of record NQII01001393.1, read on the forward strand.
CCCTCTATCTGATTGGCTAAAATTCCAACCTTGTTGGGAGTCTTCCGGTGAAAATTTGCACACTACCAATAATGAAAACCTTCGTGAAAACGGCCAGTGGGCTAAATCTTCCACAGAATAATCCATATCAGCGGCCATGCGATCTTGCACGGGATCTTCCAAGGAAAAATTCCATAGTGGCAGACGGTCGTCAGACCTGAGACTCGGAAACAGGCTGAAGCGGCGCCGACCTTGGGGAGCTAAGGAGAGACGATTTGAGGCACGCCTGGGATGGAAACTGGCGGCTGTTTGTACGATGTCCGACTTCCCTCTATTAGGGCACCGACACGGACGGCTCTCCAGGAAAGTCGAAGCCAGCTCGGCCGCTGGATGGATAGAACGATGACTCCTCCAGAGACTAGTTTCCCACATGGTCGTAGTCGCGAGCTGCGAATGCTTCTTCCACACCTCGCCTTTTGCGTAACAGGTCGCCACGCGGGACATACCATGTAAGTAACCGACTCGTTTTTCCTTCGCCAACACCTTTTCTTCTCACTGTAACCGTAGCGTTGTTTAAGACGAACCGCATCAAACTTCCCAGTTTTTTCTGTTCTGGGTAGCACCCCGTTGACGCTTTGTGCAAAAAAAAAAAATACGGCAAAGGCTTTACTCTGGTACTCAAACATTAAAAAGTACCGGATTTCAAATCTTTGTTGAAAAAATCACGACCACCTGCAGATCTTTTTACTCTGCCTGTTTCTCACATTAGTAGCACGTATATTTTCAGGAGTAGATTTTAAATTTATTGAAAAAGTCTTTTGATAATATTTGTCGTATACTCTAAAGGTTTGAATCTATCGTTGGGGTCGGTGACATTAAAAGTCACTTTAGTTGCAATCGTGCTGCATCTCCGCCTGACGAAACAACGGGCCTCAAAAAAACTCAGTGACTCAGGTTTGTCAGATTCTCTGCTCAGGTCTACAGCGTCCATGTTGTTGAAACAAGATGGAAAGGTAGCGATGGCAGAATGAAGTTAGGGGTACACACGAGAATACCCGGAGAAAATCTACTGGCCGACGGCAACGTCCGCCGCGTTCCCCAATGCAAAATCTGGGTCTGTCCCTGCTGGTAATCGAACCCGGTTCGCTGTGGTGGGCAGCTAGTGGTTTGACCACTACACCACCAAGGCCACTCACTCATTGATATTGGCGTAATACCAACTTTTCGATGCTCATTTTATGTATAAATGCCTGTTTAAAATGCATAACTTTAACAAATAATATTTCGTACCAGAATTTAACTTCATGGAAACAACTACATTTCCAGAAGAATTGTAGTTTATGGTATTTTGTTTACTTTGCGTAAGATATAATCTGGTAGCTCTGGGCTCAGTTTTAAGTGCTTAGGCTTAGTAGTTGATTATTTTTACGTCTGTAGCTGTACTACAAATATTACTGCGATCACCAGAATGCTGAAATAAAAATTTGTTTCTTTCTCTATCACCTAGCATATAACGAAAATTCTCTTGTCAAGAATTTCAAGTAATTGACTCCCGGATTATCTCTGTTTGCTGTTCACATTTGTCTGGCGTAATCATGGTGTACTTCTTCGCATGAAATTCTCAGTAAATATTCCCGATTGAAGTAATACTGTAGACAATCACAGCTTGCTCCTTCCGTTTTATGCCAGTTTAGTTAGCTGTTTCAAGAACTCTTACTCGAATGATTCGTCAGAGTACTAAAAACACAGCACTTAACATCGATTGCTATGGTATTCTTTATTTTGTTTCGTAACTATTTATTTTTTACCATGTTAATTTTTTAAAACTTATATTATGGCACTTAATATATTAAGTAAGTTACAATATCCCGGCCTATAAGTGCCGATGTAAGACTTCAGCTATCGTTCTACAAATGTAATTAATTAATTTTTTTTTAAATTTGTGATATAACAAGTTTTTATGAAGAAGTTGTTTGGTTCCCTTTAATTTTAAATTGTTTTTAGTAGTTTTACAAGAATGCTTTAAACTATATTGAAATTTTTTTTTTTCAAAAATTTGAATATTTAATAGTTAAAAAAAAAACATCGATTAAAAAATTATTTTGTAACTTGAAATATATAGAGATGAACATTTTCATTTAGCAATACTGGTATTTGTGAATTAAAATTAAATTTATGTGACAGGCGTATATGGCGATGCCATAGATGTATAATTATTATTTTATAAAGGTATGTTATTTTGGGTAATGTTAATTAGTTGTTAAGAGTCATTCCTCAGAGAAGACTATGTAATATTGATTTGGGAAATAAATTTGTGGCCATGGGAAGGACTACAGACGGTGTAGGCGGGGCTTAAAGGTCCGCCTCTGGTTGGCTCCGGGAGGACACACTTCGGTGATCCTCGGGTCAACCCGAGCCAGTGTGGAGGAGTTTTCAAGAAGTATTTAAATGATCGGGAAACCAACAAGGACCCCTTTATGATAATTCCTTGCGGGCATTTAAAACGAGTTGTTGTGACTTTTAATTATCGTAATTTTGCTCGTATGATTCCTCATCACTCTCCCTGAGTTAGCTGGCGCTGTGTAATTCATTGTGATTTTATGGGACTGCTACAACAATTTGCGATACTCGGCGCATTACATTTGGCAAACCCATCACATTTGTAAATCCTCAAAATTCTACCATACATATAAATCTATTTGTTCGTAAGATATCACACTCATGCTTATATGTTAATGCCAAATATCAAAATATTTCTTTAAAGCGCCAAACAAAAGTTTTAACAACTTTTTTGGAATTTTTTTCCTAATAAAAGCATATTTTTAATTTTTAATTGTATAAATCGTAAACTTTTTAAACTAGCAAATAAGCAGGCATAACTATAAAACATTAACTGAAAATTCTCACTGTATTTTATAGGGTTCGTCCTCAGCGACTTAGAAAGTTAATTTAATATTTGGTGACATTAATTGCATACGTTTTGAACTTTAGCGCAGAGAAATGCTAGGGGACATGGAAATGACGATGGCACTTTTGTTAAAGGCTGTTAAGGTAAACTGAGCACTTTTGAAAGCCCTACTTAGGCTATACTGTTACTCTCATATATCCTTTCGCTATATGAAAGTTTAACATTGCCATGAACCTTATTACTTTATTTATTTGTCGTATAAGTGAAAAACAGGGAATTTCTTGGAAAGTAAATCTATTAACGATATCGAAATTCTTGCTGTGATATGTGTAAACAACAAAAACGTAGACTTTGGTAGCCATAAATTTACATATTACACTCTCGTTAGTACGCCAGGTCTTAGAACTATTTTTATTAACTCGTTGCCAATTTAACTGGAAGCCTGTAAACCAGTGAGCACTTAAGCAGATATGTAGTTATGGCCAGTGATATTTTTCAATGGTAGATTTCAAAATTGCTCACTTTACTGTGAACAGCCTTTATCAAGAAATATAGCGCCAAATACAGTTTATAATATAAACACAAATTCTACATATTTTTAAAAAAAAATTCTTTGAAAATATAATCTTACCATTTCACTACAATTGCGACAACTAGTGACTATCTATATAATTACAAAGTTGGAATAAGGTCACTAAATACCTAGCTGTTAAGTACACTCAAAATCTTTGAATTAAATTCGAAATTGAATCTTTAATTACAAGTATTTAAAGAATAACAATAATTAAATTCACCTTAANAAAAAAAAAAATTCTTTGAAAATATAATCTTACCATTTCACTACAATTGCGACAACTAGTGACTATCTATATAATTACAAAGTTGGAATAAGGTCACTAAATACCTAGCTGTTAAGTACACTCGAAATCTTTGAATTAAATTCGAAATTGAATCTTTAATTACAAGTATTTAAAGAATAACAATAATTAAATTCACCTTAACACAGACCACATTACGGTAGCAAATCATTAAATGAAATATTCGGAATTTGTTCATAACAACAGCATTATTTAAAGAAACGCGGAGGAGAGACTTTACTGATAAATATTTGTGTAACAGATTACATTTATCACAAATATGGTTGTAAGATAAACATTTATGTATTTTGTAAAGTCCAAGTGAATTCTTTTTCCAAACAGGTTTATTAAAAAAAAAAAAGAACAAAATATTTTTTAAGGACAAATAAGAACGTCTACAATAAAGTGTTCGTTAAAATTGTAAATTAAAGAAAAAAGTTTTTAAGCGTCGTTGGTTTTTTGTTTTATTTATCAGGAGATTGTGCACCGAAAATCGGCCATGCTTCTATTTTGGCGGTATTTAATATCTTTCGTTATAGCACACTGATGACCAATCCAGTGTTTTCCAAAACGCGATGTAATCTAGTTATAGAAAATTCGGGGTCGGCCAAGAAATTTTCAGTTATCGAAAGGCTCTCCCCTCGTGTAATACGTTTCGTCTTCTACGTCAATAGTCTGATACATTTTTTGCTGTTTTCGATAATGGGCAAATTAACAACTTTAACAATTATTATGTTTATTTTACAATGTAGTAGGTATGAGATATTGCTGATAAATTAAAAAAAAGTAATGAGAGAAAGGAGAAATTATGCAAAACTGCGCAATGATAATGAATTTTTTTTATGTGGGACCAGTTAGTAAGTGTTAATGGAAAACTCGACTTACATGTTCTATTAGGATTTATGTTGGGGAACAGCATTATATAATATTCATGGATACTTTTCTTGGTTAAATCCAGGTGTTGGTTTTAATTATTATTTCAGAGGATATTTGGGGACGCAATGTACACATTTTTGTGAAGCAACGCTATAGATTGGGACACAAAATAATCAATAATTATATAATGTTCATTATGTAATAATGTCGTTTATTACAACAAAACATATCAAACATAATCTATGATATACATCTACTTCAAAAATGTAAAAATAGTATAACTATGTAACGAATATAGAAAGACTATTTATATTAGAAATAAACCTGGAAACATTTTGTTACATGGTATTAAATTCAATTGCATTTTAAAATAAATATCTTACGAGGACTTATCTGAATCCAAGGCTTAGATCGTATCATGTTATAAGTCACAGACACTGCAAATCTATTGGTAAATATCCAGAAATTTCGAAAGTTAAGTTTATGGTTAGGTTGGGACTTCATAATGTTTTACTCGTTATAGTAAATGTTTATTATGGGTTCAGAGTAGTCTATGACATTTGAAACTAAAACCGTGGCTCAACCACAAAATAAGAAACTTTTAATCATTTAAATTTTTTGCCAACACAGATTCAACTCTGGAAATTTGCGGGTGTTACAGCTACCGGTAACATCTGAGCAGGCGTACGTTTAGTTAAGTAATGCCTTCTTATTTCACTGGCGTCAGAAATAAGTCACAGTTTTAATACGAAAAGTAACATTAAATTTGCTTATAATTATAACACTTTACGCGACGTTCTTCTTACAACAAACATACAAAAATACTTATGAAAAAAAGTTATTCACAAGGTTATGGAGTCTTACATATGACTAGATCAAGCAATGCATAAAACAATATTGCTCAGTCACAGTGCACATCACTGAGCTAATGGACTGGAAAAGCTGAGTTTAGGAATTGTACGAAGTCCATATTGTAATATTATTTTCATTTATTTGTAAAATGAAAAATCATAAAGCAAATAATAAAAGTAAAATAAGAATAGTTGTACTTTTAAAGAGCTTTGTACTTATAATGAATGGCTACTAAGTAATTGTATTTGAAGGATCGTGAACATAAAATTAACGACTATAATTAATATTTACGGAAATTGTCATTAAATAGCAGCAGCTATAGTTCGTAAGTAGTAGTCAGTAAATTAATTGTAATTTACACATTAAGATTACTCAATAATGGTATAATTTAAGATTTTAGCATTAAAAGAATATTGGTAACATCGTATGCGTCGTCTTTGAATATGCAGCAAGTATACACATTAGTGAATTTAACATTTTAAATTAATCTTAAGTACAAATTGTCCTTGAGTCAGGTACATACACACAACAGATGTTTTAAAATGCTTATGAGAAAAACAGTGGGTACAAGATACCAAAAATACAATAACGATTATATTCACAAATACATCAGCTTAGATTTTATGACTAGCAAAATTGCGATACAAAATTCATAACATACTCTCGTATGTTAGTAAATATCTACGTTGACTTTTCACTACCAGTACATTTTTGGATCGAGTTTCATACTTGAAAACGTCACTTTAACTCGAAAATGCGTAGTTGTGTCTCCAAAATAAGTTTATGCCATTTAACACACGCCAAGGGCGTGATTTGTCTTAAAATTATTCAGAACTGCCATCATAATACAAACACATAGATGCAGGTCAAATTTGTTGATGTAAACATGATAATTATTATCACCATTAACTTTGTGAAAATCTTTCGCTGTACTGTGTAATGTGTGAAATTACAAATAATAAAATTTGTTGTGTGAAAATAAAGATAATTTTTAAATGAATAATTATGTGGCGATATGTCGGGCGTGCGTGTGACAATTAGCATAATTCCTACTACGCCGTTTACTTTATCTTATCTAGTGGCGTCTAACTCGACTGTAATGACGCCAGGCCCATCGGCTTTCCTTTGTTTTACACTGAGCGCGGGAAAAATGCATTTTCCTTGAAAATGCAACGCATGACTGGTTATTTAGGTCAAAACCAGGTAGGTAATTAATGTGATACTTTTGACACATTAGCAGTAATCATTAAGGAATTCTGAATTTGCATGCAGACATAGACAAAACACAACATTTAATATCCTTTGTATGAAATGAAACACTAAAACATAAAATTACCCTTGAGAATAAAATATTAAAACTACTTTAAAATACTACACAAAACATAACCCATTCATGTGTGTGTGAATACGGTAATTTTATTGCAGAAATGATACGTGGAAAAATTGAGAATTCGATGATAAATTAGAACTGTTCTGTGTTTAGAAAATCAAGAAATATTAATTAAATCAATATAAATTGGCTGTCGTTTAGATAAGAAAAATTAAGCTGTAATAGATCTGAATACTAAATCACCTCTCAAAAATTATCAATCAAAATTTATAATATACGTGATAAATTAAAATTCAACTGGCTCATAGAAATAAATATTGTTATAATGCTCATGGTTTTGCATGGATGCAGAACAAAATATCTTATCTGCTGGCTTCTGGTTAACGTCCTACCAAGTAGTTACGACCTTAATTAATTCCAGAAAATAATTCTAAATTCCAAAAATCACTCTCTTAAAATTTATGTTAATTTGATAGTCCAAACCGTTCGAAATGATTGCAGTGCACATATGTAACCATTATTTAAAATTGCAGTACAATACCCGACATAAGCCATAATTATTCAGTACTGGTGGAGACGACAGCTCACGTAGTTTTGCGTAGCTCTTCAGAACTACCGCAATGCGTTCAGGGCATCTTCTTTATCACGTCCTGTATATTTAAACAAACTAGGCGCTCCTTGTACACCTTCCCTAATATTATGATGAGCGGCATGTGCAAAATTAATGAATTCTTGCAGAACAAAAGCTATGATGTACCGCTGTCTATAGCGTCTACGGAGAGAGTCTCAATCAAAAGTGTTCACACGGTGACTCTAATTAAAAACGGGAAATTCCAAGATATTAGTCACTTCCTGAGGCGTGGAACTTATCTTATCAGTACTGTAATTAAATGCATTCCTCCGTGGCAAAACATTCTTGATAAAGCCAGGTAAAGTGCAAATAGAAAATTGACTAAAATAATTAACAATGTCAAAGGTAATTGAGCTCAGTTCACATAGCAAAATAAAATAAAAGAAATATAACTGTCTACATATGTTAAAAGTAAACAAACAAGTAATTAAATAAGAATTCTAACTATTCCTGAGGGAAGGGGCTTTTAGATTACGTTCAAAATAAATAAACGTTCAACTCAAAACAAACTAAAATATAAACAAATGGCTTTAAATGTTGAAATCGCTATATAACGACAATTGCTTTAGTTCTCCATACTTTGAATTTTTCACACTTTCACACTGATTGTGTTATTCTTTATCGCAACCAAATAAGGAACAGTAATTGAATGCGATCTTTTCTGAAACAAGCCTTAGAAAAGTCTCTTGCCTCTAAAGTTTATAAACATAACTAAGATTGTAAATTTTTACAGAATCACTGAGTTTTAGTGAAACACTTTCACAATTTTCACATCCCATAATTTTTTCTTTATACCACATTCCGCGGCTCAGTGCATTAAGGAACCGCAGTTTCATCAACAGCCAACGCTTGAAAAATAGTGTTATTTATTTTAAAACTTTAATGTGATCTTCGTCAAGTATATATTTCTCAGTAAGTTTTAACTGTTTTAATGACGTTTCTGCAGTATTATGGATGTTAGATGATGATAATTTTTCTTTGCTTAATTGCTGCTAAGTTTTTTCTGCATCAATGCTTTAAAAATTAAATTATTAAAACTGAAAAATTGTTCACGGCAGTAAAGTTTTATTTTTAATGCTAGGCAAAATACCCGAATAAATGAAATCATTTCTAGTCTTTCTTCTCAAACAGAGATTCAGAGTAACGAAAATCATGATTTTAGAGAAATTAGTGTATTTCAAAAAAATGTGATTTTCTAAAATACACATGTGTGGCCAGGGTAAAATATAGTTTAAAATTTCTAGCTAAATGTTGAGCTTGAAAGATACGATGAAATTGTAGTTCCTACTATTATAAACCCAGGATGATTTAGGAGAGTTAGGTATAACAATGCAACAAATTGAAAACAGAGGAGTGAAGAAGATTCTGATGAACAGAGACACAAGGCCTAAACTAAAAATATTTGAACGAAAACAATACACCACAACTGATAAAAAACGGGCTGCCAGGTCGGAAAGAATGAAAAAGTTTTGGGAGCAGAAGAGGAAGCTGAAAGAAAAATCTCTAGCTAATGCCCTGAAGACTTAAGTGTATATGGACTGATTCAAGTGTTCCAATGTGGGCGTAAAATATGTAATATAGATATATATGTATATATATGATGAACAGGCGTTTTCTTTCAGCCACAGCAGAAGCAGAGAGGAAAGTAAGCAGGGGAAATTAAAATTGTTTTTTAAATACAGTGTCATAATTTACTCTTGTGGCAAAATAATAATCCAAGTTACGTTAAAAAATATATATATATATTTAAAATTTATTTTACTAAGAGATCAGCTATATTTTTTAAAGGACTCTCCAATAATCCAATAAGCGTTAGTCTCGTGTAAAAATTTTCTTGTTACAAATGTTTACTTAGTTTTTTATGACTCAGTACAGTCGCGACACGGCATTAAGTGGAGTCAGGAGGCACAGCAAGAATATCACGAGAACCTGTTAGGTACAGCCAGCACACACCCGTTTACTCTTGTTTGTGAAAAAAAAAGTCTGAAAAATTTTCAGTTACAGGGAATGGCACAATACACACACACACATTTATATTATAGTCATTTGCTCAGATATTTTCATCTGAAACAATCTGTTGCATCAGAATGATAGTTGAAAGATTCACTGTTTCATCAATTACTGATGAACTCACAGCAACAACGAAATATTCACTGCAGGAGATGCCTACGTGTTGCATGCCGGCTTTCTGTTAATGAACATTTTCAAAACATCATTTCCGACGTTTGTGAATTGTCGCACAAAGTTTTGAGAGTAACGAGAGCTTGTGAACAACTCGTGGCTACAGAGAGCAAGAAACTGCCTGCGGGAAGAGAAGTGTGGTTATGAGGATGGAGAAGGGAATGCATTTAATTGTAGGAGTGGGAGCTTGGGAGGGGAACGAAGACTTCTCAGTACGGTACGACCAGCTCATTGAGCGCGCCCATGTAGGAGGCGATGTTGGTCCTCACGAACTGTGTTGTCCATGTCATGTGAAGTGGAATGAGGAGGAGGACACTGGTGAAGCAGGAGGAGGAACGTGGAGGGGAGACCGCTCAGTGCAGCACGACCAGCTCATTGACCTCGCCCATGTAAGAAGCGAGGTCGGCGCTCACGAACTCAGCGTCGTCCACATCCTGCAGGCTGGAGTTGCTGATGGAGTTAGTGCTGTCGACGCTGATCTGCGCGGTGACGGGCGCGGCCGGGCCGCGCAGCAGGCGCGCCAGGGCGCCGATGCTGGGGTAGGAGCAGCCGGTGAGACTGAAGCGCCCCACGGACGTGGTGAGCGTCGCCTGGCTCGAGCTGGAGGATACCCGCGAGCGCGGCCGGTACTGCGGGTACGAGTGGTTGAGGTTCTCCGGGGGCAGACTCCTGGGCGGCAGCAGGTCGGCGCCCTCCTCTGCCGCGGGAGGCGGTCGCGGCTGCAGCCGCTCGGCCCGGGTCCGGTACAACTGTCGCTGCCCGTTGTCACACTTGGACAGCACGCTGTAGGCGCGCATGCGCGGTGAGTACTTCTCCCGCCCACAGCACCGCGCCAGCGTCGACTGCAACACAGCGCACGCACCACACACTCAGTATCACATTGAATCATTTTCGTCTTCTGCACGTGTCCTCATGTTGGCTCCACCGAAGTGTGCAGAGCAATGAAAATAATGCAATCAAACAGTGGCATGATATTTTATTATTACATTTAATTTCATGATTATACATTAAAATTGATTTTTTCTTACTTAAATACGTATATGTTTCGTCACAAGTATATCAAAATAAAAGTAATAAAATTTCAAAGTACATATTTATCATAAAAGTGATCTTTTTGGTCCGTCATCCAAATTCGGTTCCAGTCAGTATTGAATTTTCGTATGTTGCTCTTAAATTGTGTGAGAATTTGTTATGGTCCTTCAGATTTATTTTATTTATACCAAGACCTTTTGAATGTGTTACATTGTTTGCTATATGATGCTGAAAGGGGATGCATGCCCATCTCTTTTAACGTACGATACCGTTAAAATGTTTATGTAAATTTAATATAAAATACTTGCAAAAATGGTGATATATACAATATCAGTACTTTTGTACTTCCAACATTAAGGTGTTGCTTGCATCGTGACAAACAAATTTGTGTTGAATTAATATGAAATCTGACGTCCATATTTCTTGTTTTTATATTTATCGTAAGATAACATTAAATAAAGTTGTGTTAGCGACAAACTTACTTAAATGATTAATGTACAGTAAAATTAACGTAAATCTTGCATTGACATAATATTATTTTGCACTATTATAAAAGTAAGGCAGAATAAGCTAACTTTATTTTTACTGTTGTTGGTAATGTTACTTAAGCCAATTAACACATGAACCTTTCTTTACATTAATGCAATATTCTTTTCCTGATATCAAGTGTCTCAAATAATGTTTACTCTCTTTGAATGGGATTATCAGAGAAACTATTAAAAATAATGTGATGGGACTGCTTACATTTGACGCTATAAGTACAACGATGGAAGTGTGCGAATGTTAACGACAGTTACAAATATTCAACATGTTCGCCATCAGCAGCAAGACTTCGTCTGAAACGCTGCAGAACAGCACGACAAACGGTATCCATGGTTTCCACGGGAGTGGATTCACAGTGGTTCACAATCGCATCTCTTAAGTCATCAAATCTCCGTGGCATTCGAGGCGTACACGAGTTATCCACAGATCTTTCGGAGTTATCCACGGATAACCAATCTAACGGCGTTAAATCTGGAGATCTTGGTGGATACCTAACACTTCCTCGTCGGACTATCCAACGAGCAACCGTACGTCAACGAGCGACCGTACGTCATCCAGGAGCGACCGTACGTCTCGATGGTAAAATGGTGGTGCACCGCCCTGCGGGAAAAAGCAATCGTCATCTGGGTAGATGTGGTAAACAGCTGGCACAATGTTTCCCTGCAGCATGGTTTCACATGTCAGCTTTCCGTCAAAGAAGAATGGCCTCACAAGTTTTCTGGCTTACGTACCGCACCACCCTGTTAACAAAGGAAGATTAACTGCTTGCTCTACCACAATGCTTTACCACAAAGTTTCACCGGCCCATTACGCACAGTTGTGGCAGTTGACAGTTCCATTCATTTTAAAGGTTGCCTCATCGGACCAAAAAATTATGTCAGTCCATTGTCATTGCACATGCTAAAAATACAGCCCCCCCTTCCTCAAGGACTAATCCTTGACGTGGTGGGAGGGCTCCGTACCCTATGAGCCAGATGACCAATCCAGGGAAGCTTAACTTTCTGGTCTGTAAGAGGTGAGGGGAAGCCAAATAGTCCACTGGAAACCCTGGAGATTTTAGGGCATTAAGGAAGAATAGAAGGGAGAAGAGAAGAATACAGAATCTATCAAAAGAGTAAAAAGAGCTCATAGCCTGGGATGGTCTTCTATCTAGGGGAAATAAACAGTAAACAAATATCCCGTAGGCTCGGATACGGAGAGGTGGCATACCCACCGCCAATATTTCCTTGCAACGGGCTGGTTACTCGTCCTGAGGAGAAATTCAAACTCGTTATCCTCAAACATAGAAGAAAAACAGACAGATTAACTCGATGGCGACTCAAGTAAGGAAAAAGGTTAAACGAAAGGACATTACGGATAGACTGAAAGTGGCCACATGGAACATAAGAGGACTCACAAATAAGGAAGGAGAAGTAGAAGAAGAATTAAATAAGATGGATATTAATATTGCCATACTCTCTGAAACAAAAAAGAAACAGAGAGGAACCAAAGACTTTGAACATTACATATTATTTTGTAGTGGAGTTACCCAAAGCATAAGAGTCTCTTTGGGAATTTCAATGATGGTAAAAAATAAATGAAGGTGGAAGATAAAAAGGCTATAATTATGTTACAGACAGAAAAATCAATGTATTAATAAAAGTTGCTACAGGATATCTTACTGTAATAGGTTTATATGCACTGGAGGAAGAAAGGACAGAAGACAGTAAAGATATTAAAAAACTCTTTAAAACCATATAGATAAGGTTAACAAAAATTATTTTTTTATAGTAGCTGGAGATCTAAATGCTCGAGTGGGAAATGAACCAGTTAAAGACATAATAGGAACTAATAAAGAACAAACCAAAATTTTAAATTGGCATAAGTATAATAAATTTGGCTACGAGTAATGCATTAATAATCACGAATAGTTATTTCAGACAGAAAGATATTCATAAATATACATGGACAGCAAGAGGCTACAAATCAGTAATATATTATATGTTAGTAAACCAGAAACTGGCAATAAATAAACAAGATACAAGAGTTTATCGAGGACCGGATGTAAGTTCTGACCATTTCATGTTAATAGCCAAGATCAATATCATCAGCAAATGGGACAAAGAGGAAAAATAAATTGTCGGAAAATACAAAATACTTCAAAATAAATCTACTCCAAGAGTAGACTATAGTGACGGAGACTATAGTGATTAAGGCTAAATCAATATATGGATCAACGCGCAATGAGCATGTTGGTAGAAGAGGAATGGAAAGAAACGCAAGAAGTAATAATTAAAGCTACTGTGGAAGTATTAGGTGCACGTAATAAAAGAACATGGACCAGAGGATTAAAAATATAGATTTAAGATATAGAAAAAATAATTAAAGATAAGAAAAATGCTTATTTATGATTACTGACTACGAAAACGGATGCAGGCAACATAGAATACAAAAGATTAAATGCTAAAGCTAAATGGGAAGTAAAGAAGCTTTAAAATGATGATGTAATAGTTACATTAATAATATAGAACACAAAATATGTGAGAATTGACGTACAGCTTATAAAACAATGAAACATCTCAACAGGGAAGAGAAAGATACAGGAAATATAAATATTATACCTAAGCAAACTTCGTTAGAACATTATAAAAATTTGTGGTACTCAGCATATGAAGTAAGGAAAAAGACTAAATTCGATGGTAGAAACACAATCTGTGGTTCAATCGACCTTTTGAGGATGGAAGAATTAGAATTAGCACTACAAGTAGCAAGAATAAACAATGTGGAACTTTTTAAATGCACGTTGGATGACCCATCAAATACCAGATACATGTAATAAAAAAAAAAGAAATCGCAAATAATGTGATAATTATAGAGGCATAAGACTATTGCATAACCCATACAAAATATATACAAAGACATTGACAGATAATGTGTGGACTGTGTGTTTATCCTCAAACATATTATTAAAAAAAGACGGGAATTTAACCTCCAAACACATATTTTGTTCACAGATTATGCTAAAGTTTTTGATATGGTACGGAGAATGAAACTCTGGAAAATAATGGAAGGAAAGGATTATCCCCAGTATTTAGTAAGACATCTAGAAACATTATATAAAGAGACAACAATTTGTGTTACTAAAGAAGCCAAGGAAAAGGAAATTGTAAACCAAGGAGAATTGTAAACCAATTGTCACCATGCCTATTTAAAATATACGTACATCGATGCAGCCATAACACAATGGAAAAGTTAATTAAAATATAATTTTAAAATAAGTTATTTTAATTTTAACACAGGTACATTTGCGGTCAACCAAGTCATCCTCTCAGATTCTGAAGATGGACTACAAAAGAAGTAACAGAATTACAAAATGTTACAAAACAGTTTAATTTTAATATATTAACCATAAAATCTAAGATGGCTGTCAAAGGTAAGTACCCAGTTAGAACGAAAATATAATTAAACAGATCTATAATGTAACAAATTAATAGTGTTAATTATTTATTATGTTCAATTTCGTACGACAAGGATAGAGATTTTGAACAAAAAATATTAAAATTTCAGTATACATCTGGCATTATTTATAGAACGCATAAAACTGAAACTAGGATAGAAACCATGTTAAGATTTTATAAAGTATTAGCAGTCCCACTTATTACGTATGGTAGTGAGAATTGGACACTGAATAGAACAAAGAAAAGGCAAATAGAGTCTGCAGAGATGAGATCCCTAAGAAGAATATTGGGATATAGCCTAAAAGACCACATCCGTAATGTTGGTATAAGGGAAAAATTAAAAATTTTCAACTTACATGAAAAAATAGATTTCTTAAAACAACAATCAAACTGAAAATATAGACAAGATAGACCAAGCTATATTGACGAAACAAGCAAGACAATATGCACTGATGGGAAGACGCTTTGTTGGAAGACTAAGATTATGGTGGGAAGACAGTCTTTGAGGCGGAACAGACTTTTAAGCCTATCGTTGAAGTAGAAGAAGAACAATACACTCACATAGTTCGACACGCCTATCTGGAACATCATTGTTTAGCGTGAAGTGACATGGTAATGTGGGACCTCCAACTTACTTGCTCTGACATGCGATGGCCACTTAATTTACTGACACCTGGCTCACGCGCAGCTTGCCGTAGAGGCTTAGACTTCCCACAGAAACGTGTGAAACACAAACCCCACACTTCCTTGGTCCGTTGTTGTTCTCTTCCTGCCACACCATACTTTCTTCACATCACACAATTTCATCGCTATAAAAGTTGTCATGTAATCGTCATTGTGACATCTGACGGTGGCGAAGTATCGAATTATGTTCACCATCGTATCTTCACCTTAATCGTATTCTCACTTTCTCAATACCACTATAAAATCCCGCTATTTTCTCGACAGTTGTAGTATTGCCGCTCGTGACTGCAAACGGAACTGATAGCAGCCGAAATGCTACACACGCTCGCACACAACCAACCTTGTCCTTGCAGCGTCTGATGCACACAGTTCCATCACATTGTCTTTAATAGTTTCTCTGTTATTAATTTTAAAGTTTGTATTAATTGGGACATCCCTTGTAATGCGCTTCCTTGCTTTGTGCTATAAATAACTCAAGACATATTTTCAATACATGTTTTTTTATGTTCTGAGGACATCACACGGGTTTTGATCCAACTTTAAACGTCTGTCACAACAACATCGCCTTATTCTGAGGATCCATACTAACTTCATTTTCTGATCACATTAATATAGACTTACACAGAATTATTTTCGCGAAAGTTCGATGCAGATTACTGCTGAATTTTTATCCACAAATATTGCATTTTCGGTGCTCCCTTACTTGAATCAATGTTTCTCTCTTTTCATTCAAGCGTCGTATTTATGCTGTTTCACTGAAAATCAAACGAAATATATAACTTTGCACTATTTATTGTCAGACATAACAATGACGCCGCAAAATGTGGTTAACCTCGAATAATGGCTTACCAAAACGCAATTTAGATTCATCGTGAACACGTCTTTTCGTGTCTCATACAAGTTCCGTTCGGCCTAATTTCCCCTCTTACACAATTTACAGTAATGTTCCACCTCTGAGTAATATTATAGTTATATTAGTTTAGCAAATATAAAGTAAAACATTGCCAGAGAGAGAGAAAAGTTACGGTATTGCCAATATAAATATTGGTTTTGGCTGTTCATAAGTATTAGGTAGCAAAGACATAGCCAATATTTGGATATTCCTTGCATATTTGACATGATGTATCATTTGGTTGCCGTAACATTACTAAGTTGCTGTGTTAAAGTTAACACTTATTAACGAAAAAGTTTATATTTCTCAATGTATTTCTCTTTATGTGTCACAGGAGGGGAAGAGAGGGGATCGTGTTGGATTCTCTCACAAAGTTGAGAAATTTGGGCGGCTATTAACGAGATCTTGAGAGCCGTCGATGGTGAAACGAGGTGCGAATGGAGCAGCACTAGAGTGCAAGGGCGGGGAAACGGGAGATCCTCGAGAAAGCCCGTCGACCAGCGGCATCACCCATCACGATTCCCACTTGCGAGAATCCGGAAGTGACCCGGCCGGGGATTGAACTCGGTTCGCCTCGGTGGAAGGCGAGCAGTCTAACCGCTCAGCCACCATGACCTCCTCTTAGAAAGAATTGGAACGATAGATCATCGTGCAACGGAAACGATGACAGATCAACCTTGTGACTGGGCAATGAAACTAGCTTCATAAGCTGAAAAGTTCTCCAATGACTTTATTTCTCCTGTGATATTCTTTATATTTTATGCTAGTACTGGACAGCTCTATACCAGAAATGTAGACGAGAATATCTAAAATAATTATGCGGCTATATGTGTACGGATTGTAGATGTGTATTTTTGGCTACACAATGTTTTGTACTTTAAATAATTGCTTTGCTGACTTGCATTTTTCAACTTGTAATTATATTTTACGTAATGGGTTTTGGTTTTCGTCATAGGCTATGGCTCAGGAAAATGGCTTCCAGATATGAAAGGTATCCACATCCCTTATGATTGTGAAGCAAATTATATTGGGGGATACGTGTACTGCTGTCTATTTGCTAAAGGCTATAACACCAGCTTTTTTCCTCTGGAAAATAAAGTAAGATATCCGATATTAGCCTATAACTTTGTTAGTTACCTAATTGAGGGTTATAAGTACTGCTGATTGCAGAACACGTTTGCCTGCACATACACACATGTATATACGTATAGTCGCTGTAGTCTTTTGTATATGTTTTTGAACTAGCGGGAAAACAGCTAGGCACGTATATGTGAAATACTGTATTTTATTACTTTATGATTTAGACCTAACTGGAAATTGCAGTATACGCGGTTCTCCGAATCAGTAAATTCGAAGTAATGACATATGGACAATTAAGTCAGAGCAGTAGTTAACAATATTCAATATCAATAACAGTCAATAGTTAAAAAAAAAAATGTAGAGAAATGTGTTGCCTGGCGATAATTTATACGTAGTCAAAGAAAAAAATTAAACTTTTTTTGGAAACAAAAAGCGAGATCTACACATACCATAGAAGAACGAGATAGATATATAGATAGACATATAGATAGGTAAAGAGAGAGATAGAGAGAGAGAGCGCTCACGAAGAGCATTGAGATTTGGTAGCGAGTACAGAAGAGAACAAAAAGTAACGAGACTAGTAAGATACAAATAAGAGGTCCTATTCCGTAACTTCAAATTGTTTAAATCTATAATCAATGTTTCTTTAAGGCAGCGGCAGTCATAAAGACAGTTAATCGTAATTGTCTCTGTAGTATTCTGTAATATATCTCTTTTAACGATGTCTCTGTGAAGTTGTGTGGGTTTCGCATTGGTCTCGGTTCTGTTTTTAGTTCTCAGTCAGTCTGCTAAATAACGTCGCTTTTATTTCTGGTTATTAGTAGTGTTTCCATTATCAAAACCTAACGTTAGTTGCGTAATTAATAAGATAGTTGTAATATTATTTTTCTTGCACAGTCAAGTATGACAATTTTAAAACTAGGGCCAAAGGTTTTGCGTGACGCTAATAGCATTAGGCCTTAACTGATGCCAGTAGTTGGACACCAATAATTATTGACATGAATCCTTCACATTTAATTTGACCCTGTCAATAATCCTCTTTCATACTTCCTCGTGGTGGTCCTAGGAAATGCTTACTGCCCAGAGATGTGTCTCAATTAGACATATGGTCTATTCGAGTTTCCTTCGCACTTTTTCAATTAAATCTTTCATAAATCACCCCATATATTACGTGCTTGCTGTTATGTAAATGTGTCATGTATCACAAGCGTTCTATACTTGCGTTAACATAAAATTACCTTATTTTCGATAAATTTTAACTTTCCCTTACATTTTTCTATAAGTTATATTTAATTTATAATTTATATGAATAAAAACTGATATAAAATAGGTGTTTATAATGCCTAGCAATAAACAGCTCGTACGCAAAATATTTTCAAACCGAGTGCGTACGAATGCGGTGCGTTGTCATTTGGTGTAATTCCCCAGACTTGGTTAATCTTTGTTTGCATGATGCGGAAGAATATACTGAAAAGGAGAACTTTAACAAGGCTTCAGAAAAGTTTTAAGTAACTGTCGATGGACTATAGATGAAATACGAGCCTCCAGTGCCTAAGGGGAACTCTGTCATCAGGCTACGCGAGAGACCTTAAAGAGGCGATCTCACTACTCCTCTTTCCCTACTCTCTCTGAACTTGTTTAACATACACGAGTATATAAAAGCTTGTGTCAAAATTGGTAATATAAAAAAATAAAATGAATGAAATATAAAAAGGAAATATATAAAAACTGCACAGTGTTAATTTATTAAGAGAAAAAAGTATCCGTTACTTTAAAAGTTTGGTTGAAATACTAAAATACACCTCAGAGCGGAAATAAAAATGAAGAATTTACACAAATAGAGACCATAGTATCAAAGACAAGATAATTTATATTATAGAGAAAGAGAATGGTAAGAAAAGGGACCTAAATATATGTAACGAGGAACTTAAAAAATCATAAATAGATACAAATAAGATATAAAAGAGTTATCATAAAAGAGGAAAAAAATCAAAATTTGAAGTGCAGTTTGCAGTATTCATGTCAGGTGACTAAAGCTAATGAATTAGAAGATTTATAAGTAATGTGAAACATAGAATAGAAAAAGAGACGTTATTGTTCCATCTTTATATGAGGACATTCGTGGCGACTTACTGCTTTACAGAATACCGACGTGCCTTATAGATGCAATAACGCTGTAACTGTTTTCATACGAAGTCATAAGAAGTTACAAAATATGACCTCAGAAGACGTGAGCGTATTGGAAACGACAAGTACAAATTTCACTTGATTACCTGTGAAGTAACTATTAGTTTGATCATTAGCCAGCAACTGAAGCCACATATGATAGCAGAAGTAGATATGCAAGCCGAAGCTGGGTGATATTGTGTTATCACTATATTAAAAGTGCATCGGTAACATATTTTCCATATGAACGAAAACTGTGACTCACACAATTTTCCCAGTTTATTGGTCGTTTCTCTTCCAAGGGAGGCGTCTATCAGCAGCCATTGCCGCTACACTGTTTACGAAATGGTTTCCTGGAAAACAGTCCAGAAACAAGGTCATTATTATAAGTGCCGCCAGACGCATTTTTTAAAAGAGAAACGCCAACATAAGAAAACTTATCATGGGATTAATACTTAATGTAACAAATAGCTTGTGTCATGTCCAAGTTGGTAAGAAATGGAGGTCTTTATAGAGTTAAAAATATGAAAACTAAATTTTGTAATTTATTTACAGTGGCATACAGATACACACAGCTATTACTTACAAAACAAAACTGCCTATCCCTGCTATCACACGCAAAAATTTTATCAGTGAGTGCATTATTTAATGCTAATCTGAGTTATGATTAAAGTCATAATAACCTTTCACATACTACCTAGAATCACTTAATATTCACTCGTTGATTACAATGTAGAATCAGAAAATCCATTGCTATACATTTACACTATCCAAATTTCCATCTCACACGAAGCAAGTCCCACTTTCTTACAGTCCAGCTGTTCAGTCCCATGCAGTTTCTGCTCCACCGATAGTGACACACTGCACTCGCTGGTCACTTGTCGTCTTCTACAGTAAAATACAAATGAGAAAATAATTCGTAGAAATCGAAAACGAGCCGGGAGAGCCCATTGCCACTGCACGAAGAAGTAGGGTTGTTCACTTCAGTAGTAACAGTGGCCGAGAGCGGGTGTGTGAGAGCTGCTCGGCGCGTTTATATTACCTGTCTGTAAAACTTAAGTCGCGCAGCGCGGTATTCAACAGTTCGGTAGTAGAAAGTGATGTTATCAGTTTGGTCTGTATAACGCCAACAGTGTCACGTGGTTTCCCTCCCTCCAGTGGTAGGAACTCGGGAAAGCCCTCCCCTACACTGCCCCCTCATCCTACCTTCCCTACGTCAAAGCAGCGCGAAGATTATTTTCTCATTTGAACTTTACTATAATTTGCCTGCGTCGTCACTGATGGCCATTTAAAAAATGCAGACACCAAGGCACGCCACGACTTTTGTAGCTGAGATGACGTGGCCCAGAAGGTTCTTCGCAACCTCGAGTCGCGCCGAGGGAGGTGATGACCAGAAAATTCACGCAAAGGCTCCCAAGTAGCTGACTCTTCCAGGAGACGGGAGTGACGTCAGTCCCGGAGTCGTTATTGTGGCTGGTGTGCTCTCTACCCTCCCCTACTCCCGAAACCGATGACATTGTCCTGGGGAGTATACAAAAATGTTTCCTAAGCTTCCAAAGCTAAAGCGATTAATTGTGGCGCCACAAACAATCGTGTCCGTTGCAAGAAAACAACTCAAACTGTATATATGTAATATGAGTGTGTGGATGTGTAAGCGCACAACACACAATGTCTCACAATGCTGAGCAAAATAAATTCAATTTAAATAATTTCCTGTGAAATTTAGTTTTAGTTAAAATTGTTCTGGATCAGGATTGTTACCATTTTTTTATCACGTAGGTTGAACTTGAGTATGAATCTTTATCGTCTTAGCCGGTATGCTTAGCTTACAAAGTAAATATGGGGGAAACAAAAACATGTGTTGGTATGGTGTATTTATATAAACACATATATTTATGTGGGTATAAATGATCATCACTACGATGATAAACATAATGTAGAACATTTAGTTTCCTTGAATGCATAGAGGAGGCTGTTGCGGTATATTTAGTTTAAAAATTCACTTGAAGAAAATAAATACATACAAATATGATCGTTCGGGAATAAAAAACAATGATTTAAATTGAATAAAAGCACGTTAAAATTTGTAGTTAAAGTTATTATTGTCCGTATTCACTCTATACAATATCTAAGAACAAGACCTCATGAATAACTCTGTAACCTAGTTTTATTACAAAAGTTAAAAATTTTTTGAACAGTCGATTCAGTTTGCCGGAAATCAAAGAGCAGGGCACTAACAGACTTACTGCTCTGTGGCCACGAACCAATTTCCTGTTTTTTTTCCCCCCACGCGATGGTCGTTTAATTCCCACCGGGAGCAAGCAACAGTGGGTGTTTACGGGATGTGGATGCTCTGAGAGGAACGGCGTGCTGGGAGCGGATATTGCTTGTCCCGCGAGGATGCTGGCTCCTGCTCCACCTTGCAGTAAATTTTACGAGTGTAGTTCCGGCCCTGATGACCGCTATTACCGTTGTTATGATTTTGATATTTTGTTGACAATTATCCTTAATGAGGATAAAGGGGCGTAACAAGTTATTGATAAGAGTTATGTACTAAACAATATATAAAATAGGTTTATTAAACATTAATATTGTATAATATTATTTAAATATAAATATATTTGGGTATGAACGGGGGGAGCTATACAAATATACTGAAAAATTAAATGATATTATTTTATAAAGATTTAACAAGCCAAGTTCTGAGTAAATCCTAATTGGAGAGTCCGCATCTTGTTCATGATTCCGGAGGCTGATTAAGATGGCCCAAGTCAACGGCCGGAACACCCATCTTCAGTGGTCTTCTCGTTCGAATGGCCCGACGACAAAAGACACCGCCTACGGACTATACTGCCCTATATCGGCTGCGTTGTCCCCGTTTACTGGCCGGCGGAGGGGGTTTCTGTGGTTTGCGA
Organism: Clitarchus hookeri; assembly: GCA_002778355.1. Taxonomy (NCBI): domain Eukaryota; kingdom Metazoa; phylum Arthropoda; class Insecta; order Phasmatodea; family Phasmatidae; genus Clitarchus; species Clitarchus hookeri. The sequence continues at coordinate 82,536 of NQII01001393.1, forward strand.
TTTCATAACTAATTTCAGCGATCGCGGCCCGTGTCCTGGATACATAAGTGAAGGTGTGATCAGGCAGGCCGCTCAGCTAAGGGCCTGACCACAACTTATAACACCGTGCCTTGTATCGCGGATCCAGTGATTCTCTGTGGGACATTTCAGTTGCACGAGACGCAAGAGAAATGCACATTTAATGCACGTTGTTCGCTTAAATCCACACTGAACCATCTCTGCACACATAAATGCATTTTCACGTCTTGCCGTTGTTAAATATTTTACGATTTATTGACGTCAGGGTAAAATAATATGTGGCTTCCCCACAGTAATTATACGATGGACCCTACATACTAACTTATGTCTCGAGCGCGACATTGACGTAACAGAATGCGTATACACGTTAGCGAAATTATTTTTCATCTAGCGGTTACGCTGGTCACTGTAAAAACGTTATCAACGATGATATATAATAGTTTATATATTGTGTTATTGTTTTCCACTTAGGGAAAGGGGACTAGCTATTACAGTGGCAAGAAGACATGTATCAGTGCAAATTAAAAAAATACAAGTCAATAGACGAGGAGTTAAAGGCATATTATAAGAAGTGCTATACTTCAGAAAATTTTCGGAGTGAGTAAATTACACGCAAAACTGCAACACGGAAGTCCGCTAGTTGAAGTGAAATTTCGAGAATGTGGGATTGGATACGATTAAGTAAGACAATGTAATATACAGTGCTGTTAGGAGGTGCAAACAGTTCGTGAATTATTCATACGAGTCTGAGTCTGAAATTCCATTGTCTTGATATAAATCTGTAACTTTAAACCCGAATCAGTGCCGTTACTCAATGGCATACTAGTTTACTGACTGTCAGTCAAAGAGTGGTTAAAATGGTGGATCAGTCGAATGAACAGTAGAGTGAATATAAGTGTAGAGTGCGCATGCCAGTTGCACACAGCCAATTTCTGTGTTCCATCACTGAACTGCTTACTGTAAAAACACTTGCCTGAGACTAAGGTTAGTCCACTGTTTGCTTCAATATTTGCTTTGATATGCCAGTGCATTACTTTTGACAAAGTTTCAATGCAAATACAACGTAACAACGTTGCACACAATGTTATTATTTTTCGTAAAAGCGCAGGTTTGACGTCAAAACAAAGTGTAGCATCGTTTTTGAAACACGTGACTTTTGCAGTGTTTATGGCAGTTGAGGGATGGCTGAAAAAAAAAACCTCAGTAACTAAATCACATTCTGAGATAATGGCACGCAAAGAGTTGAGATCAGAGATTTGGGCGGCTCTTTACAACGAGGTCTTGAGAGTCGATGGGGGTGAAATGAGATGAGAATGGAGCAGCGAGGGTGGGGTGAACGAGAGATCCCCGAAAAAGCCGACCAGCGGCATCGTACGGAACGATTCCCACTTTCAAAGATCCGTGAGTGACCCGGCCGGGGATTGAGCCCGGTTCGCCTTGGTGGGAGGCGGGCTGTTTAACCACTTAGCCACCACGGCCCCCAGGCAGCTAAAGAGACTTGCATTGTCTGGAACAAAACAATCAAACATATGGTTTTCTTGAAATACAACACGAAAATAAACTTAAATTACAGGAACAATTACTATTTACAATAAACGAAGGCAATAACGGAACAGTTTTTCAATACTATAGTAGTACCAACGTAGGTCCAGGAAAAATGTATAACTTTGTGAAGCGACGAGCTATTGGTACCAGATTTTGTGTGACATATCTATAGACAATAAGGAACATGACTCTACCTCATCTTAAACCTACGGAATGAGATGCTCTGAGCAGAGGGAGCCACTATAATACAGCGAAAACCACCATTGCAGCATTGGAATTCAGCCGCACAAATAATCAGTAGGCTGCCGCTGTTACCCAGTCTTTCGCAGTGGAACCATTTTCACTAGTTTCAATGATCTGGATCCACATTCACGGCCTAATCTAGTCACGGTATATTCACACGTTTTTAACCAAACCTTCGAAACAATAACCCATTGTTATGGTGTGATCAGGCCTTAGCTGAACGGCTTGCCTGATCACACCTTCAAACATTAAACCTGGAAACGAGCGGGATTGCAACACCAAAATTTGGTCGTCGATCCTTGCGAAAGAAGACAGTTGCAGAATTCCTCTCCACCGGTCACTGAGCGGGGCCGCAGAACCAAGCGCTTTATATACGTCGGCGTAACACACGGAACGAGGGTCTTTTCTTCTTTTGTCCTTTGGGAGCCGACCCGACCAGCGAAGCAGACCAGGAAGTTGGGTGTGCCCGGCCGTCGTTAACCGTCNACAGTTGCAGAATTCCTCTCCACCGGTCACTGAGCGGGGCCGCAGAACCAAGCGCTTTATATACGTCGGCGTAACACACGGAACGAGGGTCTTTTCGTCTTTTGTCCTTTGGGAGCCGACCCGACCAGCGAAGCAGACCAGGAAGTTGGGTGTGCCCGGCCGTCGTTAACCGTCTCGCAGAATCAGCCTCCGGCTACAACAAGGTGATGACTTTCCAGTTAGGTTTAATTTCAAGGGCGTTAATTAAAAATAATAATGAATCATCTCAAATTCATTTTAAAGCTCCCCCGATCAATAGTAACATAAATAATAATTATATAACCCTAATGTTAATAAACCTCATCTATTACTGTTGTGTTCTACCGAATCATGAGTCATTATTGAGCTACGCCACTATAACATACTTTCAAGTACGAATTAGCTGAAAAGATAGTTCGTAACATTATGCATAACAACATTTGTTTCGTTGCGTCTCAAGATTTTGGCCGCAAATATCTCGCGAATATGCTGTGTGATTTGTTTTTCAAGTTTGCAAATGTTCCTCGTGATGTTATCCAGTAGGATTATTCCCCTCCCCACACAATATTCCCCTTGTATTTTATAGTAACTTTGATACCTGAGGGCAGGTTACGGGTCTATTTTCGCCCGTCATAAAAACAGAGTGTCCTTGTTATGACGTTTGGCGACGATCTGCTACAACCAGTAAGTACTGTAAGACATCCGAGTTTGACCATCTTCAGCAAGTCGTCGCCTCATATGACATACACGATAAATAGAACGTCTTCTCGTAAACAACCTAACTCTTTTTCTTGTTTTCATAAACCTGACACAACTTTGGGATAGATATTCTAATTTCGTCTTGTTGCACTATAATAGGTTTTCACTTTCATAAGCTAACTGAAAAAGTTAATAACAGAGACGCAGTAAGTTAATTAAGCTCTATTAGAATGAAATGTAACTTTAAGAACATTAAATATTTGTAAAAAGTGTCTGCAGCTCGTTTATAGCACGTGAATGCCACACACTCAGTTAAAAAATTTGTCAATAGATAGCTGAAAATACGCACATACAGTTTGAAAAATGTAGATAAATAAGTAAAAATGGTTACTAGATTTGCTTTTAATCTACATAGCTATATATATTTATCTTTCTTTTATTCAACATGATCCCACCCAAAATTCAACAAACTATTACGTAAGTTATGTAAAATATTACAGATCAACTTTACCTGTAGTATTTCCTAATGTAGCTACTTAATCTTTTTTTTTAGCCAACCAACGTTATTTTTTATTGCACAATACTTTGTATGAGTGCATAGTGCTTTGAGCGAAGTTAAAAACATTTTGTACTTGTTTATAATAGTCAAAGTAAACTTTGTTGTGAAAAACGTAGCATCTGCAAGTGCAAAAAAATGTTTCCTGAAAATCTTTCCTTTGATTTGCACCTGACAAAAGATTCGAAATGTCAGTGAAATAAATTTATATTCATTTCACCAAGTTTACGTGCCATAATTATTCCCTTAATGTACATATTAATATTTCTTTTCAAATCTCTAAGGGGTAATTTTTTCTGTGAACATATTTACGAGTTTCTTATAATAACATATACTTTGGAACCTAAGGAAAGGGCTCAATGACACGAGAAACAATCAGATATAAAATAGGTGGTGTGCCAGCAGCAACCAATAGCTTTTTCTCAGGTGTGACGGGTTGTCACACTTGCCTGTACAAAGTTTTAACTCCCAAGAATGATCTCCGAAATTACCACACCTGGTGATGAAATGGGACCCTCATAGGAGCAGCAAGAGTCGCGTCTAGCTGCAAAGCGGGTCGGACAAGAACTGTTACCAGGGGACGGCATGTGGCGCGGTGATCGTCCCCCTCTCATTCCACTCATATGCCTGCTACAGCAGACGACTTTCGGCCACTAGACAGGGCGGCGGTTTGAACGGACCAATAAGAATAAATCGAAGGAACAAGTGCTTCTAGAATCTACGAATTCTCTATAAATAGACATTTACGGGAGCTTATGGGAAACACAGAGAACCTTGCTTTCGGGACAGACATTTAGGGGAATTTTTCCTCCTTCTGAATTAGCTATGGGTGAGGAGTGACCAAAAAAAAGAGAAAACTTAAAATATATGGACCTTTATATTTGTGCTTTAACTGCTTTTTTAGTGGGGCTTTGAGATAATTGTTAAAACAAATGTTAAATATTTTTTCAGAATTTATAGTTGTGTGTGATAACATTGTTGCGTTATAGATAACAGTTTTTGTAGCATCACTGAATTACACAAAGTAAAAAAAAAAAAAAAAAACACACATTTTCTTGGGGTTCTCTTTTATACACCAAACTTACTTAGGTTTTGTTCACCGCCTCCTGACTGTTGGTTTTCTCTGCTCGAAGTATATATTAAAAAAGTTAAATACTAAAGAAATCCCAAAACCTGAAGGGAAGGAAGGTCGAATATCGCCTGTCTCAGGCTTCGGAGACTCTCCTTTGCACAGGGAAAGACGATGTGCGTATTGGTGCTAGTTTGTAGACTTGCACAGTACTGACCATGATTTCACAAATTCTGCAACATATCAAACTTGAATGGGCATACTCGGAATAATATGTTCAGGGGTTAAGATATCTTACATTAGACACGTAGAAACGTCATATTTTCCTTCGCGCTCTGTCTTGATGAGACCACCATACGAACAACACGCCGCAGACCAGACGTATTTCACTGAACGATCCTTAATCGATGATATGATTCTTTATAAAATGTTTATTCTCATAGACAGTTTATACCAAGAAGTTTCGGCAAAGCAGTTGCGAAATTGCATTAAACTGTAGGCGTCCTAAGTAATATAAAAGAGGAACGCCAAAAAGTTTTCTGACTAAACGGAATAAAAAAACTACAGAAATTATGTTTGTCACATTAAAAAAAACGTATAGATGTGATGTGACGAAATCTCTAAGAGCAATAAAATCTGCTGGAAGACGAAACGTGTGATTGAATAAACTTTGTACATTTCATTAGCTATATTCAAATAACTATTTTGTCATCTGAAACAAATCTTCCTATCAACATATCATTTATTTCGTGGACGATGGAACTAAATCTGGCGTAATTTACATAATGAGTTTGTTACAGTTAGTGTAGCAGAGTTTTTACCCAGTTGATGCTTGTAGAGTAAAACTTCCTACGTGGATTTTGTATCAGTGATTAATTTACCATCGAAATGTCAGCTATTTTGTTCCAAAAATAGCTGACATTTATCACGAGATAATTTAAACTACGCCAGCTTTACATTAAATCCCGTGAAATTGGATGGGTGAAATCAGTTTTTAAATAGGCGCATGACAGAAATTGTAGTAGCAGATTTGGAAAAGCTGTAAATGCGCGAAGGGTAAACACTAGTGGGCATTCGCAAACATCCAATACACCTTTGTGAATACCGCACTGTGTATACGAGAAGAGTCGGGCGTGCGTTGTTGTAAATTACTCGTTTCACTTTATAAGTGTATTCTGCACGTTTCGAATTTGTATCTTGGGTGCGGAATTATGTATGCGGAAGCACGTGTTTGAAGGTATCGGTCCATAGGTATGTTTATTAAGAGTGTGCGCATGTGATCCCACATTCAAAATATTTGAAAAGAAGCCCAAGAAAGTACTTCTTTTGATATAAATTATTGTCTTTTTCCAGCCCTACCATTACATTCCCATCTATTCCTAACAAACTCAGGTGGTAGAGTAGACTATACTACTTTACCTTTTGTCATAATTTGGTCCGGCGTTTTTGATGTTCGTCTCTTGAAGCGCTCACGCATTCGTTAATTATGATCTAGTGTGTTTCTCTGTTTCGCCACATTTTAAATTCGTCTTCCCTTCGCGCATAAACTTCTCGTGGATCATTCTATAACAACTGTAAGGCGTAATCACACGCACAAGGTTCGCTATCAGTGATATTTTTCCAGCCATGTTCCAGTAGACTTAGGATGAAAAATGAATTCTCACAAGCAGTGCCCAGAGAGTAGCAAAAATTCTGAAAACTAACGTGTCTCTTGATAAAAATATGCCAATAAGTAAAATGTTTGCAAATGGAAGATATAAAAATATTATTCAATTTATTAGGTGTTTTTGTTACTCAATTTCATTTTGTTTTGGTGACTGTTTATTTATCGTGAAGTTTTATAACTGACACTTCAGTTTGTACAAAAAGTTTGAGAAGTGAATTTTCCGTGATTAAAACTGCTCGATCTGTTAACAGTATATTAATCAAGTGAAACAATTCTCCGTATTTTTTTAACGCATTATTTCGGCGAATAGGTAAATATTTTTAACCTGCTATCAATTGCCACAGTATAATTTTTTTTAGTTTGTCAATCACGGGTTTTTATTCCATGCAGGAATTGTTTGAATTTAAAAGGCAATTACAGTATTGAGCATTTTTTTCTTTTGAAATTATGTAATATGCTTACATGTTCACAACTTTGTACTTAATTTTGTGAAAATGAGAATGTTGCTACCGATTGATAAGCAATCTGCATGTGAAGCTAGCTACCCAAGTAAAATTTACATTATTCTGTTATTATAGGCTGTTCACAGTCAAATGAGCGTTGTTGAAATCAAAGCTTGGAAAATGTCACTGCCCCTAATTGAATATATTTTAACGGGCACACTGACTGGCAAGCGCGCAGTAAAGTTGTTAACGACCGAAGGAAAGTAGTTACATGCATTAAAGTTAAATAAAAGTGTTAAATAAACATTTGTTAATACTAAACATATTTCTTTTGATTTTAGTTTTCTTTAATATATATAAGTTTAAGAATTAGAACAGTTGTAAAATGTTTACTTCACTAATAATTGCACAGTATCACTTGACTTACGCATGAATAAAGTGATTAGGCCAATTACAGTGTTAATGATACATGTGAGGGAAGAATATATAATGCGCATTTAAGTAGATACTAAGCAGAGCTTTCAAAAGTGCTCAGCTAACCGTGAACGACCTACACCTAGTAACATATTTGTACACTCCCAATTAGGTTTTACTAACGTCATTGAAATTCTTGACCTCGCGTATGATTAGTAGAAATAAAACGAACATTATACAGTATATAACGTGGATCAGAATTCATGTGCGAAACTCCAGGAGGTGATTTATTGTGGAAAATAAGTTAGATACATCGACAACACCATCACGTGGTGGATATTAAAGGAGGTACACGGTGTTGAAAAAAGGATTTTGAGATGCATAAATGTAAACATTACAGGAAGTGCTTGCGATAGAGTGACCAAAATCAGAAATATGTTTAATGAATCGGAGATCGTAAATCTGTGTAAATGTGGGTGGTCAAATCGTCCCCCTTCATTGCGTCCTCTTTTCGCAGGGAACTTTGGAACACTGTGCGGTAAAGAGAACGTCGAGGTACATTATGACTCACCATGGTACAATGAAGACAAATGGTCCTGTTGTCGGAACCCGCTCCTGTGAACCGTTTTCGAGTAAACGCCATTCGAAATTTCGTATGTGCAATGTAGCCCTGCGGGGGTTGGCAATACATTTGCCACCTGCGTCACGCACGTGGCGGAGGTAACAGGTAAGGGTGTAATAAGTACTTGCATGGTGGTGGCATTAACTGCTGGAGAGTCGGTATGAGCCTGCAGCTGGTTGCGGAAGCATGGAACGTTTCACGCGAGCAGAGCTAGCCGACATGCACCTCGTGTACGGAGCAGCCAACACGAATGCAAGTAATGCAGTGGAGCTACACCGGTTGAGCTGCCCAGCGCGACGCCAACCCTCTCGTGCGACATTTGCATGGCTCCATCAGAGATTTCGGGATCGGCTCTACGGCAGCTCTACTGGAGCACCAAGGACAAGGCGAATGACGGCATTTGACGAAGACGTGCTTCGCCGTGTGCGGCAGGAACCGTCTGCTAGCTCATGGACTGTGGGCCGCGGTGTGGGCGTTAGTCATTCAGCAATCGTGCTAGTTCCGCACGAGAACCGTATTAACCCCTACCACACAAGGAAGGCCAAAGTTCTTAGCGAACGCGATTACGTGCCACGTGTTACATTCTGCGAAGGGTTCCTCCAAGAAAACAACGTGCGTCCAAACTTTACATCGGCTGTGCTCTAAACAGATGAGGCCCATTTGACCAGGGATGGAATCTTCAAGAGGAGGAACAGCAACGCCTGGGCGCACGCTAATCCCCAACACACGCACTCGACGGGTAACCAAATGCGCTACCGCAGTCGGGGGACCGGAATGACAGAGAATGAGAAGCTCCAACGCTCCAAGCCCCCAGCACCTTGCACCAAAGTCGCCATTTCTCCTCTACTTTAAAGTATCATTGTTTAATAAATTTGTACTCTGCTGATTAAAGGTTGCTCGCTCTCTCACTGATTATGCATCTATTGTTTTTTCTAAACACCGGTTGTACTCATGGTAGTTAAACTACTGCATTTTCTTGTTTTATGTAAACATCATACATATTTGGCACAAAATAATTTGCTGTTAAATACCTACTTTATAACTATACATTAAACCAACTGTGCTAACGTATATGGGGTGTTTTCACATTAAAATACAGAATAAGTTTTATGTATACAGTGATTTATTTGATGCTGCTAATTTATGGATTATTGTGAGTTTCATTAATATGGATGACGTTTGAACCCAGTTTATCCGGACGATCTTCAGTTCTCGTTAAGCAGGAAGTTTTTAGGTCTCGTTTAATACGGATGACGCTAGGTCCTAGTTAATTGATATTACATTCTGTCCAAGTTAATACAGAATAATTTCGGCCCCAGTTAATCCAGGTGATGTTCAGCCACATTTAACCAAGATGATGATCGGTAACATTTCTAATGGATGATGCTCGGTCCCAGTTGCTCCAAATTACGAATCCCAGTTAATACGGATGGCCCCTCAGTCTCACTCCGGAAGACGTTCAGGCCCAGTTGGTCCATTTCGGTCCTAGTTAACACAGTCGACGTTTTGTCTCAGTTAATACACACGACGTTGGATCCCCGNATTATTTTCGGTCCTAGTTAACACAGTCGACGTTTTGTCTCAGTTAATACACACGACGTTGGATCCCCGTTAATTCAGGTGACATTTGGTCCCATTTAATCAGGATTATACTCGGTCACATTTAATAGGATAATGCTTGATCCCATATATACATGACGTTCGGTTCCAGTTAATACAGACGGCGCTTGATACCAGTCAACTCTGATGGCGTTTGGTCTCTGTAAATACTGATGATGTTTGGTCCCAGTAAATACAGATGGCGTTTGGTCCCAGTTGATCCAGACGGCGTTTGGTCACAGTTGATCCTGGCAGCATTCGGTCCGTCCCTGTTAGTCCGGGTGATGCTTGGCTCAGTTAATCCTGATGAAACCGGGGCCCAGGTATTCGGGATGAACGAGGTGCAACAGTGCCTGAGGAGGCGGGCGTGGCCATCCTCGAGGGACTGCGGCAGACGAGACGTGTTGCGGGTCGCCGGGCCACCAGGCGGACACCTCGCGCAGTTCTTCACTTAGCAGAATTGCGGCAGCATCGGTGTGCCCACGTGCGCACTGGCCATCTGGGACCTCCGCGGAGCTGACAAGTGAAGACCGCTAAACAGCCCGCGGTGGGCCCGCAGCGACGGGCGCATGTCACTTCCCCCTCCCCTGACGGCTTCCTGTTGACTCAGCTTTCTAGGTCACTCCTCTTCACTGCTCCTCGCATCAGCGCCCTGGCGCCATGCCAACTTTACAGTGGCATTTACATACATGCTTACAACGGCAATAGCTGTGCGATACGTCCCTTATACTTAGAGGCGTGCAAAATTCGCGTTATTTTGTAGGCGCAGACATGTTGTAGGCTCACGTGACTTATACCATTGGCCGAAAACTACCGTGGCATGCCCCAAGGACGCTTTTAGTCTATTGTCAAGCCTCAACGGTCGAGCGGCCAATCTACAGTAAAGCGGTCACAAAGGTAAATGACGTCGTATAGTTGCAAGTAGCCAATGCAATAATGAACTGTGCTCAAGCAGGTATATAACAGTGAAATCTAGCCTGTTACCAAATAATAACGCGAATTTTGCACGTCTCTACTTAAACCATCGATGACCACATATCGTAAATATAATTAAATGTTAATATCGGAAATATCAATATGGGAAATATCGCTCATATTGTTCCAAAAAACATTTCACATATCGAAATTTGCTGTAACGATATTATAAATGCCTGCCTACATTTTTAGACCATGTTGCAGATGCGATAGTTCCAGAATATTTTGTCGAAAATCAAGTATCGCAACATCGCAAAGGCCTAGATCGTTGCAGCATACACTGCAGACGAAGTTTCGTTCGCAGCGGAATAGCTTTTTTTAAAGAACAACCTACCAGTCTTTAGTGGCCGCGTGATAATAACATCGGCGTCCCCCAGGGAGATCGGGGTTCGATTTCCAGCGGATCTGAGTCAGCATTTCTCGCACATGACGATGGACGGTGGGTTTTCCGGGAGCTCCCTTTTCTCCCTTAGCAATGCATTCCGTCTCCTCTTACCCCTCACATCGTCTCACCAAAACCCAGTTTACAATTTTTCACATTTCTATATGTAATGCTAGGATAAGTCCTATAGACTTAAGTAATTTTTTATTCCCCTCTTAATTAATTTTAATTTATCGTAAATAATAGATTTTAAACTATAACAATTGTTATGGATAATAGATAGAATAATAAAAATACGTAAAAATTGTATTAAACACGAAATATAAAAAATTTATTTATTATTGCACTTTCCCTATGACAGTTGAACAAAACATTCCATAATTGGTATTGTTATAAAACAAACAATATAATGACATTGATATCAGATGAATAATTGCACACAACACATCAAAAAAACATAATGAAATAACAACACAAATACCATTTCGAAACATCAGTATTTACTAAACAACACTGACACCAATACAACATAACACAGATATCAAGACAAAATAAAACGGACACCTCAACACCAGCCCTCTGTGTCTGCTTAGGGGTGATATTAGGGTATGATAAGGTGTCAGGGTATGATAAGGTGTCAGGGTATGATAAGGTGTCCAAGGGAAGGAGACAGAGGCACCGATTTTAACATTTGACTTTTATTTAATAAATAAATCCAGTTTTACCTTATAAAATATATAAAAAGTTATCTTTTGTGTACTGTAATTTTGAATATCATGAAAATACGTTTTATATACTGACACATTTTATGTTTCGACAAATTAGGTTTTTATCTTCATAAATGCGAACAGAAATTGCCTACAGCCGGGCATTGGAGACGACACAATATTTTCTGTTCTCTTCTTTCAGTAGGGTAACCTGGCCTAGGAAGGACGGGTTGAAGGTGGACTGACGATCGAACAAACAACTTGTAATGGCTATAAGTACACTGTGGTTCGCGCTGAAAATGCACTCAGAAAGCAGCACCTGCCGCAACGACTGTATGTAAGGGCGTACAGAGTAGACAGCCCTCCTGACGCCTAGTATGTTAGTCGTACCTACTGTGTGTAAGAGAGTACAGAGTAGACAGCCCTACTTATGCCTGGTAGGTTAGTCGTGACTACTGTGGGTAAGATAGTCCAGAGTAGACAGCCCTCCTGACGACTGGTAAGTTAGTCGAGACTACTGTGTGTAAGAGAGTACAGAGTTGGCACCCCTCCTGACGCCTGGTAGGTTAGTCGTGACTACTGTGTGTAAGAGAGTATAGAGTAGGCGCCCTTCCTGACGTTAGGAAAGTAGGCTAGTCGTGACTACTGTGTGTAAGACAGTACAGAGTAGACAGCCCTCCTGATGAATGATAGGTTAGTTGTGACTACTGTGTGTAAGAGAGTACAGAGTAGGCACCCCTCCTGATGCATGATAGGAAAGTCGAGACTACTGTGTGTAAGAGAGTACAGAGTAGGCAGCTCTCCTGATGCCTGGTAGGTTTGTCGTGAATACTGTGTGCAAGATAGTACATATTAGGCACCCCTCCTGACGCCTGGTGGGTTTGTCGTGACTTCTGTGTGCAAGAGATTGTAGATTAGACACGCCTCGTGAAGCCTGGTTGGTTAGTCGTGCTACTGTGTGTAAGAGAGTAGAGAGTAGACACCCCTTCTGATACCTGGTAGGTAACTCGTGCTTATTGTGTGTAAGAGAGTACAGCGTGGACACTCCTCCTGACGCCTGGTAGGTTAGTCGTGACTACTGTGTGTAAGAGAGTATAGAGTAGGCGCCCTTCCTGACGTTAGGAAAGTAGGCTAGTCGTGACTACTGTGTGTAAGACAGTACAGAGTAGACAGCCCTCCTGATGAATGATAGGTTAGTTGTGACTACTGTGTGTAAGAGAGTACAGAGTAGGCACCCCTCCTGATGCATGATAGGAAAGTCGAGACTACTGTGTGTAAGAGAGTACAGAGTAGGCAGCTCTCCTGATGCCTGGTAGGTTTGTCGTGAATACTGTGTGCAAGATAGTACATATTAGGCACCCCTCCTGACGCCTGGTGGGTTTGTCGTGACTTCTGTGTGCAAGAGATTGTAGATTAGACACGCCTCGTGAAGCCTGGTTGGTTAGTCGTGCTACTGTGTGTAAGAGAGTAGAGAGTAGACACCCCTTCTGATACCTGGTAGGTAACTCGTGCTTATTGTGTGTAAGAGAGTACAGCGTGGACACTCCTCCTGACGCCTATTAGGTTAGTCGTGACTACTGTGTGTAAGAGAGTATAGAGTAGGCGCCCTTCCTGACGTTAGGAAAGTAGGCTAGTCGTGACTACTGTGTGCAAGAGCGTACAGAGTAGGCACCCGTCTTGACGCCTGGTAGGTTAGACGTGACTACTGTGCGCAAGAGAGTACAGTGTAGACGCCCCTCCTGACGCTTGGTAGGTTGGTCGTGAATACTGTGTGTAAGAGAGTGCAGAGTAGACAATCTTCGTGATGCCTGGTAGGTAAGTCGTGACTATTGTGTGTAAGGGAGTATAGAGTAGACAACCTTCCTGACACCGGGTAGGTTAGTCGTGACTACTGTGTGCAAGAGCGTACAGAGTAGGCACTTGTCCGGACGCCTGGTAGGTTAGACGTGACTACTGTGTGTAAGAGAGTACAGTGTAGACACCCCTCCTGACGCTTGGTAGGTTGGTCGTGAATACTGTGTGTAAGAGAGTACAGAGTAGACAACCTTCGTGATGCCTGGTAGGTTGGTCCTGACTACTGTGTGTAAGAGAGTACATAGTAGATAACCTTCCTGACCCCTGGTAGGTTAGTCGTGACTATTGTGTGTAAGAGAGTACAGCGTAGGCAACCTTCCTGACGTTAGGAGAATAGGTTAGTCGTGACTACTGTGTGTAAGAGCTTGCAGAGTAGGCACCCCTCCTGGCTCCTGGTAGGTTAGTTGTGACTACGGGGATGGCTAGCCTGGTTCGGACGTGCTCAGGTGGTGAACTGTTGTGGGTGAAAAGACCGGCCAGCAATGGTGTGTAAGGGCAGATTGACGTGAAGTGGCTTTTCTTCGCAACAGACCATCACAACACAAACTGCTTGGCGTGATGAGGAATAGGCGCCCCAGCTGACGAGACCCGGAGGATTCTTCTCTTCTCTTAGGCACGGGAGGGATTGCTCATGTAGTTCTCACACTTGCTAAGGCATGGTTTGTGAAATGGGGCAGCGATGCTATTACATAGCCAAGCACTGCTCAAGTCCATATCCACCTCCTCTAAAGTTTGGGAAGGGAACAAAATGCTTGCTCTGTGGCTGACCGGAGTGAGGACGTTTATGTGCTAGTGGCCGGCCGCCCCACCAGCGCACTGCCGGTCAATCACAGCAAGGTCATATGCAGTTTTCCGGAGTCTGCATGAGTCCTTCGCCAGTGGTGATATTTCGCGAGCCGAATACACAGTCTCAAACCGAAGCCTGCAGTGGTGAGTAGATCTCGGAGTAGCGGAGCTCCATTGAAGGGACTGTCTTGCATTCTGGAGGGGGTGGGACATTCTGGGTGTAAATCCGGTGTATGTGGTTTAGTCATGGGGACCCAGGGGATCGGTGAAAAGCCCCGGCCTTCGGCCGAGCCGATCGCGGTTCTGACTCTGGGTGGCATCGTTTGAATCTTCTGCTTGGGAGGAGCCTGGAGGTGGGTATTTACCTGGAGGGCCAACACTGGCGGCCAGTACCCCGGCCGGAGAAGACGGTGGTGGCAGGTGCAGTTTTAGTATGCTGGCTGGGAAAGTGATTGGGGCCCACGAGTACCTCCCAGCAGAATGAGCGGCGTGTCAACCGTACTGGTCGATGGTTTCAAAGGGTTGATGCTCGCTAAAGAAGGGACGATGGTCTGGTCCGCCTAGTAAGAGGACCCGTTCACAGAGCATGTACGTAGAGATTGGACAGGTCTCGGCTCCATCAATGTGGCGCGCATAGGTTCAACCTTGTGCGTTGCTGTTGACAGGTGAGATGGTATCGACGCCAATCGACCGCCATTGTAAAGGGCGTACCCCTTTCTACCATACTGCATTCATCTGCAGTTGATTGAAGCCTGGTGATAAACATTATTTGGGCCTATATAGGATGTTACTAAGCCTTGCCGGTACGACACTGGAAACTGGAGGAAATGAAGTCAACTCCAGACCTTCAAATAGGACGATGGTACAAAATTAGTATCGTTGAATAGAGCTTGCAAAACTGAACAATTTTTGTCTGAAAAGTTTTTTGGTGTGCTTCGTCTATTCGATGATATAATCAAAAAATCTCCCTGGCGTTGACGAGTTGAACAACGCTTAAGAAACAATACAGAATATGTGTAGGATAGTGGATATACTTAAAAATAACTTTTTAATGTTTTTTGTGTGAAAAAAACCTTTCTTACACTTCCAATTTTAAATAAACGTATTTTTGACATTTTAATAGTAAAAAATGCATGATATTTTAATTATACATAATCTTCTTGTTTGGATATTACCACAAAACAACGCATTTGAATGTTTTAAGCTTGCTCGGGGATGGTAAAGAGATTCTTGAAGACATTTATAAAATTGAGGAAATCCTTTGAAAAATCGTTACGTAAAAAAGAAAGGTAGAATTACCTGGTAGGATTGATTTGTTACTGACTTAACTGGACAAATAATGGCTAAAGTTAAAATCAAAATGAAAATTTAAATTATTGACAAATTAAAAGCAAAGGAACTTTAACTGTTGGAATGCCCAATTTACAAGCGTGTGGATTCCTATTGGCAGAGTTTGAATACTGAGTACCTGCTGCCACCGATAATTGTAGTCAGGACTCGCCATGTAAAAATATTCTGTTACCAGATTGCTGAAGATGATGGTGCTATGTGTCTTCTTCCCTTGATGTAAGGGATTGCGAAAATTAAAATTACTGATTAAAGTTTGCTGAAAGTTACGTTGACTAAAATTTAATGATTCATATGGTGAACATGAATAAAACATAATCCCTATTCATTACATCGTAACACTGGTGTCTTAAGCGCAGTGAGAGAAATTTCTCGTTGATAGTATTAAATATTATAGTTTGTTGTGCAGTATTTTTTGCCATGTGCTTGTACGTATGTGACCACGCCAGTGCGCCTTTAACCTCCGAAACACACCGGGGACTGCATCCGATGCAGGTAACTGTGTTTTATTCCCTATCCATGCCTAACGGTGTTTGTGTTACGGGTCACGTATCTTCCTAAACCAATTACGTTTAGCGGTCTGTCGTATCACTTGTTTGTAATACTTCAATTATAGTGATTACTGGTATAGTTGTACTTGTCACTATGTAATTAGGTATTAATTCGCTTGCTGTTTATTATTATTTAATCATTATTAATAATAATTTTGTATAAGATTCATACTACGCATCACCATTGTCATCTGTATACATGTTTAAGCACTAATAACGATTGTATAAAACCCGCGGTCACCACCGGTAATCGAACCCGGACCTAGCGGCGCTGTCAGGGACCAGTGTTTGCGCCGTGGGCTGTAGCACGGTGGGATTGCATAACTTATCAAAACACGTGCTCATGTTAATCACGCTGTATATAGGCTTTATATGTATAATGAATGAGAAATGTGCGTATGAACAAATTCTGCAATATTACAACTTCTGAATGCTAGTACACGTATTAACACATTTCTCACCTAAGCTAATACCGATTTGCGTCAATAGATTTCCTTTAAGTTCTTATATATAACATACTAACCATATATATATGGTTAGTATGTTATACCTGCCGAACCATTCAAACAATCTCAGCTGATCTTATTATGTTGGCAGTACCTACTGCAAGCATTAAATTCAATGAATTGCCTCTTTTATGCGCTATTTTGCCTGTTAGAGCCATATGAAATACAGCTATTGAATTAATTAGGTCAACGAATACCATTACATTTGACATACAGATGGCAGTATTAGCTTGAAATAATTTATCCCGTGTGGGTGACGTACTTGTTTTCAAAATGACTACATCGTCATACTTTGTAACATATTATATGTATGAAACAATTCAACTGATTTGAATTTTACTTTGCATGCTGACAGGTTTTTGTGTGTCAACTAAATATATTAATTGATAAAAATAATATCTTAATAACTATCCATCCAGATACCAGCAAGTAGTACTAAGGAAAACCTCTTAAATGTTTTATAGAATAATCTATTATTTTAGAAATTGTAGTCATATTTTTGTAGTGTTATACTCAGTATCTCCTGTACTATTAATAAGATTTAACGTGCATTAAATTCACAGTATATATTCAGTAGTCGACCAGTTTTGAAGAAAATGCCACCAAAAGAAATTATTGTTATAGGCTTACGTCATATGTAAAAAATTTATGGTAGAAATTTTTCTCTGCTGTCGTCACTTTTAAAACCATCTAAGACCTTACTACCGAAATCAAAATTAACTGTTTATTAGTTTATAAGAAGAACAAAGGCTAGAATATAACACATTAATTTAAATTTGATTAGCTAGCAAAGGAAATTGGCATCCCTATCAACAATCTATTATAAAAGTGGGGTTCATGCTAAGTTTGATAAAAATTATATAAATGCATCCACGGGGAAATTAAATAAACTAATAATGTTGGAGTATCAAAATTCCAGGTTATTTGGAAATAAATTGTTGTTTTCTTGTTCTAAAAAAATACTACATAGTTTTGAGAATCGAAAACCTATCTGTATTAGTGAACGTAATTCACGTCTTCTGCGACACATCTCCGACAACGATTCACTGGACTAACAGTCTCGTCCTAGGAAAAATGAAGGAATGTGTCTGACGTCAGATAAGGAAATACCGGGAAGACACTTCCCGCACTATCTCTGTTTGTGAACATTCTCTCCTTGAAGGAGTGACGTAGGTGCGTCGTCGTGTGGTAATTTGATGTTACTGTAACGTCCTGGTACAGTATTGTATGGTGGTGTGGTGGAACTACTTCTGTGCGTAGTAGAGATGGCCCCAAGTTGTCAAAGCCAGATTACGTAGTGGCTCAGACACTGCTACGTGTGTGCGTGTAAGGGTGGAGATAATTAGCCCGCGTAGAGAGACACCGTGTAACACACATGTAAAGAACTTACGCGTGTGACAGAAAAAGCAAAACAAAAATTCAAATGCAAAAAATCCAAAATATCACTTTGAAAAAATCTACTGCTACGTGAAATAATTACTCAGGAGAGTCGTTGTAAGAAACATGTGGAATTTACTTAGTTTTCTTGTAATCAGACGAATTGTGACAGGAATAATGCAATCCATTTTCAGATTAGATTTTATGTGTGGCCTCAGCGACACTAGCCTCTATCGTGACTGATATGTTCCATTTTCTTTATACTTGGCATTTGATATTTCTAACTTCAAGAAAAATAATTAAATTGATATGTTTCTTTGCTACAGACTAGCTCATTGTTTTAAGCGTAATATTATAAATTCCAAGGTGCCCGGTGTTAAAATAATTGGAGTCAGTTCAACTTTATAAAAAAAATTATACCGTATATGCTTCTTAATAGAACAGTTCTTGAACTCAGTTGGTTATAATTAAAAAAAAACAACAGTTCTTGATGTTCTACGCGTTCCTGGCGATCTCATTGTCTGCAGTCGCATCCCACTGGACGTGGCAGGACCTCTCATCGCGGGCTTCCCTATCCAGGCTCGCGGGCCTGTAGTGCCATTACAGTCCCAGCACATTCTAGAACTCACAGTAGTTCGAACTAACCACTCTGAAAATATACGCGGGTGGCGATCAATACAGGCGTGCCTGCTTCTTCCTAAAACTTGCCTCGCGTCTTCGTCTCCTTCGAGAAGGCCTGTTTTCAGGTTCAAACTCAGGTACTTAAAATATAAACTATAAATTAAAACCCTGCGTGCTATACCCACGCGGGCTAGCGTCCTGCCTTCGAACACCAAGATGGCTAAAAAATACCTTTCAAAACTCTATTAAATAACGCCGTCTATAACTGACCAATCACGAGAGTGCTGGCGGCAAGTATTACTTATCACGTCACTAGGGCCTTATAAACAAATTATCAAAAATAACAGACTGCGAAGACATACATGTGTTTACGATATAATGAAAACTTTAAAAAGCAGTAAAATTACATACCAATTAACATAATTAATGTGCCAATGAAATATCATATTTGTGAAATCATATTCCAGCTTACAAATACATAAAGAAATTAATATTTAAAAATCTGAGTATAGCCCAATTTTGCGACGTTACAGTGCCTAGTTCAATGATGCGGGATCACTTAGTATCTCAGATTACATTACATTTATCCAGTCACATGTAATTGTTTAGATTAAAAACTTTGGTAACTTTTTTTTTTCAGTTTAAAACACTGCTGTTGGGTCTAATTATTGATAATGTCGGCCTGTAGAGATCAAATAGGCGGAGTCTACAGAATTCATCTAGCATACTCTTCTTGTCAGTACTTAGCACCACAACCGCTAATGAAAAGAACATTTCTGAAGAAAAAAAATTGTTTCTTGGCTTGTTTTTGAGTTTTCATCATTGCCTCTTTGCTCTACGGTAAGCAGATAACCTAAGATGTTCAACGAAAAAGTCCTTTTTATGCATCGGGAAGTAATAAAACTACCTTCAACCTTTGGGGCCGGCATGGAGAGAACGTAAGCTGAGCAGGGTTTCTCGGACGTCTTCCGTTTGACCTATCGTCTTGCTTTCCACAGAGATGCATTTGGCTACCACGGCATCGCGACCTCGCATTATGGCGGGGTGTCAGGTGCGACTAACTGCGCAAACGGGGTTATGTGGCCGCGATCGCTTTGTCTCATCCATTGCAAGGCGACAGCTTGTATTAGTCAGTCTGCCGGCGCGCTTGGAAGTGATTGGTCGTGTGTCAGAAACCGACGCATAAGTCATGAGCAGTCACCTGGTCAGAAGCACACAAGCAGCATTAATTACACTATGCACTTAAATGAATTGAATTACTTACGTCAGGGGTTCTGAAACTTGGTGATTTCGAGGACTTCTTTGATATGACGAATCGTTTCTTTAATAAAAGCTGAGAATATATTTTCATCTCTACAACATATTTATTTTCCATAATTTCAATTTTTATAAACTCAAATTTAATTTACACCAAAATTAGCAAATACCAACTTTATTAACAACAAAAAAATTACACAGTTACAGCATAGATACACAATTTTTGTGAAAAGTAAAATATATTAGTTTATCTCGCGGATCCTGACTATAAGCTTAAGGACCCTGAGTGGTCCGCAGACCACAGTTCAAGAACTGCAACTTTACATTAAGGTGTGTAACAAAACGCAGAATTTATTGAAAAGTAGTAGACACGTACCACAGTTGTCACAAAATTACGACTCATGTTGCATACGAAAGAAGATTGCGTATATTTTGTAACTGTGTTAAAATATTAGAGTAAAATTATTAAAATACTTGTAAAAATAAATTAATAACAGTTTTTATAAAGTAAAAAATTTAGGCTTGTTTCCATTTCGGATGCTTCTTAAAGCACATTTTAAATGGAAACCTTTCTCAATTGCGGTAATTATATATAATAATTACTACTATTGCATGTATAAAATATTGGTATTAATGTTATAAGCAGGCCGCGGGGGTGTAGTGATCAGATTGCTCGTCTCCCACCTAGGCGAACCGGGCTCGATTCCCGGCGTGGTCTCTCCCAAATTTACGCACGTGGGAATCGTGTCGGACGATGTTGCTGGTCGGCGAGTTTTCTCGGTGATCTCCTGTTTCCCCCACTCTTGCACTCCAGCGCTGCCCTATACTCACCCACTTCACCCTCATCGGTTGTGATGACCATGCTGCTAGGAGCAGCCCAAATCTCTCCACACCTCACAGCTAATGTTAAAATCTAATTTTAATAATTGACTTCATTTCATTTATTAAAATCGTAAGTTTTGTAGAATTTTGTATAATACAATAGTAAATTATTTATACACATTACTACTAATTTTTTAACATACGAAAATTATTTGTTGTCACGATCTTGCTATATCAATGTTGTATTTAAATGTGATTCCTGAATTATCGAGAATAAGGTTTCAATATTGCAAAAATTACCTATTATTAATTGATTTTATAAGTTTTTAAAAAGTAAAATTAGAGAAAAATACTTTACAGTATTATAACATAGTATGCAATCTTGAGTCTTCTTTCACATGCAAAAAAAATCGTACTTTTATGAAGTTTTGGTAATGTGTGTACTAATTTATTAAGTTATGCATGTTTTGCAGTCGGGTGCGATGCTGGATTGTAAGACGCTCTTCTTCTACCTCAAGTGTTACAAATGAATCACTCTCTGACGTATTCTTTGTATGTTTTGTCGATACGGGAAGATACTTCAACCCGACCGTCGCCTCCGCCATCTTGCACAATAATAGATATTTCATAGACTAAAGATGAAGTAAACTAATTTTCGTCTTCTGTGCGTGTACCCAACACTGTCGCTAGCATTTTAAATAGAAAAGTAAAATTCACGTGTTTCAACAGTGAAGTTCTGCTTTTTATAGGCTGTTCCCGGTAAACTGAGCACTTCTGAAAGCTCTGCTTAAGATCTACTTGTATGTACAAAGTGTGTTCTTCCGCGAAATGTAAAATTAACTTTGCAATGGGCCTCATCACTTCATTCATGCGTCGCTCACGTAAGACTGTGAAATTATCATACAAGTAAATATTTTACACTCAGGCCAACTCTTACACTTATACGCATTAAATAACACACGGCAAAGAAATCATTTCAGTATTCACAAATGTTTATTTGACACTATTAATTCAAATGTTACGACATGGAACTACTTTCCCTCCGTCGTTACCAACTTTACAGGGCACATGTCCTTCAGTGTGCCCATTAAAGTGTATGCGGTTGGGGGACAGTGAAATTTTTTCAAAGGTTGATTACAGAAGTGCTTAAAATACCGTTAACAGGCTATACGTGTTGTTTTACAACAAATATGAACTTTAGAAAAAGATCGGGGAGTGGCTATGTTGGGGACATAGCCATGAATTTTATCCCGAATACGTCTGCGTTAGTGGGTAATTTTCTTTGGAATACGGGTATAAAAATAAAGACACGAGATTGATATTTGGCTATTATGGCATAAATCGACATATGTAGACAATATATTTCGTTTGATATGAAAGTAAGCGCGCTAGCACATCGGGGTCGTGAGATGTATCTTTGCCCATGCTCATAATTACTACGTCGTCGTGGGAGGCCCACCCGCGCCTTGCGCATGCGCGACGCCAACTCAAGGTCGTGATGGCATCGTAATGGTATACCCGATTGAATGAGCCAGCATTTATTTAAATCGTTTTGTTAGTCACGGAATTCTGTTGTCCGAATGGATTACCCTGCAAAAGATACATCGCCGTTTCAGTCCTTGGTATCCCACGCGGCGGTCTTATTTTCAAGAAGTATTCATGTTAAAAATAATCCGTCTTTTCTCTCTCATTTGTATGTTTCTAGACTCGTTGTGACAATTCAGCCTGATCCACTCCATCCGCCATCTTGTACAACACTTGTTCAATCATAGACATAAAGATGAGTTAAACTGATTTTCGACTTCTTCTCAGATCCTCAACTGATTTCCGTAAGAACAGTCAAATTCACGTAATCCAACACTGATGTGCTGTTTGTTTACATTTTGTGTTACAACAAACCCAAAAGTTTACGGGGGAAAAAAAGCCCAACTTGACTACACCGTAGTGTAAGGTAACGTACTAGCGCATCAAAACACTAACAGTACGTAATGAAGCATTATTCAAAACCTAGCCGAAGCCAGGTGGTTTTGTGAGTTGTGCAGGAATAAAAGTAGTAATGCATACTGCGATCTGTCCATACGCACTTAACCATCTACCCCATATTCATCTTATTCCACTGTAAAGATTACTTGATGCGTTTTTACCCGAAAAAGTTACAACAAATAAAATTATTTCTGTTCTGCAAGCACATATATTCTTACATGAACAGAGAATAATTAATACTGTAGAACATTAAGGATGCAATTAATAATCTGTATTTCTATGCCTGAATTTGAAAATTACTGAACATCATCGAAATTATTTCCAGCCGCAGTTGTACAGTGAACAGACTAGCAAGCCAATGATTTTGATCTCGTCATTGGCAATCCTTATTTATCTCTGCTGCCAACTTGGCATGGATAATGTAAAAGGTGCTACACTCGCTTGGCAAAGAGGCCAGCACACCCCTGGTACAACTCAGTTTTTAAGCACTGATTCGCTAATGAAGTTGTTCTAAGCACACTGAAATCTTGTATGCGCTATCATCTTTAGCTACTCAAAAAACACAAATATAATCTAACTCCCACGTCACGGACGATAAAAATAAGCAAAACTGTAAATATGCAAGCGCAAGAAAATGTAGGTGTGCCTCTTTGCACAGCAATAACATCCTGCTAACACGACAAAAATAGACCATGTGTACGGACTATAAATAACAAATACCCCAATGTGCCTATGTAAACAAAGCGGCAGACAGTTGATCGTCTGCTTTCGGAACACTATTTATTAAGCTACCAAAAACATTTTTGTTTTCACGCTAGCATGATAACATTTTGATGACTTCTATCAGGTAACAGCTGTAAAATTACAGAAACCTATCAAGATTTCCCGTAATTACCTAGATTATTTAGATATAGATACTTTCTTTTAAGTAAATGCAACAATGTAAATAACTGTAGCGTAGGTATAACTGAAGTCTAAAAAGAGAAATGGAAAAACAAATCTAATTGTAATAAAACTATCAGAACGAAGTATCACGTTTTAATATGTAGTGGAGCACTCATGTTAAAAATGCGTTTTCTTCCAAACAACTGTTAAAAAGTGACAATCGCCGACCTTAGTGCGACAGATGCTAGCTGAGGTTCTATAGCATTTCCTACCCAGCCTAATCATGTGGCTTCAGCTGTTAGGTAAGCATATATTGCGGCAAGTCTCTTGCAGTTGGTTTCTAGGAATATATGCTGTTTTATCAAAATGTAATAATACAATTTTTTGCCTATGTCTTTGACGACTGACGAGTGGACCCAATGTTTGCGGAAAAAATGATGAACCGAAGATACGCTAAGTGTGTAATAAATAGTATCGCAGAGGGCGACAATAAATTCTATGAATTTTAAATAATTTCTTCAGTACACGTTCTTTGTGTAATCATTGTAATGTGATGACCTTATCAAATGCAAATTTATTATTATTGCGATTACACACCATTGCATAAATAAGTTGTCAGAAAAATTAACGCAGAATATGACTTATAAAATAATCTGCTCATTCATAATTTACTGTCTTAGTTTGTTTGATAAACCTGTTTTTAATTTTTGGCATTTTTAGCTTTTAATTAATTACTTAATTTATTCATCGTCAATCCGTCAAATATTTCTCAAACTTCAAATTTCGATGGACGGACGGAAGGGCCACCGCCTTTTGTTGACATTCCGTAGATGCGAATACGCACTTTGAAACAAAATGCAAGTTGGTGGATATGTGTTTATTTATCTTTAATGATAAATTGAGGAATTTATAATGTATACAATAAAATTGTGTAAATTCTTATCACGTAAAAAATTATTTCCACAAAACGTTTCTCTCTTAAAAATGTATTTCCAACCAAACTATACCTCCAACTAAAAAAAGGTTCACGATGTTAAGTTGTCACACTGAAATTTTGCCGTACAGAAAGATTGACGGACGACGGATGGTTGTAAGTCCACCATTACACTACGAAGTACTTAAAAAAAGCGATTTTTTTTACTAGAGAGACTAACCAAATGTGAATTATTAAATACAAAATATTAATGATGTGATTAAACTAAAATTCAAAATAAAAATAAGGAAACGTGCAACAACTGACATGAAGTATGCAACATTTTAACATAGAGATTCCGACAATTTTTAAATTATTATTCGTTTTCCTAAAACTCGGCACTTAACTACAAACTGCACTTATGTACTACTCCGTGAAAGCGGAAACAGTAGAAGTGTTGGTGCGTAAAATCTAGTACGATCTGGTGACCTATATTAAAAGCTCTTTGTCGGACATCGCAATTGTGAAGACCTCCATCTTTGGTTACGACGACTCAAGCAGACCACGCCTAAGGGCTGCGCGTGGGGTCGCAAAGGTTTGGTAGATAATACGCGATTAAGAAAACGGCTGGGTATCAAGTATGGTGTTCAATCACGAAAAAAACATTTTAGAATCGTTTAGTGCTCAACAATATGTTTGAAGTTTTTACATTTCAGCTTCAATGATAATTTATTTGGGCGTGAAAATGGCTAAAATAATTGTTTTCAGAATAAGTTTTAGCTTCAAAATTTTCTATACAGAAACTTTGGACTTGTATTTAGACACATATTAGAATAAAGTAATTATTAACGTGCCATAAAAATACACGGCCACCGCTTAAATTCATGTTAAGGCAAGTCGTCGACAGAAAGTTTACACACCAGTTGAGCGCCTTGGGTGTAGAACTGATGAGGCAAGCTGGGAGATTTAGAGCGATCTGGGCGGCTCTTAACATTGAGGTCTTGAGAGCCGATGAGGGTGGGACGAGGTGAGTATGTAGCAGCGCCGGAATGCAAGGGCGGAGGAAACGGGAGATCCCCGAGAAGACCCGCTGACCAGCGGCAGCGTCCGGTACGATTCCCATATGCAAAAATCGGGGACCGACCCCGCCTATGAGGGAGACGAGTAGTCTAACCACCACACCACCGCGACCCCCGCGAGTGAACCAAGAGCTGGACTTGTAGCTCACGTGTTTCAAGACATGGAACGCGCAAAATAGTTGCAAGCAGCGGGAAAACCTATAGACTGTTCACCCTAAAATGAGAAATTTTGAAAGCCTTGCTTAAGGTCTACTTTAATCATAATGCTCTATTCTTCCACCGTGTGTAAAATTAACTTTGCCATAACCTAATTACATATATTATTCATTCGTCAGTCAAGTGAAAAGTTGTAGTTGTTGGGTACATAAATTTCTTACATATATACTATTTCGTACTTTAGTGTGCTTAGAGCAGAAAAACACAAAATTGATTCGCCATTAATTTAAATATTAAAAACTCGCAGGACCACATGAGGGCTTGGAACTACTTTCCTTAATTTGCTGCCAACTTAACTGGGAGGAGCCTGTTTGCCTTTGGGTAAGGTATGCACTTAAAGCGGCTGTGAACTATTTCAAAGGTTGGTGTTTCAGAAGGGCTTACTTTGCCATGAACAGCACACAATAAAAACCAGTAGAAAAAAAAAGGTTGTGCTCACCTTGAAGGCCTCGCGGAACTTATAGGACATGATGTTGTAGAGCACGGGGTTGATGGTGGTGGACAGGTAGTAGAAGATGCCCGACACGTAGGTGAGGATCTTGTAGACCTGGTCTAGCCACTTGTTCTTCTTCACCGCGTCGTTGTTGGCGTACACCGCCAGAAGACGCTGCGCGTGAAACGGCGCCCAGCAGATGAAGAACGCCACGACCACCGCCACTGCCAACACAACGGCACGGAAATGTGTATTGTATACAGTTGCAACCACCAACTAAAGATAAAGGCGTTTGATAAAATAAATTAATTATTTTATAATTGTACCAAACATTGTTCAGCCTGTAGGCATTGTACGTTATTACATTTTACTCGAACCAAAAAATCTTCCATTTAATATGTTTTGAATACTTTGATTCCAGACCCAATTTTGTTCTGTTTTGCTGCAGCCATAACAATAAATACTAACTAAGTTGTACAAACTAAAAAATTCACAATGTAATCTAATGACGTGGACTATCGCTTGACATATATACAATGACCAGGGAACAGATAATGCTTTTAAAAAATTTAAAAATTTAAATAAATTTATATTAAACACATATATATATATATATGGTTTATTATTTGGTTATTAAATATGTGTCACATGGTAGTCAACGTCATTAGTTTACTCTGTTAATTTTTTTATTTGTACAACTTAGTATTTATTATAATGGCTGTAGCAAAACACAAAAATTTTCGATTGAACATCAAATTGTTAAAATAATATAACGTAATATTTTTTGCTATTCGAGGAAAATCATATCACAAGTAAAAAAGTATTTGGTACAAATATAATATTATTAATTTTTTTATATCCGCATAATATTATGCACGTATTCTTGGAAATGACTCGTCCATCGCCAACACAACTGTTAAAGCCACGTTGTCAACCAACGCTCACAGATTATCTTCAAGCAAACAGTTGCTTCCAACAGGATTATGCACCTGTGGACAAAACCCAAATCAATATGGAATGGATCCAGAAAAACACACGGAACTTTACTGCAGTTGCATGCTTAATACCGTGATCTAAATACTTTTATGGGTGGAGAAAACTGTTCTCTGTAGGCGTCATACCTCCGTGGAATCTGTAGAAACTGACTGGCATACTTGTGTCTGCATGGAATCTATTTCCTCCACTGAGTCTTCAGCGTATTTTAAATACGTTAATAGACGAAATCAACTTGTCTGAAAGCTGAAGGAACAACAACACTTACACGCAGCTATGTTAGACGTTCCTATATGAAAATAATGTGGAAAATTTGTAAAACATTTTCAGCTTAGGAGGGGACACGATTCCAGGCCGGGAGGGTCAACCTGTAGGCGCCCCTCTTTAGATATTTTTTCTTCTGTTATAAAAAAATCGTTTTAGTGCCATAAAATCTTAAATTACACGCTGCACAAAAGATAGGGAAAATTATATAATCCAGGAGCAAGGATTTATATAAGTATCAGAAATATATCATAACTCAGTATAGGCGGTATACAATATATTAATGTATTTCAGTTAACAATAACAAAATGGGTGCCAACTAACTCTCATTTTAGCGTAATTTATTATATTTAGTGAGGGGCAATGCACACCCTGCCCCTCATAGCTGTTGCGCCACTAAGCTATGTAAGTAGGTACGTGGGGCACAATGTCTCGTTGACAGATAGGTCTTTACAGACGGAGTATGTTACACAGAAAAGCAGGAATGGGGAAGCAGTAGGCCAGCGACTGTGGTAAGGTACCAACCCAGCATTTACCTGGCGTGACTTCGGGAAACCCGTGGGAAAAAAATACACCAGGATGTTTACTGTGCCACATCGATTGGTGTCAAATTGTAACATAGATTTTGTTCATATTTAATATTTCACCAGTTATATAAACCATATATATTACAAGGCTCGATCCGAGGACGTGTACTAAAACGCATGCGTTTCTATAAAAGCATTATTCTAGCCTCGAATAAAATGTATGTTGTCTGGCAGTGCTATTGGCAAAAAAAAAAAAACCATTTAGAAGTTGGAAAAGAAGCCTGGTCACTGAACATTTTAAACACAGAAGTCACTGATAACTAATGAGCCTACTTTCCTCTGCATGGATGCAAATAAATTTTAGTGAAGTTTTAGAAAGTTTAAATGTTAGGTAGTCGTAAACGTCTCATTGACAGCAATATTATTAGAGATGAAACCAAGACACACATGGATCTGCACAAAGACAACTAAAATATACGAGTGACTTACATACTTAAAACATACTAATTAATATAGCTTACCATAGTACAACTTCTTCGTTAACAATTGAAAGAAATCGATTTATTGCTTCCCGATGTACGGCACAAAAACTGCATTATTTCATGTGAGGCTATCTTACAAAATGGCGGGGAAATTAGGCTTTGCATAAACATTTTTGATAGATATAACTGATACTGTCAACATACAAAGTTAAGTTTAAATTTGTTTTGCAGTTTCGTAGATAAAAAAATAGGAGCTAACATGTTTATATGGCTGCCATTTTGAAAATATGGGTGTAAGACTTATAAATTTATCAGTTTACATAGCCTGCCATAGTGCTAATTGTTAGTCAAATTTGGTAGAAATTGTTCGTTTTTTCGGAGGTCACTTAATTTTATCTTGTCAAGTGATACTATTTTACAAAATGGTGAACAAAAGATTTTGTTACACAATTGATTGCTGTAATACATATAGCCATCATACAAAGTTACATTGAATTAACTTTATGGTGTCGACGATATATAATACAAAACTAAAATAGTTTTATGGCTGCCATTTTGAAAATAAATTTTTGACATAGCTAAAACATATCAGTTAATATTACCTACCGCAGTACTACTTGTTTGGCATATTTTGTAGGAATCGGGCAATTGTTTTCCGAGATATGACATAAAACTGTTTTTATTCTTGTGGCACAATCTTACAAGATGGGGGACAAAAGAGGCTTGGTGAAGATACATTTGGTGTTTGTTTTATATACTCCCAGAATACAAAGCTAAGTTGGATTTGCTAAAGACGAACCAAACACACGAAAATTCTTCGTCATATTATTCACCAACAAAAATTGCGGTGGGTGAGTAGGAGAGTGAAGAGATTTGGGCGGCTCTTAACATCGAGGTCATTCATGGCCGATGAGGTTAAAGCGAGGTGTGTATGGAGCAGCACCGGAATGCAAGGACGGGGGAAACGGGAGATCCCGAGAAAACCCACAAACAAGCGACATCGTCCGGCAAATTAGGGTGTGATATACGAAGGCAATGTTTGTTTAGATATATTATTTACCTTGCGTATGGTGGACAATCCCTTTGAAAGGACAGGTTTCTGATACAGTTAACAGCTTCTAGCTTTGATGATTTCGATTAGAATGGACGGCGTAGTGAAATTTACTCTTATAATCTCTTGGAAAAATGGTTACTACAGAAACAACTTATACAAACCAGGTACTATTTTCAGATGGCTTAGCTGAAGAAATCGGTACACGGGAGATGCAATTTGTTTTACCCAAACCCTGACTTTTGTCACATTAGGCACACTGAGAGAAAGGCGGGGGTTATGGGCTCTTCTCAGGGCCCAGTACCCCGGGGCAGGGCCAGGTCTGCGCCTACAGGATGACCACAACAGTTTTCCGCCGCCCGGCCCCAAATGGCAATGATGATATTATGGTGTCTCTGCCGTGTTTTTAAGGCACAAAAGAGTAACAGCATTGTAATTGCAACCACATCTGAGCCAGCCAGGTATCGTGCAGTCAAAAATCGGCCGACGTTTTAGTATAATATGTATTCTGGTGGAATAACAGTTGCTACTCTAGTGCGTGCAATAACTTCAACTTGAACCACCCCGCCTCTCTCGTATTACTTGTAGGTGTAGCTATATATGTATAATATCACCTTTTGTAAACAGCAACATTTACTTAAGCACTATCCCTGCCACATGATATATCCCATGGTGTTATTCCTGAGTTTTAGATCGTATGTATCAGGAAGCGTTAAAATATATTTTTAGCTGAAAATACTTCTTTAAGATAAGCTCTGTGGTAAGAGTAATGGCGATTGTTACATAGACTATTCACGGCAGAGTGAGAACTTTTAATGCCCAAGATATTGCCTTGTTGTTTGCAAGAAAATTTGGGTAAGTAATATAATTTATGTGTTAGAATTTGGTATGTAAGATAACAGTTAGGTATTTAAAGCGATTACAGTTTGGTAATATTACAATATAAAACCATGACAGCGCATTGGGTGACGTACGTGATAATGAATATTTGATTAGCAAGTGACAAAACCTTTACACTTTTGTGATAACTAGAGTCTCTGCTTATGGGAACTTCTCGAAGATCTTGTTTTTGAGTTTCAATGGCAATGGCGTAGTAGAATTGAATTAGAAATAAATAATAAGTATACACCATGTGTAGATGCGCACACATTGCATACATGAAAGGATATTTGACAAACATCGAATAAGCTTACAGCAGGCTACGCAAAATTCAGTGGCGCGAAATGTTATATTGGACAGGGCACAACACTTCACTTTTAGCAGTTGGCGGAATGATGGTACGCGGGAAATGCCAATGGCCACCACCGCATTCTCAATTCGGGAACCCTCATATCGCTAGCAATAATGCAGCCGAAGTGGTACGCAACACGCACGGTAACCTGTAAAACGAGGTCAGAGAAGTGATTTGTGAGGTGAAAAGGGACGTAATCGTCCCAGGAAGAATTAGATATGCGAGGTGCACACGCACACGCGCGCGCACGAGCACACGTATACGCTACTTCACTCTCTCTCTCTTTCTCTCTCTCCACATGCAAACTTGTGAGGCACGACGCTACCTCTGCCACTACCCTAGGTAGACTGAACACGACAGCCCGCAAATAACTATATATCCACAGTATTACAGATGGAAATAATATACCATGTTACATCTGTGAACGCAGCTGTCTATGCGATGGAGTGTATTTGCAATGTAATCTCACCGCAGGCAAGCCGCGATAGCCATAAGATGTAACATGGTTACATATATATATATAACATATATAACATATGTATATATAAATACGTTAGGCTACCTCTTAGATCAATTTTCTATGTGAGTATATACTGCCTTATGTTGCGACTCAAGCCAAAACTTGCGGGTAAGCTAACTTAATTTTCTTTTAAGCGTTTTAGGGATATACTGCGGACTCGTGGTAGAACGGTTCAGTTGCACCACTTCCCCCACCAGAGTGGTGTTGTCCCCTTCACTGTGGTCAATCCGGCGCCAATTAAAATGTAGCCCTAAATAAGGTCCTGCCCCTAACCCCTCCTTCTGCTAGTTTCTTCTCGCCCACTAATAAAGGACATGGTTCCTGCTCCTCTTTCTCCTGTCGTATTTTCTACTAATGCATATTACAGGTTTTGAACTTCTTTCAAGTCGAGATGGTTCCTATGGTGCGTAATGAGGGTTTCTCTCTCTCCCTTCTTAGTTGACCCTTTCAGTCAGGGTGTACTATACCTGGGACGTTGCACATGAAGTGGCTTGA
Organism: Clitarchus hookeri; assembly: GCA_002778355.1. Lineage (NCBI taxonomy): Eukaryota > Metazoa > Arthropoda > Insecta > Phasmatodea > Phasmatidae > Clitarchus > Clitarchus hookeri. Next base: position 114,171 of record NQII01001393.1, read on the forward strand.
ATGTTCTGCACTGTACACAGCAGAACATGCCGTCCAATGAGAAAGGTTCACTGCGTGTGGGAGACAGCATTCGCTGCTGAGACTACGTTCCTTAGCCTCATAAAACACTTCTGCCAGTAGCACAAAGAACAGATAGATTTCTATTGATCACGATGTAAGACAAAGGGTCGTCTGTATATCAGTACAGTTCCGAAAAAAATGTTCATTTGTTGCAACGCCTAAAATTATATATTTATTTTAACTGAAAGGGTGAAAATTTTAGCTATAGGTACACTTAAGAAGGTAATCACCCCCTTCAATCGTGTCAATGGCTGCCCAATGACGAAAGATAGTTCCAAGTCTTAACTTGGTATTGAAAGCGTAATGTTTAAATTTGTGGCAAATGAAATTTGTGTTTTTATATTTTATACACTTTAGAGTTCGAAATAGCATATTAGCAACTACCTTAGTTACCAATAATTTAACTTTTTCATTTGATTGGCGTATGAATAAAGTGATTAGACCTATGGCAAAGTAAATCTTACACTTGGCGGAATGATACAAACTGGAGAGAAATGTAGGTCTTACGCAGGGCTTTCAAAAGTGGCCCGATTAAATGTATGTATAAGATTATACCTGCTACCGTACGCAAATTTGAATGCTAGTGAGAAGCATACTTTTCTTTAATTTATATTTCTTTAAGGCGAATTGAGTCTTTTACTGAAAAATTGTTTTCCTAAGATCTTAACTTTGTTTTCTGACAAAATTTCATAAAAACATATCATGTGCATGTTAGTAAAATTTTAAAACATTATGTGTTGATCTGTTACATGAAAGACGTCACTTGCGTTGTTGGGCAATTCCTCATTTGATCAGCTTACAAGACCTCGCTGTTACGAGCCACCGAAATCTCTTCACCCACTCACTCCTAATTTGATTAACTTCCAAAATATTAGTCCTAAACCACTGAAACACTTATACAGTACAATGGAAAGCCATTCATATTGTGTAACTATAACACCGCTAAAAAATATCCCATTTAACGAGTGGATAATTTATGTATGAAACAATGATAGTGGAATTACGAATAAGATTCAGTTACTTTACCAAATGCAATCAGCAGACAGTGCATGACAAATACTTTAGTGACATAAAACGAAAAGTTAGAAATAAAATTTTATATTTTAGTGAAATTCTCTAAATGGAAAATAAATACACGAAAATGCCCACTACTATTGCCGGGAACTTAAAAATATTTAAAAGATTTCTCCTGTCGGACTTTCAGCCTTTCAAAGCCAGTGCAAATCATATGCAGCTATGCAATATCCCCTGCACTGTAGCTGGAATATGAGAAGAGATAGCAAATTTTTGGTAATAAAAATGTGCGTTAGTTAAATATAGATACTATATTAATATGGCGACAATACTTCATACTTAAATCGGCCCCTGAATACGATAAAGACTATTTATTACTGGAAATGGGGCAATTCGTTTTACCCAAACCCTGAACTTTTGTGATTCGTTTGCGACCAGCTAAAATGTATAATAAAAAAAGAATTATAATACCACAACTAAACACAGGATTTCTTGCTTTGATATATGTGATCACTAAACACTTATAAAAATGAATAGCTTTTCCCATCACTGAAATTGTTTCGTGGAATATTAAGATTTTATTTTATGTGTTTATGGTCGAGTTTGCAGAACCAGTTAGTTTGTAATTCATGGACAGTAGACGGCAAGAAATATCTCCAAATTTTCTCAGACTGCTTTGGCATATACTGCTCTGCGAAAAGGAAAGAGAAATTTCCAGCTCGCCAAGACAACACGAGGAGGTTCTCACGGGGTCAAAGGCACCATCAATAAACGAAAATATCTTTTACCAACTTCTTCGCCCCAATTCGAAAGTAATCATGTGAATGTAGAGGCGGGAAAATGCTGGAAAACATCCCGAGATTCTATATAATTTTTACCTTCAGGACAACCACGAGTTCGTCGCACTGCACTGGAGCGACAGTGTTAAGGGTATTGTGCGCTCCAAGTGTCGAAACATGTGCAGCCACGGCGAAGGCAATCACGCCAAAACATACTTTGTTAACTTAAATACATCGTTAATCACATACTGAATTGTTAATGTGTTTGGTCCTGTAGTTATCATGACTCACACTCGTTTGACAGGTCACGTGTTCAAACCTGACCTACTAAGTTTATGCGATATTATTATGCAACTGGATTTTAACCCATACTCGAGGCAACGTAGACTTTTTACCTTTAATATCCATCAACCAGCTCCCCCATTTTTAAATTAGAATCCTGACATTAAATACGTTGCGTGAGTGTGGATATGGTTTTAAACACGTTAAGCTCCTCTAATGGCATACTTTTACACCATTGCTTTGTGTACTGTAAATCAACGTTTTATACGTCATCTATCTGCAGCGGTTTCATACTGTTTTTGTTCATTTAAATGTACAAACTCATAAAGGATAACTTTCTGATAATTATAATTCGGAATAGTTATTACACTTGGTGGCAGCTTTTGAAAATAAAAAATTAATTCGGAGCGACGTTACAGGATAGTTAGAATATTTTGAGAAATATTTCGATAGAAAAGTTTTTATTATTGAAATATTAAACACATATAAAATAATTACAATTAATTTAAATACTGCAGACGTAAGGTGCCAAGAATAACACTTCCCCAAAGGTATGTGTGTAGTGCGAGGGCTGTTTGGGAGANAGTTTTGCCAATTCGTATTTGGATGCAGAGTGGCAGCTTTTGCAACATTAATACAAAGTCCGTCTTGAAGGGATAATGAGTACTTTCTCCATCGTGATGTTCATGGCGGAGAATAATTTCAGAATCTCATGTATCTACCTTGAAAACTGCAAGACCAGTATTCCTTTCTCGAAGAGTGTATAGTATAGAGTAGTCTGGTCGCTTCAAGACTATTAAAATAAGTTGACCATGTTATGTAACCACTATTCATTCTTATAAAAAATAAATATATAATTATATTAGTTTCCAAGAACTCGTCTAAAAACAGGCGGTATTTATTTACACTCATGGGGTAGGCGTCTTAAGGGTGTTCAAGTGCCAAACATTATTTTTAATATTTTTAGGATATTTTATAAGACTGTTTTGTCACATCAAATAGAAAATTGATAAAAGTTAAAAAAAAAAACCACGGACAATTATTTGACAAAAATTAGTAACGGGAAATTAAAGAATTTCTTATTTATATGTATCAGCATACAAATTAAAAATTTCACATAATTATCATGTTTCGTTGAAGTACAAATTAATTTTTAAAATAATTTGAATAAGATGAAGAAATTTCATTGACTTTCTTCCAGTAGTTCGGCTATAACTTTATTTTAAGTTTTACCAATAAAATTGTAATCTAAAATAGCCATAAGTTAAACCATAATCGCAGGCGAACAAAATGACACACTTTAAATAAATTTCTTCGTGGTTTTCCTAAATCTTCAAAAAAGCACTTTAGCTGAAATAAAACATCATACTCGTATAACTGTTTGAAATTTGTTTGGCAACACATCTTAAGGTTAAAATGTTGATAATTCTACTAGAAAGGTATACCAGGGTAATTTTTAAACTGATTTAGCATTTTTATCAAACAATTATTAATATTGTATCGCAAACCCACAAAATACTTTAAAAATGAAAAAAAAATTAGGCTCAAGTGCTTAACATATTTTTTTTTGTGTTTTAGAGATATTTCGCAGTCTTGTGATATAATGCCAATAAAAATGTTATAACAAAACCAAATCAGTTAAAAAATAACTGTAATTTTTTTTAGCAGAATTGTTAGCATTTTAACCTTAAATATTGTGGCAAAAAAATCTAAAAGTTAAACGAACATAACGTTTGATTTCAGCTGAAATGTTTCTTGAAGTGTTAGGAATACCACGAAGAAATTGCATGTTAGCAGAGGGATTAAGGGGACTTTGGCACATCAGGACCTGGGACCGGAGAATCGGAACTGTTCGTGCTCTGTCATTCCGGTCTGTCGGTGGCCATAAAGGACACATGTGACCTTGCCATTTGACATTGACCCTGGCAACCTTTGACATTGACTCCGGTGACTTTTAACCTTTAAATGCAAACAAATTAATGCAATCTAAAAAAATTCAAAAAATCCAAAAAAAGTATACGAAATTATATTAAAAAAGTTATTAAAAATTAAAATTTTTTTTTTAAATTATTAAATAATACTTCAACTTATGGAGATCACCTACACCCTCTCTTACACATACTCATTCCACCATCTTGTTAGGTGCAGTCCACCATCTTGGTAAGCATCACTGCCACCATATGTCATTTTTTATGATGGAGTCCACAATCTTNAAAATTATATTAAAAAAGTTATTAAAAATTAAAATTTTTTTTTTAAATTATTAAATAATACTTCAACTTATGGAGATCACCTACACCCTCTCTTACACATACTCATTCCACCATATTGTTAGGTGCAGTCCACCATCTTGGTAAGCATCACTGCCACCATATGTCATTTTTTATGATGGAGTCCACAATCTTGGTGGGTGCTGTCCGCCATCTTAGTAGACGTCACAGCCAATGTCCGTCATTGTGGTATGTGCAGCCGTCCGCCATTTTGATCGATCCAGTTCGCCATATTGGTAGGTGCAGACGTGCGCCATCTTGGTCGGTGCAGTCCGCCAGATTGGTAGGCATCACAGCCAACATCTGATATCTCGGTTTTTTTCGTTTGTTATTTGTTTATACATGACTGGAGTTTGCCTCTCACCTTCGTCAGACCACCATCTTCGTTTTTGTTTTTCATTTGTTTTACATTGCTGGTGCTGACCCTGGCAGACGACTGTCATCTCCCACTCGCCCTTCCAATATATTTAATTTATTAATTGCCCCACCCCTCATTCTCACTAGATAATTGGCCACCTCCTTCCAATATATTTAATTGCTCCGCCAATATTTATTATTGGCTAATTACTCGGAAGTCTTTCGACCAATAAGAGGCATTCGCTCGAACTCTACCCTGGTTTCTCATTAATCACCCCACCCCATTACCCCTTACACCAATTATTTACCTTCTATTGACCAATTTGTTGGCAGGCCTCCACCCCCACCCCTGATTCTTCTTGGCTGACCATATCATGTGACAAACTCTTGTATTGGCTAATTTATAGTGCATTTTCGGAATCCTTCGTTCCATACAATCGGTGGCCTACTTTATTTGCGAAGGTGGACAATTTTTTTCTCCTTAAAAACTCTTTATAAGATGCACCCCAACTCCCCTTGGGAAATCAGACATTTTTCTCGCTCTTAGAAATGTATGCATGGTGTCCGAATGGCGGTAAAATCATTTCGACCAATTTGGCATTTGGAAGAGTGCGCTGGCTTAGTGCCTTGGACAAACGGGACGAGTTACCGTACCTGCCAAAATAACTTCTCCTGGTCTACGCACCTTACGAAATTTCGACCATATCCAAATATTTGCCGGCCTACCTGCAGTAGGACGAAGACACACGGGACTGCCTCCCGTGCAAGGTGTGTTTCGAGGGCTGTATCACCTCGGTTACCGATACGCCACATCGCAGGGTTTGGTGCAAGGCCCGCCGAGAAACCCTCGCTACATCTGCGCCCGTGGAAGACGATGTCCCCATTGAAGATGCCGTCCCCGTTGAAGACGCCCTCCCCGTAGAAGATGCTTCCCATAGAAGACGACGTCCCGTGCAAACTATCTACTTGAAAGCTGTACCCATGGAAGATGCTCCCCCTCAAGAAATTGACTAGCAAGCAATACCTGGCGAGAAAACCAACACATAACACAAGTGCCCGATATGTATGGACATCGATGGAGTTTTAAATCACTTTTTAAAACATTTGAGAAACTCGGTGTGTGAATAGGAACTTAATCTTTTTATATAACGAAAATCATATGAAATGTTTTGCAACATCAGAGGTTTTCGCTCGTTGGACTCATACACCATCAAGCAGAATGCCATCTTGATCAGTGACAGAGACGAGCGAACTAAAGTTTTTACTTTTTTACCGCAGTGTCCACGGAAGCACCTTGACCGCACCATGCAACAGACGTATTGTCTACAGACGTACGAATCTTACGGACTAAGGTGGGACGAGGGAAATATTTCGTACGAGGAAATTCCGACCATGCTGGACTCTGCCATAATTCCCTATTATCCTGTGTATGTGTTTGGAAGATGCCAAGAGTCAGCGATTCGCAATGCGTGCCCATCGGAAGGAACGTATTACACCTTCACAAGCATTGCCACTGACCGCCGTTTCAACAGCTCGTCGAGATGTACACCACAAGACTTCATGAGCGCAAAAATCAAAGATATTTCTGTGTTATGTGCAGCTCTGAAACCCTAAGACTGTGGAGTTATGATAACCCATGGTACATTAAAAATAACTACAAGGAACCCGTGGTGCATTTAAAAAAGAAAATGTCATGTGTGTAATACCCTCCAAGACTCAGAGAAGACACATGTGTAAAACAATTATTCCTTGTAATATTCAGAAGAATAATAATATTGTTATGTGTGTGCATAAATAAATGTGTTTAGAAAATATGTACATTTTTATTTTATTTCAAGTTATGTCTTTGTGACATAAGTAAAACAACACTGTTGGTAAAGAAAAAAATAGTATAAATAAGTTTTTTTATAATTGAAAGAAAAAAAAATTTATGAGACATCACTAAAATAACATATGATATATTTTACGCCTATTAATATAACTATTTATTAAAAAACATTAAGGATTATATTTAAAACACTTTGCAAATGAAGGCGGCCTGGAAAATAATCTTTAGACTGCCATGTAGCAGCGCAGAGACGGCTGGAGTTAAGGTTGGTTCTACATGCTATATTCACCACTTGGCAGCCGTACATAAGATGTACTTTGCTCTTCCTACTGAACATGCAGTGGGCGGGCGCGCGAACCACCTGGAGTGTGAGAAAGGAAACGAGCAGCCTACTGTGGTGGCTTCACGGTAGACACATGAAGTTTATTATTCCAACAGAGATTGATTGCTTATTAATTTATCATGTAAAATTTTAGTATGTTGGAAAATAATTAACGAACTCGTATTTATTTTTATTATGCATATTTTAACACGCTGGAAAAAGAATTATGCTATTGTCTTTAGCCCATTCGAGAATACACACAAAGCACACTGAGAACAGGGTCCAGGGTGGACGCTTCAGAAAAATATACACATTACCATACCGATGGAAAAAAATTCCCGTTACCATACTGACTGATGGAAAAAATATACCAGTTATAATACTGGTTTATGAAAAAAAAAAGACAGACAGAACATACTGTTGGGTACAAACAGAGAACATTCCTTAAAAAATAAAACACACGTCACATATATTCCAAACAGTTTTAAAACAAAATTAAAGCCAGCACGCAGGGAAAATATGATGTGTAGAAGTCTCAGAACCTTCCATTCGTAATCTGCTTCACACTAATGTACTTAATATAAAAAAATTAATGTGCTAATTCGTTCGCCATAAAAAAAACAATCATTGTAAATTTGTAACAATATGTTTGCTGAATTTAAAAAAAAGTAGATTTCCAGGATTTTTTAATTTTGTCTCAAAAATTTTACAGTATTATAAAACAAGGGGGGGGGGAGGTAATGTAAGGTTTTCCTAAATAAATTTATTAATTGTTCGTTGTGACGGAAAAGCATATTGGAAACTTGCACCCTTGGACAATATATCTTTTCATCATAAAACTCCAATTCATGCATGGCTCACTAAAACCTGAAGAAAATAAATTAAGGTGTTCATTTCTTTAAAAATTAAATATTTTTTTTGTCTCGTCTTTGGTATTGATAACGAGCGTATATAGCACAATATGTTCACATCGATTGCAACATATTTAATGTAAAATGTACGTTTAACACCCGAGAAATAAAAATCTCAACTTTGGCTGGACGATACACAGATCAAGCCCATTATCACGAGTTTTACATATAATGAAATAGTGTCTGATAGAAATTAGTTTTTGTGAAAAAATACGTGTACATTCCAAGGCGTGGAAAATATATAAGTTTCACGCACTTTTCTTCGCTTTTATTATATTTTGGTATAGAAAATAATTTTTTTGAATGATTAATATTTAATATTCCGTTTATATTGGCTCTACGCTGTTTAGGTAGTCTGTACCGAGTCAAAAACTATAGCAGGGCTTGTCTTTGAACTGTGTCCTGGCAGTCAGGAAATATGTCGTTCTGTCTGCAGTACTTTGAGGGAAAATCGGACTATTTTCAGACACGCCAGTCTGACCTCACCAAATCCCATTTCCATTGACTGCAACCAAAATCTAATTCCCTTTGGCTGCGAGGGAGATGGAACCTTGTACCTTGAACAAATCCCATTCCCATTCACAAAGGGAATTGTACTTTGTACTCCCCAACACACCAATTTAATAATTGTCGCCAAAAGTCGAAGTGTGGGAATTGAGGAGAAATTAACGAGGGGAGCAGTAAAAATTATCGGTAAAATCTAGTCTCATGTCAGAGGTGTATAAAATTTACAAGGTCATGTTGTGAGAGACAGAAAATAATTTTACCCTCTCTCTTTCTACATTTTTTTTCATAAGCGAAACAGTGTACACTCGCAGAGAGGTGGATAACATTTGTAAGGTCATGTCGTGAGCGAGAGAATATTATCATTTCATCTCACTCGCACAATCTAAGATACTTTATAGTGGTCAGTTCCCATAATTTACAATTCGTGGTTAGTCAGACCAGTCAGTTGATAAAAGTTGGACGAGCAGCAGCTGCCTCCGAAAGAGGAATTCTGCAACAGGCGGACGGGATATGGGATCAGTGATGAAGAATACGCCCACGCTCAGGAATTATGGGAAACATCCAACTGTGCAAACCTGGGAAAGTATTCAGGATTGTATTTGAAGACGGACATGCTAATTCTATTGACGTGTAACGCATATTTGGAGTAGAAACCTCACTGACCTCCCCGCGAGCGCCTATCAATTGACATGTGTCGTGAGCCACGTGTACAGCCAGGACAGATCGCAGTTACACATGACAAGGTTGTGCCGAGTAAGAGCTGGCATATCGCCGAAGCACCCGGAAGGCACTATGTAAATACGTAGGAAAGTGGGAGAAATTGCAGAGCCAAGCAAGAGCACCTCTAGCTTCATGCCAGAGAAAACGTCTGACAAATTGAAAGTGGTGCCACGAGCACCCCTCCCCCTACACCCTTTTAACGAAACCATGGGAGAATAAGCTGACAGGGTGAGTTTCAGGGTGCAGGCCCCCACCTTTCCCCCCAACCTTCACGAACTTTGGCGCTAGTTAGAAGTGCTTTATACTGCTTCCTCCCACCTCCACCCTCCCCTAACAAGGGGAAACATGTAGGAATAATAAGGGCGAGAGGCTAGAGAGGATATAAGCGAATTTACGAGAGAAGAGGGAAACAGTTCATTATCACCGCGCCGAGAGAATCAGTTGCATCGGAATTCGCGAGAGGACATCGAGGAGTGAACCCAGAGAAGCAGTTGAGGGGAAATGGCATCAAACGCGGGCCTTTTCCAAAGCCGCCCACATCGCCGGATCTCATCCACGGCCGACAACATACCAAGCACTACAAGCAGAGTTTAGTATCAAGTCGTCGTCCAAAGAAGCCCCCCTCTCCCACGACATCACCCACAGTTAATCCGAGTTAGTTAAATAGAGTACTACACCTCGGAAGTGTTTCTGTATGTTTAAACTCGAGACAATATATCCATCCAGTAAAGTGAAACACCGAAAGACTACCTTATTGGTATACCCTCAACCTTCAAGGCACCTATAGTGTGTGCCTGGAGGAATTAACTCCGACTCTATGAACCAGCCTGTATACCAAAGGTGGGGAATAGCGTCACTATCATATGTATTTGAAAATTTCAGAAATTTGGGAATGTCAACATACAAGCTCGATTGTGCACACTACGTCAGCGCCTCAGGGTTCACGTTCGGTGCAATTTTAAAAACGACGGGGGTAAATCTAGAGCTTCTAACCCATTACGACATGCAAATGTTTATTGGAAATTGAATTCGCCGTGGTGTGGCCCCTGTGCGTGAAGCGACATGCGCCGACGTGCCAGAGTCATACGATCCTAGCAAGCCCACCACGTGTTCGCAACATATCAACGCAAACAACCTGTACGTCTGGTCCATGTCGCTGCCGTTGCCATTACGCGACTTCAGTTGGGTCGACGCCAATATCGACGTAATGTCTTTGCCGGATGATGCTGATGCTGACTATATTCTGGAGGTCGACGTCGATTACCCCGCAGCCCTGCGCGAGGAACATCGTGATTTGCCATTTCTTCCTGTTAACCAGTGACCCCCAAGCTCCAAACATGCGAAATTAATAACAACATTAGAAAATAAGAAAAACTTCATCGTACATTACCGCAACTTGAAACAAGCACTGGATCATGGATTGAAGGTTACGAAAATTTGCAGAGTGCTATAATTCGAGCAAAGTCCCTGCCTGAAACATTACTTATATTTGAATACTACAAAACGTCAAATGGTCACCAAGGATCTCGAAAAAGAATTTTTTAAATTGGCCAATAACCCAACTTTCGGAAAATTGATGGGGGAAAAAATTGAACTAGTGTGCAGTGAAAAACGACTAAAGAAACTGGTAACCAAGCGAACATTCCTAGACCGAACAATGTATGATGAATCTCTTTCCCTCCTCCAATTGCAGCACGAATTCATACTGTTTGATAAACATATTTATGCCGGTATTTCAGTGCTCGACCTCTCAAAAGCATTAATGTACAGATTCCATTATGATGTGATGAAGACTCGGTACGACGAATATGTCGAGTTACTCTATACAGACACCGACTCGTACCTGCAACAGGTTCGAACCCGGGACTATTACAAGGCCATGGTCTCAGACGCACAGTTCTTTGCAGAGTTCGACACGAGCGGCTATCCCACTAACCACAAGTGCTCTTCGCCGATCAACCAGAAAGTCGTTGGCAAATTCAAAGATGAGTGCGATGGAAAGATCACGACCGAATTCGTGGAACTTCGGGCGAAATTATAATCGTACAAATGCGACGGAAAAGTGACAAAAAGAGCGGAAGGTATTCAACAATGCGTCGTAAAAAATAATTTTCTTTTAGATAATTTGATGTCTGTTCTGGAGCAGCACACTACGATGCGAGTTAATGTCCTACTATAAGATCACACACGCACGAATAATATTCAGAATGTATAAATAAGATGGCTCTGACTTGGACAGATAATAAGAGGCAACTACAAGAAAACGGAATACACACACATTGAAACATAAAAATGTATATGTTAATTATATTACCAACATTTATATGTGAATATAGCGATACACACATAGATGTGCATTTGCTTACCTTGCTATGTAGCTGTTGATCGATCAGCCATACAAACATAGATGATGTAGTTGGAAAGGGGGTCAACATGCTATAAAATGCGTGTTGGTTCCTGGGAGAGGGTGAATGAGGTCGAGATGCAAGGGCAGTTCTTCACCTCGGGGTGTCAAATCTGAAGCCATTTCACTCCGCCTTCTCTTCCAACAAAATAAATATGTTCATCATAAAGGGCTAATGCGATGCACTACAATGAGATGAGCTTGCCATTTCTGCTTACGCTATTTCATATTCGCGATCACACATACACATGGGTTCTGCGTCAATGTTGGACCTCCAACCAGAGTTCAGAGTCATTTCCTGGGGGGTTCCAATGCGTATCCCCCCGTCGGATTGCGAGGGGCAAAATGGTAGCTACATATACCGTACCTGTGAAAAAAATCTGGAGGTGACACTTTATTAAAAAATATTTTTTGCTTCTGCGGCAGTCATATTATTTTCAATTTTCCCCGCATGACTGTTTTTCTGTAATTTTATACCTTTAAGCCATATTTGTATACGTATTCGTTTCCAGGTAACAGTACTTGGGTGATTTTTTTCTAGGTGGTTCTTCGAATAGTCTGTCTGTCAAGGGAGTGTTTTTCGTTTCTGATGTCTGTATGATTCTTCTTTAATGTGTTTACTTAAGTTTCCTCGATGGTGTCTTTACAGTACTGTGTTGGCTTTTTTCTGTATTTATTAATATTTCTCAGCGTTGGTCCTGAAATTTTTTTTGAATTTTTTTGGTGAGGTGTATACTTTTGTACATGCGTGGGGCATTTATTCTGTATTTGTTAATATTTTTCGTCGTTGCTCCTGACAGTGAGTTTGTATTTTTCCTTGTTAGGGGCTTGGATGGTAAGTCTTTAATTGGCGTCTGTATAGTTCTGTGCCTGTGTGTGCGCATTTTTTTCTATGCTTATTTATATTTTTTTGTCGTTGGTGCTAGCATTTTGTTAATATTTTCTGTTGGTGTTCTGTTCATCGCTGTTAGGGCGTATATTTTTTAATATTTCTGTCAATATTTAATGTTATTAGTTCTAAAAATTTTCGTCAGTGTTGGTGTATACTTTTGCATCTTTCTGCGAATATCGTCAAATGTTCCTGGAAATTTTAATGTATTTTTCTTTGGTGGGCGGTTAACTTCTGATTCTTTGGTCAACATTTTTTTTTAGTAAGTGGAAATATAATTTTGCTTTAAATTGAGATGGGACATGGCTTTTCAATTTTAAATGGCTATGTCAATTTTTCGCAGTTAAGAGTATCTGGAATTCTTTTTTCATTGGTTCAGCATTGGTTATTCTACCTTCTTTTTATTGATGGTGTCAAGAAATTTCGGTGAAGCTTATCTGTTTGAGTTAATGTTATCATGTATTTGGCTCGTTGTGGTGCATTGGGGTTTTCAACGTTGAAAATTTACCATTCTCTTAAGCAGCTGTTACTTGCAAATGTTGTGTGCTTCAGTGCCAGTTAAAAAAAAAAAAAAAAAAAGATCCTGCAAAAGTCATAATTCCTGTGATGAACTGCAATAACCATCGTTTCTCTCTTTCTTCCCCGCTTACATCATCTACGTATGCACCACCAACCTCAGTTCATCTACCTTTGGACGATCCGAAACCTCCTGGGACAAGCACTGTACTACACGCCTATCGGTGTCGCTTTTGCTGCACAGAGTTTGCATTGAAACTCGCCCTGAGTCGCCACGAAGTTCACGAGTGTACGAAAGCTTGGTTTCGTTTATAACTGAGGTCAGTTGATGCGAAGACTATGAATGAAGTAGTTGTAGATTTTACTGAATAAAATATGTTTTTGAAATAGTTGCAAGATTCATTTGTTCCATTTTTGTAAAAAAAAAAAAATTTTTAATTTAAAATTGAAAATTTATTTAAGGATAAAATAATTGTGTAACATGTAATGGTGATTTAATTAACATTACAATGAAAATTTACTTTTTTATAATCGGTCTTAAACTCTTTAATAAAAAATATGTATTTAATAAATTATGCTTGTAGTCAAAGTCCCGCATCACGAGTGTAGGCACCGTATTAATTGATAAAATAATTTTTTTTAAAAATAGCAATGAAAAATTACATATTTTGCTATGCATATAAATATAAGTGCTGACAGCTCGCCTGGTGGCTGAATCGTGACATTAACGCCACCTATGTGTTGAAAAATAATCCAACATGGAGGGCGCCGACAGCGCAACCAATACTTTAAAAACATAAACTATGGAAGTCGCCTGGTGGCGATATCGATTATTAACACATTAGTGCCATAAAGGTGTGAAAACAAATGAAAACCAAGATGGCGTCCTCTAGTAATTTATAAACAAATGACAGACAATAAAACCGAGATGGAGGCCTCCAGCAATGTATAAACAAACGACAAACGTAAAACCAAGATGGCGACACACGTTAGAATGAGTATATGTGAGGGGTGGTGGTGGTGGTAAGGGGTACCTCCGGAAATGTAGGATTTAAAAAAATAAATTTTCAATAACAAATTCTTTAATAATAATTTTTCAATAATACGTTTTTAAAGACACATTTAAAAATTATCTTTTATAATCCATTCACGGTATCTTCGATACTTTTGAAAAGAACCTTTGAAAAATCACCCTAGGAGTTACATGTTCAATTGGTTATAAAAAAATTGTATATAGAAAAAGGTTTTGTCTTGCTTTTAGCACTGAAGCACTATATAAATTCGTTGTTTTAAGTTTTAAGTATATTTTTTCAATAAATTATAATAATTTGTTAAAAGTCCGTACGAATTAACAACGGATTTTGAAGG